>NHTE02000018.1:116021-307584 GCA_002168265.2 Fusarium euwallaceae
CCTGTCACGCTCGCTTGTTTGTCCCACTCGCTTATCACGCACGTTAAAGTTAAATATATTATAAGGTCTTAATTTTTAATTTTATATAAAGAAATATAAATCTCTATTAATCTATAGTAGATAGCTAATAAGATAGTTAAAAGAAAAAGGTATTAGATTAGTATTAAGATATAATATTATAATATGGTAGAAATATAGTCTTTATTATAGTTAAAGCTAAGATTGCTAATATAAAAGATTAGGACTATAATTAAACGGTCTACCTTCTTAGATCAAGCTCCTTTAAAGCTAGCCCGGGATGGAATATCTGATATGGAATAAAATGGTGCCTATGTAGGAAGAGTTAGTGATTTGGTCCTCGGAATTTTTAATAGTCGCGTTAAACGCAGAGGCCTGGCTGAATTTTCTGCCTTTGATTCATGGACCAAGCAACGAGATCGGAGTCGAGGTCACTCTGTTAATTGCCCAGAATATGATTCTATGATGTGTTAATATCGTGATTTTTTATGTAATTGAAGACCGGCCCTTGATTGGATAACTGAGCTGATAGATAGATAGATAGATAGAGATTGGAGCTGCTGGGATAACCCCCCCCTCCCCCTGGGCTTTCATGTGAGTCGCTGACGGCGCCGACAGTGCCTCATCCAATGTTGATACCTTGTTTCTCTTCGCTATATCAAACTATCCATTTCTCCCCTGTATTCTAAGGGCTAGTCGTCTAATCCCGATCTCGATAGTGCTCAAGGGGCAATGCCCCTGAGCTTTTCCCACTCGTCCTCAAGCATTCCAAACTCCAACACATCGTACCACTTGCGGTTTTGCCAAATTGTCCCCCTTCGCCGCCCTTCCGGCTTGAAACCCATACTCTCATACAAATGTGCAGCCTTCGGGTTATAACAAGCAGTAGATATGCCAATGGAATGAAGGGCGGCGTGCCTAAATCCCCAGTCCAACATCCAGTTGATGGCCTCGCGACCGTAGCCTTGGTTTTGGTATGGCCTGGCCAGACTAATACCAATCTCAGCAGTGCGGTGATGTGCAACGGATGGTGAGATACCGCCCCAGCCGATGCACATTACGCCGATAATGGTTGGGCCCTGTTTCTGCTCCTCGGCGCTCTCGTCGCTCTCTGAATTGACTCTCTTCTCTTCTTCAGGCAAAAGACATATTGCCACGCCTAGCAAAGAATTGACGACGGATTCAAGGTAGCTGTCAGCAGCTTTCTTGCCCTTGGGTTGTAGCATTGTTGGAGCAGCCATGGCCTGAATGACGGGGTCTTGTTCAATTATTGGCAGAAAGGCTTGCAAGTTGCTGTCGGATTGGTCGGCCCGGATGTACTGAAGCCGGGCTGACCGGAATGCGTTGACGATCTCTTCCGTATTATAATCCATGTCGATAATGAGGGTGAGTGGTTGGTTGGAGTAAAATGATGAGACTAGGCGATGTAGAATAGGTGAGTTCAACTGGCAGCGTGGGTTATTTCAAGTCAATGACGATGCCGTGGAGGGAATTCAAAAGACGGCCTGTGACTCATTCGCCGATGTATTACTTACACTAACGTTAGTGACAAGTGTCGAACCACACCAAAGGTTGTTTATTAATCGACATTTCAATTGAGTTAACTCGCCAACCTAAGCCCACTGATTTTCTCGTATAGCACGACAGAGACAGGGTAAAAAGTAAAGTGGAGAAAAAAGTTAGCTAAAGACTAGGGCTTTATTTCGGCTTCACCACCCATCCGGGTACTACTGCCCGACATACCACCTCACTGCATTCATCATTCTCCGTGCCTCCAATAGCCTCAAAGTGGCTTCGGTATTTTACCTCGCGACTTATGACGCTTCCGCCCATTGCCTAGGTCACGCAGACGTCTCCTAACACCTTTGTCTTTCTCCATCTCCTGCCATAGATGGGGATCCCAGTCATTAAAGCCCTCACGTATACCTTTCCCAGAGTCAAAAGCAATCCCCAGCCACGAGCCACATCGTACAACAAGGGCTCGAACCATCGCGTTCTGTCTCAGCGATTTGAATGTGGATTCGGCAGCAATTAGAAGGCCCAGAGTGTATAGAAGGGCAAACCACCATGATGGGTCACGACCATACTGTTTGATCATGCCCCCCTTTATCGCGTAGGGACTTGGCTCGTACCCAGATATTATCGCGGTGATGAGCAAGTACAGCCATACGCCTAGAATACTGCCAAAGGCTGACCAGAGGGCGATTTTTGTCTTGTGGTGCATCTCAAGAATCCTGAGGCATGGTTAGTGGAGCTCTGTATGAGAGATGTGTGTTTCATAGGGGGTCTTACAGGACTTTGTAGTTGGTCCAGATCATGCAGCATGCAAATGTTAGAGACCCTTGAGCATACAGTCCATTGTCATAGACCGTTTCAATGCCGCCACCATAACCTGCCCAACACACAGCGAAGATAACGAAACCAGCAGTCAAGGAATTGGTCATCCACCCAAGGTAGACAACGGACGTTAGGCCTTTGCCTTTCTGCCCGTATACATACAGTTCTGGGACAGCCAACAGCGTATCTGCCTTGAGATCCTGCTCGTACATGCCTATCACCAGTATAACTGCCGCCGTGAGGTAGCTGGTGAACATCAAGGCCTGCGAATGATAGAGACTGGTTCCAGTTGAGCCGGCTTCCGCCTGGTAGATGGCCTGGGGAAAGTAGAAGAGAACTTCTTTCCAGAACGTGACCAAGATGAACCGAGTGGTGCGGTAGTAGTTCCAACGCCCATGGACGAGCATCAGGCGAGCTAGAAAGCGGAACTGGGATATGCTGAAATCGGCGACTCGGCTGGCTTGCTGGCCCTCACGACCAGATATTCCTACCCCTACGCTGGCAGTCAGGATCATGGGCACATCGTTGGCGCCGTCTCCGATGGCTAGGGTGAGAGGTCTGCGTGGCCCCGACCAAGGCCGAAGCCACGAGAAGCGACCTCTCTCCACCTTGGACAGAGGGTTGTTGCCGATGACGCGCACGAGAAGTGCCTTCTGGGAGGGTGATGCGCGGCAACAGATGACAGACCCAATGTTGGGAGCAAGTTGGTAGAACAGGCGGCGTAGTCGACTCCCTGGATCCTTCTCGATTGCTGTCAAGGTTGCGCCGTCAATGACAACTGCTGAATGCGTCGGCGGTTCTGCACCATACAAAATCGTGTCGGCGATGCTGGTCAACTGTAACTCAAGATCTCCTGCCGTCACATCCAGCACATACAGAGACGTGTTTGGGCCGCAGATCCGAGCCGAGTGGGCGATACTAATGGCTGTCTCCCTCTTGTCGCCGGTCAGCATCCAGATCTTGACCTGTGCCCGGCGAAGCTTCTCGATCGTCTCGGGCACATGATGCTGAAGCTTGTCCTCCACAGCTGACACTCCGAGGAAGTGGAGGGACTGCTCCATCATCTCGCCGACCACCTCGATGCGCTCTTGGCGATTATGAAGACTGGTTTCAGCTTGGTGGTAAAGCCGCTTCCAATCCTGGTACTCGCCTTCCGAGACCGACCTGCCGGCGTAGACAAGTGTACGTAACCCTTCGGTGGCGTAGCGATCCATGTGCGCAAAAGATTGGCGGATGCGTTGTGCCTCTTCGTCGCTGGCAGTCACGGCGGACTCAACTACACCGTGGAGGGTTCCTTGTCGGAACGAGCCAATGTTGCCAGCTGCTCTTATGTTCTGCCTCAAGGGTATCATATCGTCCCTGGCCGAGGGGGCACCTCCAGAATCCCGGTCGCGAGCATAATCCTCGGGTGTCCCTTGCGACATTTCCAACCATTCTTGGTCACCACGATCTGAGGATCCGAGTCGCCATGGGCTACGCAGGGCGGGTGAGTGCTTACCGGCATGCCCAGCAAGATCAGACACTTCCTCGAGCTCATCTATCATGTCCCTGGGAGCCTTTGCCAGCCGAGGGAGGATGACCGAGTCGGCTCCCTTGCAGATGAGCCAGAGCGTCCCGTCAGGGCACCTCAGTATGATTGACATGCGCTTGCGCTTGCTGCTGAACTCAACGACGTCGAGTATCTGGAACTCGAGACGCTCGGTATTGTTGGCAGTGTCGGTGATGTGAATCTTGATCGACTCGGGCGACCTCTCAATAACGACGAAGCCCATCTCTTGAGCTGCCCTGACGAGTGCCAATTCATCAGGGGAACATGCCTGGAAATCAATTTCGCCATTCTCGCTCGTAATGGGTAAACAGGTGTGACAGAGGGCCATGGCGAGCAAGAACCGTTTGACGTGGAATGCGAAGGGGCCCTGAGGCTCAGAATGAACATATTCCAGCAGGCTCCTGGTTGTGAACTCCCCAGCGCCAGCGCCCACGCTTTTGGCTTGACCTTTCCCCGGGGCGACACGATCTTGATGCAACCAGCTCGTCCCGGCAACACTCACTTTGCGAAGGTTCATGATGTTGTCGGTAAGAGTGCCGGTCTTGTCCGTGAAGAGGTAACCAATCTGACCAAGGTCATCGAGATTGTTGGTAGCATTAACACGCGCAGGCGTGTCAGAGCGCTCGTCATATAAGTTAACATCGTTGTTAATCAGGTTCATTTGCCCAAGCTTGATGCCCTCAAGGCCAACGTATAACGATAAGGGGATCACGTTGTTGAACATGATGACAAAGCCGAAGAAAATCTGAACCATGGGAACTGTCGAGTCAAACAAATACCACGCCTTCTTTTCAGTCTGGTCTTTCCAGATAATGTAGGTAACGGTGAACAAGGTGGAGAGGAAGGAGATGAAGAGAATGAGTGAGAGGATGATGTTGTTGACGATACGCTCAAGCCTCGGCTTCTTTGTTTTGGCCTTCATCTTGGAGTTCAGACGAACCTTGCACTCCTCGCCCGTGTTAACGACAATTCCAACCACCTCGGGCGTATTGCGGATCACCGAGCCTCGATAAACGGCTTCGTTGAGAGTCAGGGGCAATGTGCGGCCTTGCGACGTCAACTTGCTGTCGAATCGGTATAAGTCCGCATTGGGGTCCTCGATGCTGAATTCGCCCTCACATTGGGCAATGTCCTCGATGGTGCTACAGTTGCCAAGATTTGCCGGGCTCCTCTTTGCCTTGAGGTTTGTCTCTCCATCCAGAGCCATCGTCTCGACAAACGCGAGCCCTTTGTCGCCAGTTGCATGCAACAGCACGAGATCGGCAGGGACGTCATCGTCGCTGGAGAGCTTGATAACTTCTCCCACCTTTAGGTCTCGCCATTTAGTGGTAACCCACTGCAGGTCAGCGATGTCCCCGGTTGCATAGGCTTGGGATGGGGAACCGCGCAGAACGGTGACTAGGCGGTTGTTCTCGGTGACATCTTGGCGGTGACGCTTCCAGTCGTAGTAACCCTCCTTGCTAATGATGATGGTGATGAAGACAACCAGTGGAATAAGGGTGGTGAAGCTACCCGTCGTGCTCAGTCCGGGAATGGCCTGTAGAATAGCCACGACTAAGAGATAGCTGTTGGCCAAACGGGTGAATTGGTAGATGAGCTGTCGCGGCAAAAAGTCCCAGACTGTGTATGTTGTGGTTCTGATGGCATTTGATATGTATGGCGCTCCGCGTCTCTCATCTACCAGACCAGCTGGCTCGAGAAACCCGACACGAAGAGGGATCTTGCGACCATCTTTGGACGGCGATAGTGGGAATCGCCGTAGAATCAGCTGGACAAAGTACTTGTCCCATGCCGATCCGAAGTTCATATTGGCTCGAAGGACAGGGCTGTGGGAGTTTTGTGCCTGAAGACACCAATCGTAAACGAGGCTTCCAGGACTGAGCCGTGAGTCAGGAGATGTGCTGTAGTAGGTGGTGTCAAATAAGATGAAGCAAAATTAACAAGACTCGATAGATGTCAGTTCGTGTATGGGATGTTCTGTCTCATTGCGCACCATGCTCCGATTAATAGGCGCCCCCGACTGTATGGAGTTCGTCGGTCTCTCTCAACAACAGAGTTTAAGGCGCGCGCTGGGAATGTCGCATCTCGAGGCCCCCCTTGGCGTGGGACAGGCTGTATGCCTTGCCAAGTGGCCTAAGCGCCTGGAGATCCCAACGCTAGAGCCAGAATTAAGCTTATCTGGTTTAGCATAACGAAAACGAGAACGAGACTTAGAATGCGATGCTTGTGCATCCCAATTTAGCACGCAGCGGACGCGGCCACCATGAGATCCTACTAGCTCCGTTTCGAGTGCGTTTCCGAGACTTCCGTGCCGCATACCCCTTACTCCTACACGTGGCTGACATATACCCGCGACGGCAGTGACGCGGTTACGCAATTCATGCATCGTGTAAGGCTCTGTGACAAAGTTCCTTGATCCTTCTCAACTGCCGGTGCTAGTTGGCGATGCCGTTCAAACTCTGCCGTGCCGATCGAGTCCGTTCCGTGCCTTGGCACGCCATGGTTGGGTGCCCGGCTTCCCTGCAGGGGGGCTGGGAGATGAGTCGTCAGCCCGGGCGCAGTCGACGAATACGATGCCGATAGTCAGTCGCACATTGATACGGCAAGTGCCAACTGAGACGTTAGATTCATCATCTCCAACCGGACCTCAGCTCAGACTAAGTATTTCTGTCTGTGCAATGATCGTGACAACGCTTTCTCCTCTACACCAAAGCAACACCATCCAACTCTTCAGATTACCATAGCAAACCATCTGTATTGTTTGGATCCTCCCACCCATCATGACCCTCTCTTGGTGGAAGAAGAAGGCGGCGGCAGAGAGCGAGACCCGGTCCAGGAGACCAAAGGACACACCCTACAAGCAACAGCGCATGTGGGCTTGGGAGTTAGTCTCACATCGCGCGCTACAGACCACAGCGAGAGCTCACCAGGTATCAACAGGCCAGTCTACGGTCCAAAGACATCCAGCATCGTCTTTCTAGCTCTTGGAGTCATGCTTTGTTCCTTCGGCACTTTCTGGTTGGCGGTGAATACCAAGGTTCGAGAGATTCTGACACAAGTGCAATCTTGGGCGTTTTTGCTAACAAAATGACATTCCCAAAGGTTCGAGAGATTCGATTAGACTACACAAGATGTCACCAGATCCAGTCCTATGATCAGTTGGAGGTGATGCCGGGTCGATATGTTCGGAAACATACGTCGGGAAAATCGGCCGGACAGCCCCTGGAACGATGGAAGCGCACAAACAAGACCCTGACTTTTGACGGCGTCACAAAGAACTACACCCTTTGTACCATCGAGTTTTACCTGCCAGCCGACTTGGAACCTCCCGTCTTTTTCTACTATCACCTCACCAACTTCTACCAAAACCACCGAAACTATGGAACTTCTCGACACAACGGCCAGTTGAAAGGCGAAAGCGCCAGTCTCCAATCTGTCAAAGACTCAGCTTGCAAGGACGTCTCAGTGGTCAAGTCCAGAGATGGGAGCCAAGAGAAACCCATATACCCCTGTGGTCTCATTGCAGCATCCTACTTCAACGACACCTTTAGTTATCCTCGGCGGCATAGAGTCGATGCCAACGGCATGATCGGCCAGAGCACGGCTTACAATATGTCGCAAGAGGGCATCGCCTTGAGCAATGACAAATCCTTGTACAAGCCAAGCACCTATAACATTACAGCTACGGCTGACGACTCGATCGATAGCCCGGTTGTACCGCCTCCAAGTTGGGCCGAGCGATACCCCAATGGCTACCACAAAGGCAACATGTTCGATCCATCAGTCGACGAGTCATTCATGGTGTGGATGCGGACGGCATCATCGCCTAGATTCGCCAAACTCGCCATGCGTAATGACAATGATACCATGGAGAAGGGCCTGTACCGCCTCGACATCTTCTCTCGTAGGTTTCCCCCTTTGAAGCACATTTCTATCATTTGCTAACCTCTAGCGCATCCAGATTTCCCGATACACGAAAGCGGAGGGAGCAAGTCAGTCATCATATCAACCAGATCCGCCGGTGGAGCTCGGAATCCCTTCCTTGGGGAGGCCAATATCGCTACTGGCGCTGCTTGCGTGGTGCTATCGATCTTTTTTGGGCTGTCAAATCAGTGGAAATCAGCACCGCTTGTCTACCACAGCTACCTTAATTGGGGAAATTGATGAGAAGTTGGCCTGGGGCTTATAGAGGATTTGTGACAGAGCAGTGTTTTCATTTTATCATATTGTTAAGGAGAATAAGGTGTCGTTTCAATTTAGGCGTTGGATCTTGGAATTCATAACGCAGTTACAGGTCATCTTGCATAGCCAGTGATGTGATGGCGACTCTGGATCGGCGGTGTTTGTAGAGTGTGTCCAAAATTCGCCTGCGTAGGTGCCAGATGAGGCTGAATATCTGGAAGTCTCTTAGTCTTAGCCAATTCAAATGCATAATTACAAGAGTCACCGAAGCATAAATAATAAAGTCACCCTCTTTCAAGATCATCTACGTGAAGCATCCGCTGTGTTGGCCCGCCCAGGCTTCGGACGACACAGGAAATAATACAGAACGGAACTCTCAGTCGAAAAAACAGGACCAAAATCACATGTTCAATCCAGCATTAGCTAAATGTAGCACGAGTCCATTCAGAGTCTGGGGCAAGCATCCGAATGTCCTAGGTTACGATATAAAACCTTATCCCGAAACACTTCCAAATCCAGGTCGTGTGTGACGTTTACCATTGCGCCCCATCCAATAAAGAAAGAAAAGTCAAGTGTCCTCCACATCCTCCGCAAGTCTGTCTGCCCAGCTCCTTGACCCAAAGATAGACTGTAACACTCGCTATCTTCCAGCCTCTTGCCGGGCCCCCTGCTCTTCAGGAGTATAGAATCGTGACGCTGGACGGATCGTCTCGCCGAAAAAGTAGAGGATCAGAGGGATCGGTATCAATATAAACGACAGGAATCCAAGAAGAGAGTTTCCCCAGCCAAGGCCAAGGCGCTCATACAGGCTGAGTCCGCTGAGAGGCATCAGGGCGCCGACTAGAGATCGACCTATGGTTGTAGCGGCAGAGCCAGATGCGGCATATCGTGGATAAGAGTCGACTAGATAGTTCTGGAGCGTTATCTGCAGAATTGTCAGCCAGCTTCTATACCTCTGTGCAGGGCTCACCCACAGTTGTCCCCAGCAGCCCGGTCGAGAAAACAAAAACGCCCATCATAGGAACAATCCAATGAAGTTGCTTCTCGGTGGCCCAGCCATAGGTGAATAGCCCGACGGGCAAGGCGAGGCCGGTGGGTACAGTCAGCCACGGCGTTATCTTTATCTCGGGCTTGTATCTGCTGTCGCTGTCGGGCTCCTGCTTCTGCTTCCAGCGACGCACCAGGAAGTCCATGATGTGACCGAAGCTCAAGACGCCTACCAACATACCCAGCCCGGCAGGCAGAAATGATAAACCCGCTTGGCCTTCATCAAAGTTGTACTGGTCTGCGTATACGAAAGAGAAGGTCGCAATCAGCAAACTAAGAATCCCGTTGGATATACCGACATAGAGAGCGACGCAGAAGACGATCGGGGTGGCGAAGAGGAACGTTAGGGGCCGCACAGCCGCGAGTTTGATAGATTCGATGCTGCCTGTGTTGAGCTCGCATCTGAGGTCGGGGTTACCTGTCTCCTTGCGAAGGCGTTTTGCTTTGCGCTGAAGCAAAACAGGAGCATAGGATTCGCGCATGAAGAATAGTAAGAGGCTGAAGGATCCTCCCTGCTAGAGTCAGGTTTGTTCTTGGCTAGCAAAAGGGACAGGATGGACTTGACCAACCAGAATAGCAAGAAACCAATAGACCCAGCGCCAGCCGGCAGCTTGGATGAGATAACCACCAGCTGTTGGACCTATGCTAGGCCCTAGAAGCGGCCCCATAGCCCATAACGATACCGCTCTCCCCCTATACTCGAGCGCGACCGTGTCCACGATGCTCCCGACCCCGGTGGTTGTAGGAATCGACCCAACGACACCCATGAGGAAGCGAAAGACCATAAGCATATCGATGCTCGTGCTCAGGGCGGCGCCAACGCAGAATAGGATGAAAAAGACGTTTCCAATATTGTATAGGTATAATCGTCCGTAAATCTCGCTGAGTGGCGCAAATACAAGGGGACCAAAGGCGTAACCAAACATGTATATTGAGACGACAAAGGTCGCCAGCTCGTTGGAGTTGGTGTTGAACTCGTCCATTAACTGAGGAACGCCGGGCGCAAACATGGACGATGCCTAGAACGGTCAGCAGGTCATCAGTTAGATGTGCCAGGGCGATGTCTACCAGAGGGCTGTGAAGTTAGTTTAGCTATCATGGCGCAAAAAGGATGACTTACGAGATGATGGTGAGCAACGACATCAAACCAATATTGATGCATTTTCGGGCGGTTGGCCAATTCATGGGGTTTTCCGGATCGTCTGGCCCATCCCAACTGACAATATTCGGGTTCTGACCGTTGGTGGTGGTATCTGCGGCCTCATTCGACTCCTTCGTTTCAGCATGTTGTTGTTGTGCTGGGTTTGAAGCCCCACGCTCCAAGTCTAGTGAGTTCGAATGCGTTTTTGTCATGATCCCACGAAAAGGTTTACCCTCTTAACGGACCAAACATCGTGGCCCTACCATAGCAAAGCTGAATTTAAAGGATGGATGTCAGCTACCTAAATGTGCGTACGCAACGGCTCCCCAACGTAGAATCCACCCAACGTCGCCAAGAGGAAGGCAACGAGCGATAATTCTCCCCGCAATTTCGCCACACGACCTGATCGTTCTCGTTACCGTTTCCGATGGGCATGCCATGGACCTGAGGTGGGTAATTGGCCGGTCCGTGGACTGGCGCATCGGAGTTATCAACGAAACGGGCACCTATCGGCTGGTGCTGCCGTCTCTCCGGGATCGGGGTTCTGTCTTACAGTGGATGGTCATGTAGTTAGCCCGGGCGGGTAGACTAACATGAGCCGTGGTGGCTGATGTCTTCATGTCATCCTTGCAGACAATAACTAACAAGAGACTAATATGGCCAAGGTATCTTGCGTAGGATTGAACACTCCTCTTGCTCCCCCTTTCCAAACCTTGAATAAACAGAATCCGTACGCGAAAGGGGACAGACGTTGAGCTGACTCGTATTGCATGCCTTTGCTGTGGTCATGTTGAAAATTCAGGAGAGGGATCACCAACCCTACCGACAAGATTGCCAAGGCTCGCACAAGAAACATGGCCCCAGCGTGCCTAGTCTACATAGAGCTTAGGCTATAGACTATGCATGGTAGTTAACGACAACGGGAACGAAAACGAGATGCCTGAACCCCGGTCAGATGTGGTCAGGCTGAAGATCTGCCCCAGCCACTTTAAGGTCCAAGCACTTCCCCATATCATCCTGGTAGGTTCGAAATGCCGTGCAGATCATTTGCCGCAGATGCATTGTGACATTTGGGATTCTCATTTTACGTATTCAGACCCGATAACGAGGAGTTTCGAATGCGTCGCCATGGCGCATTTGGCCACCTGTCGCTACAACTTAGATTGATCTTGAAACTATTCTCTTCTACCTAGTAGGTAGGCAGAGCAAGTCCCACTGCCCCTCGCAGGTAGCTCCCGGTCGTTATCCAGGGTAGGTGCCAACGCCTGTCGATTGATCTTGGTATATGTATAAAACAGCAAGCAGACTCTGAACTTGGATCATTTCAGTTCGAATCATTTTCATATGATCGATACGAACTAAACTGCAAACCGCCATCTTCATCCAATGATTGAAATCATGTCGTTTTTTTATAAGGGGGTGTTTATGGCTCTGGGCGTCCTCGCGCTGGTTCGTACAACTCAAATCCTATTTTCTTGTTTGGGGATTGATGGAGAGGATAACGGACATGGGCAAGATTGGAGCTAACGTATCTCTTTAAACAGACGATTCTCTACATTGCTGGAACGGTTGCTTACAATCTGTTCCTTCATCCCCTCCGAAAGTTCCCGGGCCCCTTCCTTATGAGGGCAACACGCTTGCCTTACGTCTACAAGGCCATTGCAGGAACCTTGCCGTTTGACGTGCTGGATTTGCATAACAAGTACGGCAGCGTGGTTCGAGTCGCGCCCAACGAGTTGGCTTTTCTGGATGAGACAACGTGGAAGGACATCATGGGTCATCGGACCCAGGGCCGCCCAGAGTTCCTCAAGCCCAGCTTTTGGTATAACCCTTCGAATGGGCCGACCAACATTGTCAGCTCTGTTGGAGCCGAACACGCCTTGCTTAGAAGACAGTTGGCAACTGGATTTAGCGAGCGAGGCTTGAGGAGTCAGCAACCCATCATCATGGGGTATATCGACCTGCTCATTTCGAGACTGCATGAGAGGTGCAAGTCTGGCAACGTCAACTTGACGTCGTGGTACAACTTCACCTCGTTTGACATCATCGGAGATTTGACCTTTGGCGAATCCTTTGGGTGTCTCGACAAGGCAGAGTACAATCCGTGGGTACGCAACATCTTTGACCTGGCCAAAGTGGGCAACATTATGCAGCAATCTGCGCACTTCCCATGGTTACGCACTCTCCTCATCTACATGCTGTCTTCTCCCCTGGCTCGATCGCGACAGGTGTCACACAGACAAATGACACGAGAGAAGCTTTTGAGGAGAATAGAGCTCGGCAAGAACCAGGACCGGCCTGATCTACTTGAAGGGCTGTTGAAGAAGAAGGAAGAATGGGTAAGTCATGCCCCTGCCCCCCTTTGTTTCTTGAAAGCAGCACAAGATAAAATAAAAGAGAAATCTGGCTAACTTGAACCTCCAGAATATGCAGCTAGGCCACCTGGAGAAGAACGCCAGCGTTCTCATCGTAGCCGGATCGGAAACATTAGCCACAGCCCTATCAGGCATCACCTACCTGCTGTTGAAGAATCCCGAGACGCTTCGAAAATTGGTCAAAGAAGTTCGCTCTAACTTCAACAGCGAGGACGAGATTGACTTCATCTCGGTCAACAAGCTGACGTACCTCGTGGCCTGCATTGATGAGGGTCTGAGGATGTATCCTCCAGCGCCAATTGGACTCCCCCGGATTGTACCAAAGGAGGGTGCCACTGTATCGGGGCACTTTGTCGCCGAAGATGTAAGTAAATCCTTCCAACTCGAGAACCAGCTTCTGCATATGGTCCAAAACACATGCTGTGGAAATTTTGCTAACTTGTCTCTGTCCAAGTCAATTGTCGCGGTTCACCAGTGGGCTGCCTACCACAGTGAAAAACACTTCAAGAAACCCTTCGAATTCCACCCAGAGCGCTTCCTCGGAGATCCCGAGTTCGAGTCTGATCATCGTGAAGCTCTGCAGCCCTTTCACCTAGGCGCGAGAGGATGCATAGGGAGAAAGTGAGTAGACACATATCCTTGCACATTTTTCTTTTCTCCACAGCTGACAACGCGGCATAGCTTGGCTTACGTTGAGATGAAGGTTACCTTGTCTCGCGTGGTCTGGAACTTTGACTTGACCCTGGATCCGGAGTGCAGCCAGTGGATGGAAAGCCAAAAGGTGTACAATGTGTGGGCAAAGGGGCCTTTGATGGTTAAGCTCGAGCCGGTCAAGGGTGAGAGTGATGCTGAGTAGATGGTGATGAGAGACTACAGTGTTTGAGCAGAGGAAAGGCGAGGTGGATTGACTATCGAGGAGAAGATTAGGCGCCAAGTTCTGTGTTTTGATAGATTATCGTAGAATATAGTTCATCATGTTTTTCCCCTTCAAATGGAACATTGGCTATCATCAGTGTCTAGCCGATTTAGTCTTGTAAGCTGCGATTGAAGGCTGGCTGTTGCAAGCTAGCTGTAAACCTCGGTCATTCAAAATGGCCTCACTGGCCTTTGACACTGGGCTAACGTTAACAGCTTCCCCAGTTCAATTATCCAAGAATCCCAACTGATCTAAGATTAACCACAGCCCTGTATCTTGGTTCTCGTGTTTCTGATTGTCTCTACTGGTCCCGCTTATTAGACTTGCCGGCCCAGGGATGTGACGCCAAGGGCGCCAAGAATGCCCTGCCTCAAGCCCTGACCGTATCTCGTTTTCGCGTCCAGTTTTGATTAGTCGGGAAGCTTCACCAGAGGGACCCAGGAGTGCTCTTGGCATGAGGCTCCAAATCAAGGAGCGCGAGTCTGCTGCTTAAAACAGCACACTCTAACATTAGATGCAGGAATGCAGCAATGCCGGATTGGCATTGTCTCAATTGACGCGTAAGTCTTCGTTCTCGTTTTCAGTTTTGTACAAACGCCATCGAGAGTTTCTAACTAGGGCGTCTGGCATAGCCTCACAGATTGTATGCGCCTCAATGTCTTCACTATATAACATTGACTGCGTTTCTACAACCACAAGAATACCCCAGCTCATATCCAGTCAGTTTTATCAGATCTCTCTCTCATCTTTCTCGTTCTCTTACAACATTCTTCCTTCCTCTCGCGCACCGCAGCTTCATATCTCTTCCCCACAGGCAGTCACACAAAATGTCAGTCAACGACACTAAACCCTTCGAGCCGTCTTACGACACCTGCAAGGCCGTGTCAGATCAGTGCCCTGTCGAGGCCACATTGTATGGAGACTATTTTACAACCGGGGCCTGCGTCTTTTTTGCCCTCTCATTTGGCGTAATGTTCCTGATGCAAATCTACTACACCTTCAAGTCCCGCGCCTGGTCCTATGCCATATATCTTGGCATCGGGACTGGATTCGAACTCTTGGGGTATTTTTGCCGAAAGCTCCTATCCGACAACCCATGGCAGTTCATGCCCTTTGTACTTCAGCTGTTCATGCTGATGCTCGCCCCAACGTTCGTGGCAGCAGCAATCGCCGTCACGTTCAAACACATGGTCATTCACTATGGAACTGAATGGTCCACTATCAGACCTCGGTGGTACCCCTGGCTCTTTGTCGGATCCGACGTTGTCTGCATCATTATTCAAGCTGCTGGGTGTGCCTTTGCTGCCATGTCTTCTTCTGGGGACAAAGACAACGCCAAGATGTCAGACATTAGTTCAGTTCTGCTTATCCTGGGTGTGGTATTCCAAGTTGTCAACATGGCCGTTTGTGGAGGCCTGATGCTCATCTACTACCGCCGACGAGCCAAGGCTGGTGCATCATACGGTTACGGAAGCATTCGTCCCTCCTCGCCCGATATCTTGTCTTCCAAGAGGAATTTCTGTGGCCATGACCGAGTCAAGGTGTTTGTATGGGCCATCTCAGCTGCCTATGTGGCCATCATCGTCCGTTGCATCTACCGGTAAGTTTACGTCTATTTCTGCGTATCAGCATGTACATGACTAACTCAATTGCCAGTATCCCAGAGATGGCTACTGGATGGGGCAGTGACCTCATGAAGGACGAGCTCACATTCCTCATTTTTGATGGTGCAATGATTCTTATTGCTGTTGCCTTCATCACGATTTTCCATCCTGCCAACTTTTTCCCCCAGATTAGCAAGCGTGGCAAGGAGCAGGTCAAGGGGGAGGACGCGATTCCCTTGCGCTAGTTGGGCATGAAAGAGAAGCTTAACGAGCCTTGATATACGAGCTTCCGATAACCTGGAGTGGTGATCTTGTATGTCGGTTATCCCGGCTTCAACTATGATAAAGAACACATTTCCAACCTGGAGTGGCATTTTCTTCGGGTTTAGATTGAGGGGGCGCTAGTATGTCGCCCATGCTGCTTGCGCAACAATGTTTCTCTTTGTATATACCAGTCTCTATCAATAAATACAGATGTACATCTCACACAGTTTATCTCGTGTTTGCTAGAGCTCTAACCAAATCAAGCATCTCAATGACCTCCAGCTTTTGGAGAAGTAAGTATAGCTCCAACACCAATAAGACAAGTCCCTGTCCGGCAAAACTGACGCGGTCACGCAGATGTCAACGTCTGGGTAAGAATGCGATTCCTTGAGTGAGAACGCAAGATGGAAGCGAGTGAGAACTCAGCAATAAGAACGCACCTCTAAGGTACCCTTGAGTCAAAGAAGAGTTAAGAACAATGCATTTATTTACATTAGGAGCTACCTACTTGACGGGATTTATTTTATCCCATGGTGTCTGATACCGTGTCGCTCAATCAAGCAAGCAAGTCAGGCCCCGGGCTTAGTGTGCCAGCACACCACACTCTTGGTTCGGTAGTAATGTCCTGAAACAGTTTGGCTGTGAAATAGGTCCCTGCCTCAGCGAAAAAATGATTATCAAACCTAATAGTAGGCTGTAATTTTCTTCTGCCTCCGGTCTGACATGCAGAGGGCTGCGGTGCTTCAGCCAGCGGTAGCCGATGGTGAAGTAGCCGAGAATGCCATCATTTTGCCTAGACGCCCGCATTTTCATCTCACCCTCCCGCACAGATGTGTTCCTTATCACGTATTATGCATGACAGGATCACATACGAATTGCCAGCCTGCTTTCTACTGCAACCAGGTCGGATCAAGTCGGAACTCAACTTCATCGTCGACTAAAGTTCACAAATTACAAATTACAAATTACAAACTAGACGTATCTGTAAATGATGCCACCTTTTCAGGCTATGCGTAATGGTGTGTATGTTTATCATAGAGTGGGGGAGGGAAGGGGAAATAATGCAGTTGCCTTGCTTCGCCTGGTTTTGAACGGAACCTATATTGACCTTTTATTTGTTGGGTTAGTTACGGATATTTAGCGAGCCTGACTTTTATCATCCCGCGTCAGACAGTAACCCCCTTTGCAGGTGGGTGGTATGAGACCACCAACAGTGGCGTTCCTTGCCTTTGGTGATTGGAAAATCGACCTCGGCTCCAAGCTCAGCCTCTCGCCCGCATAACGTGCCAAAGGCCAAATTACACCCAGCAGAACTGCCCAGGCCTTCCTGATGGCCCTGATTCGACCCCGCCACTGCAATAGCTGCCAGTTGCCTGTGTCTTGCTTCCGACAAACTTCATCTCGTAATTGGTGGATTCATGGGAGAGTTACATCCGAGAACAGAGCCGCTGGGTTTTCCTCTATATAAAGGCTGTGTTTAGGCTGTGTTTTGTTCATCCAGTCCTCAACATCCACAGCAATAAGACGTTATCCCCACAGTCAAATCGACACAGATACCACTTTACACCGGTCAGTAAAGACTACAGAAGTTTCCAATTGTCCCTATACTAACCGTCAAGTGTAGCAATTGGATTCAACTTCCCAACCATCAGAGGATATGGAGATAAAGGTGAAGGTGAGGATTGGTGATATTGTCATTATTACTATCACTGTGACCAGTGGTTGGGCATTGAAGTCTTTCAATCGTCTGCAAGACACAAGTGAAGCTTACGGGGTTGGGGACGCTTTGAGAATGTATTGCGAGAACGCGGCAGCTGAGGGCCGAGCCTTGGACAAAAAGTCTCTGCTGCAGGAGCTTAAAGATGTGGCTGCTAGGGAGGGCGCTGTGCTTGAAGAAGATTATAGTTGAAGCCCGGCCCTTGATGGGATAACAGAGCAAGAAGACCGTGATTGAAGAAGAGTAGACTGAAATTGGTAGTAACAATATGTCAAGGGCTAGCACTAGTCGCTAAATTGTCATCCTCGGAGACTCATTTTTTCTTCTAAATCCTGCAGTCTAAACAGTGCCTAATCACACAGACACTAGGCTTCCGTGCAACATACCACCTCGACAGCCCTCCTGGTAACCCTTTCCTCGTGATGTCTTGTCTAGCCGGTACGTAGACACTTTGCTATTCTTTAAATACCCTTTCGTAGGCTAACTTCTTTAACCTTCCGCCGTCTTCTTGTAAATCATTTTGCTTATATGTAGCCTTCGAAACGGAAGCTCGCGAAGATAACCCATCGACTATTCTCACCAGACTCGCGATCATACTGGACAACCGGGCGTGCGGGGGCGAATCCAGGTGCAACGATCCAACCATGGCACCATTTTGTCCGGAAGACATTCCCGGCGGGAAATTTCTCGACTCGATAGAGTCATGCATGCAACAAGGACAACCTCAGGTCTGAGATTTAGCGCTTGTGGCATGATTGTTAGACGGCCATAAAAGCCCAAGGGGAGAGTAGATGACGCGAAAGACACGATCCCTAGACAACAAAGAATTTCTTCGATCTTATCTATCGGTTATCCCGACTTCAACTATAATAAAGAACACATTTCCAACACATCATAGCATCATATCCCAATGCTAACACAGTGGCAAGAATTTCTTCAATTTAACTTCTGACCTCCTCCAACTGATGCGCCTATGTCTTCATTATGCAAGTAGGCAACTATCACAGCCACTGCTTATTTCCAAAGTGAGAAACAAATGAGCCACCATTACCAGCTTCGATACTAGCCTTGTGAATCACGGACAAGACTGCAGTAACGGACTCTTCGGGTGTTATCGGCCCAGCGAAGCTGGGTGAGTAGGATTGGAACTGTTTCAGCATTTCACCTGCCTTCTGAGTCTGTTCCTCCGTCGCTAAGAAACTGTCAATGTGTGGTCCCAGACAAGATACTCCGGGGATAGCTAACCTTCACCATAGTGGCCTGTGTCCACCATACCTGGTGATACGCCCATGAAAAGGAGACCATCCTTGCGATACTCGGCATCGAACTTTGCAACGGCGAGGTTGACGGCGGCTTTGCTGATGGCATAGGGTCCTGAAACAGAAATGGAAAACTGAGAAACAAAGTCTGGGTCGGCCATACCCGTGGATATAGTAATGGCCTTCTTTCCCTGCCCCTTGAGGAGGAGTGGCACGTAAAGGTTGAAGAGATGGATGTTGCCGACCACGTTGACCTTGAAAGAGGCGATCAAGTCCTCCTCGAGTTTCTCAGGTTGTTCGCCTCTATGGAGTGGTCAGAAGAGTCTCAGAGTCTAGAGTGAAGAGATTGACGTGCAGGACACTAAGAGGGTCGTAGGCGGACCAAGGAGAGACTAGACCTGCATTTGCAATGATGTAGTCAAGTTTTCCACCAGTGATTTTGGAAGTCTCATCAACGGAGGCCTGGCCATCCGGTATTAGCATCCTGATGAGGTCAGAGCAGTGAGCTAGAGATTATATACCTTGAGGGCTTCGTAGTCATTGATGTCTGCCTGAATAATGTGCACATTCTTCCGTGCAGAGAGTTCGCTCTCGATCTTTTCGACTGTGGCCTGTTTGTTGCGGACGAGACCAATGACAATGTTGTCTGACTTGTCGGATAATTGGCGTAGGAACTCAAACTGAAGGATGAGATGTTAATTTCACCCCAAATTGAGAGATGAACTTGACTTACCCCAAGACCGCGAGAGGCTCCTGTGATCAAATATGAAGCCATAGTGTGAGAGTGGTGACAGTGGAGTCTGGTGGAGTGCTGATTGAAGAGAAGATTGCTTTTTTGACTGAGATGCTGGATGCAGAAAAGATCCTGATACAGTTCATCATCTATAACTATATATATTCGACTCGAATAATGCTTTGTCACCACCCGATCAAATTCTCGGTGACTGACGAGCTGAAGCATCATCGCCATCGGGTTCTAACACCTGGTGTGGGACCATTCGACAGGATCTCACCGACCAATCATCTTGTGTTAAAATAGGTTAGCTCGCTGATAGTTGCCCTCGATTGAGATTTCAGCCTCCCCCGCATGAGACTAAAACAGGTTGTCAGCGTGGGTGGCTTGCTTACAACTCTGACCCACGAACCTCGACATTACCAATCTACATGAAGAAACATCGAGAAAACTACAGCAGCTCTCGGGGGCAACTTTTTGCGAGTGATAAGACCGATAGAGTCTGTGCCGCATTCTTCATGCAAGCATTGTCTCTGAACCCAAAATTGACCCAACCATCATCGGCATATCCCAGCCCTTCATGGCACAGCGAGGGTGCCTGACATGCAGAGGTTCGGGAGCCAAACCCTGAAACGTTGCAGAGCTCCACTGACACTCCTAATTAGAGCGCAAGGTTCTCTGTGATCGTACTCTCCCGACCTGTACTCGTTGCGCCAGGGCAGGCCGAAGGTGTAATGGTTATGGGACTCGACTGTCTTGGCCGCGTGAGGGTGATACTCGGCGCGCGATCCTTGGGCCAGAACCCACAGAAAGGCGCCTTCACGCCGTACGACACTTCGTCAACACTTCTGCCTGGGATTTACAGATGTACAATTTGATCTCTAGTACTGATATTGATCATGGAGCTTCTAAGCAACATCCCAATATGGGAAGGTTTGTCCCGAAGGATCTCGACAACCAACCAACAGAGTTCACGCAGATCGTTCAGCCAGTTCTCAGCCCTCCGATTTCCTCAGTCAACGGAAGATTAGACCATGTACAAATGGGTTTATTCGAATATTGTCAGATCCCCCAATCAAGACCAAATACTTGTTCAAAACTCACACCAACCAGTTGTATATCAAGCATCCTTTTCCCTTATGGCTTTTGGTCACGACGCATTAAAGATCCGCGAGGTCCTCGTTCGTATGGCTCTCTCCGACGATACACCATCCGCAACCGCAATACTCAAGTCTGCGTTGGCCCTCGCATCATATCATAGAGATAAGGACCACTCCCATGCAGATCGACTCAAAATCGCGGCTCTTCGGGCCTTGGCAACCTCTACCCAGGGAACGATTGGTGCAGACGAATCCATCCGTCATGTTGCTGCAGGGATGCTCCTCTGCACTCTAGAGGTATACATGCTAACTAAGCATCGGCGTATCACACTTACACACTAACATTTCTTAGATCTACCAGATATCAGCGGCATCAAGTCACTGGCTCTGGTATGTATGTGGCTCGAAAAAGATCATCAAGAGCGCCAAACTGGACGAGATAGCCCAAAGCAACGACACTACCACACTCATCGGCTGGGTTCATTACTGTGATGTGCTGTCTCGTTTCAGCTTGCGTCACTGGCAACCAAATCTCTTGGAGGATGCAGGATCGACCATAGGAGCACATTTCGAACCCTTTCGACCTGCTGTATGCGCAGAGGCCCAGGCATGTTTCATCTACACTCCCCTCTCATTGAACTTTACTAATCTTACACGTGGTTCAGCCCGCTCATCTAATAGGCCCTCCGCATGAGGTTTTATATCTCCTATCCGAAGTGTGCGATGCCGTTGTTGAACCCTCAGACCCACGTTTCCACATGAACGACTACCAACAATATCTCAAACTCCTAGAGTGGAAATTACGGAGGATCGATATCTCAGCCAATGAGAATAATACTCTGACTGAGGCATCACGTTCGAATTCCGACGGAATAGTCGAACTCTACCAGTTGGCTACTCTGATCTACCTCAAACGTGCATCGCCAGACAATCCCAAGGAGAAACCACGTCTTCCAGAATGGATCGATCGAGCCTTCCGTATACTTTCGCAATTAGAAGATTGCCAATGGCCCTTCCCTCTTCTGATACTCGGTTGCGAGGCGGGAACAGATGATCAACGGACCATGATTCTCGATCTCATCTCCAGAACAGAGAGGAGCATTTACTTTCGGAAGCTGGGCTCTGTCAAGACCATGATTCAACGAATTTGGGTTCAGAACGATCTTACTGAGGAGGAATTCAACTATGTGCATAAACTCGGTATTGTGCTCAGCTCTGCAAACATGTCTATCCCAGCACTCATGTGAATGTCCATTGGGTCCTACATTGTCATCAAATTCTGTCAAATAGCGTCTATATATACGGCCTCGCTACTAGATATAAATGAAAGAATATCTGCATTTAATCATCAGGTCAAGGGGTCAATTGGTGTTTGTTGTTAGACATGTGTAATTTCGGCTAGGTACACCACTTTTCTCGTATGACCGTTAGTCACGGAATCTTGGCACTTTTCTATCTTTTGCTTGCTTAGGAAACCTGAAATCCACTCCGGAATTTCCTTTTTTGGTGCACGATGCCTCCGTTGCCTACCTATGGCCACCCTATTTATAAGAACCAGGTACGTTGTTCTAACATGGGCGCCAGAACCTTAGTTACATCGGTCAAATCCGTGCCACCAAGACACCACCCTCAACGCCAGTGCCTACCGAGTATAAAATGCAAAGTGTGCATTCCTTACTTGCCAGGTTAATCGGGACTCCACGAGTCCGTGTAACGATCAGGTGACGCCGGACTACCAGTTATGCCCGAAAGAGTCACTAATCCCTATCCAGGCCGGACAGAGATTTCGTCTTCTTAAGCGGCGTTGAAGACGAAGCTGCCGGGGACTATATCCGAGGGACACTCGCTTTATGCCTTCTTGATGATCAACCCGTCCAAGATGTGCAGCTCGAAATGATCGGGGAGATCGCCATTGCGTAAGGATCGCAAAAAATGATAGTGACCTTTCTGTCCTGATTCTAACGTTCGGTATAGTTCACACAAGTCAAATACGGACGAGCAAGTTGGTTCTTGGCTCAGATCGGTCATCTTCTCCTATAAGTGGGAACCTTTCACCTTTACTACCGCGCATGGTCCGGCGAGTTCAAGTCGGCATCATCACATGCGCGAGTACACTTGGCCCTTTGAATTTTACATACCTGGGGATCTACCAGAAAGCCTGAGAGGGTGCAGTCAGTGTCACATCTCCTACCGGTTAGTGGCGTCTTTTCTTCGTGGAGCTGCTCCCCCAGATGTTGGGGATTTCGTTCCCATCTCAGTTATTCGCAAGCCTCGAGCGTTGGCCTTCGACATGATGGATCCCTGGACCGTCCAAGGAACTTGGGCTAGAAGTGTTGAGTACCAGTTTTGTATTGCTCATCAGGCCATAGCCCTTGGCACATTCGTTCCAGTTGAGCTCACGATTAATAATCTGGGGCGCGATATGAGAGTATCCAAACTTAAATGCGCTCTTCAAGAGATTCATGAAGTTAAAGAGGGTGCATTTCCTACAATAGCTGCCTTCAAAGGCCAGCGTGAGGCAATGAAGTGGGAGTTGCCGACGACAACGGAAGAGAATCAACCGTACCATACACAACTCCGGCTTTCCCTTCCAAGACTTCTTAGGAAGTGCTCACCTGATTTCGATATCCAAGGGATAGTCATTAAGCATAAACTGCAGGTCATTGTCACTATTCGACACTCCCATGGCTTCACTTCAGAGGTAAGCCACTTGGCCAGGATAGGCACAGCAGGCTGACATTGACAATAGCACTGCGCTTCACTGCCCATAATACTTTTCATCTCATCTGAGAGGCCAGTTGATGGATGGGGTCGATTCATCGAGCCAAGTCATAGCAATGGGAATGACGGCCAATCTATGCTGTCGCCAAGTCTCTCTGCTCCTCCACAGTACACTGCTGCGGAGGTTGAGTCATCTTTTGAGTTCGATAGAAGCCATCCACCGCCGTACTCACCATGAAAGAAGTTTTTGTAGGGCGCCATTGTATGGAGAAATTTGCACACAGGAAAGAGTTAAATGGCATTACATTCGCGGCGATGCGACAAATTATGCCATCGATTAGCTTCAGGGAGGTTATCAGAGATATATATACCATAGCAGGATTCAATTTTGAAAGATAGGCATCAACTCTAGGTATCAAGACAACCCTTGCTCGCTCAACATTACAGCTTGGATCGCAACTGGCCTCGAATCTCAGACAACAAGGGCTCGGCAGCGCCGACAGCATCAACCGCCATTCCATAGCCAGCTTGAAATCCAGTACCACCTGCTCCATAGTTATGAATGACAGTACGCTTCTGACCCGTAATAGACAGGTCCTCCCGTTCCACTCGAGCACCACCCTCCCGAGAAGGTCGTAGACCAGAAAACGCAGCGATGACCTCGACGTCGCTTTCTCGGACCTCGGAACTAAGCTCCTTCGTACGATCCAGGATATCCTCAGTCTCATATGAGTAGGTGGCACCGTCTCTGGAAGCTTGTCAGCCTATTATCAGATCCCACAAGTTACGCAACATACCCATTTCCCTTCTGCATATATCCACCAAGAATCACATGTCCTTTAGAATAGGGCCGAGGAATGACATAGGTCTCGTAGTCCTTTCCGTGTCTCATGATATTTGTCTGAACTTCAGGAGCAAGCGTCAAAAGAACCTGACCCCGCGTTGGGTAGCACTTGGGGTCCTCAACTCCAGGAAGAGACTTGGCAGTGTTTCCGATGCAGTTGAAAACAATCTGAGTGGAGTGACTGGAGAAGGCTGCTTGGAGGTTGGGAAGCTTCTGTCGAATGAATCGGATGCCGTAATCCCGCTTCAGCCTTTGGTAGAGGTAGAGCAGATGCTTGGGAGCATTGACTGTCAGTGTTGTGAAGGATGCACCAAACTTGACTCCCTCAGGTAGCTTCTGAGCGGGTAGAGGTGTGAACTTAACTTGGTCAGTAAAGAGAGGCCGTCGAAACCCATGCTCACTTACATCTTCAAGGTACTCAGACATAGTCTTGATCTTGTCATGAGGAACATTGTCATCCCACAGCTCAGTAGATGATGTCCGTCGAACATAGGTTTCTTCAGGCCTTTCAGAGGCCAATTTGCTCAAGTGAAAGTACCCGAGCTTATCCCATCTCAAGGCATTGGCGTCTGTGCCTGAGATGGCCGAAAAGTTGCAGCCAGCCCTGGAGTCAGGTTAGATTGCGGCTCACTCCAACGCATAGTCGGTGCTACTCACCATGGAGAGGTATAGCTTAGAGCCGTATCACCAGGTAGGTGCTCAGCAATGACAGTAATAGATTGGCCATAGCCTCTCTCCGCAAGGACCAGGGCGACATCGAGGCCAATAATGCCCGCTCTACACTGGGTCAGCCAATCATGAATTTTTCATTCCGACCGCGCAACTCACCCAACAATGACAATGCTATCGTGTGAAGACATGATGAAGCAGGTGGTGTGTTTCGATAATGAGGATTGGAGTTGTCTACTCATTCAAGTCATTGACACAAGCCTTTCGTCACGGCGAACGTCTACATTTGAAGGGCATCATGCCCCCTTCGTAGGACTCCATTCTCGACGATATCTCCATTGCCAATGGTTCAAAACGCCTTCACTCGCATGATCATGTCAGCGATTGCCACTGGTCCTATTTCCGAAAGAGGAAGTCAGTAATCGGAGAAGCCCGACCCACAACCACCACCCACTTGACCCTTACACTATTCTCTTAGCCTAGATACTGTCCTATTCTGTATCAAGAGTTATTTCCTGTTATAGTTAATATCTTTATCGAAACACCAAGAGAGCCTAGTGTAGTTACAGGATGCATTCGGATAGATCGCACAGGGAGTTTCCCGACCAACGGAGATGTCGCTTAGAGTAGGTATTGTCAAATCAGTTCGTCCTCCCATTGCTCCGAGTTGGCGAACATGGCTCTGCAGAACCGAGTACCAACAACTACGTGAAGTTCAAATAGAAATGGTGGCCTCTAGTTAGACTCTAAACGCAAGTTTGCGCGAGAGAGGGCTGGTTTGGCCCGAGCATGATGCCTAGGCAACTACCTCTACATGCCGACATCATTCATACTCAGGCAATTATCACTCCTGTAGAGATTTTGCAGTTGATCAAAGAGACTTGGAAAATGAATTTACTCTATTTTAATACACTGATGAAAATCCCCTAGTAGTTGATCTTGAAGCTATACTCATCCTCCCAGTGCATAGCCCAGTATCGGTCCCAGATAGCCTTAGTGATAGGCCCAACCTTTCCATCCTTAACTTGCTTATCGTCAAGAGTAGTAATAGGCATAATACCTCCGGCAGTTGTACACATCAAGATCTCGTCGGCCTGATAGGTCGCCTCGATGGGAACGTGCTCAACCCGGATCTCGTAGCCACACGATCGAGCAGCGTCAATCACGCTCTTTCGGGTAATACCCTGAAGAACTCCGCGGTCGGGGGTGTAAAGAACACCATCCTTGATCAGGACAATGTTGAAGCCTGAGCCCTCAGTGAGGTTGGCATCGCCATCTGTGAGGAAGGGGTAGGTAGCTCCTCGGTCGTTAGCCTCGAATAGGCCACGGACCAAGTCACCCCACTGAAGGTTCTTGATGGTAGGGTCGATAGAGCCAGGAGGGACACGTCGGACAGTTCGGGCAACAATGGCACGACCACCAGTGTATTGAACCTCGGGGTCCATAACCCAGACATATGGTTGGATGAACATGTAAAGGTTGTTGTTCAGGAGCTCCTCAGGCTTGGCTCCTCGAACACCAGTGAGACCTCGGGTGACAATCAACTCGACAAAGGCATCACGAATGCCACTCTTGGCAACCATGTCGACCAAGATCTTGACAACCTCCTCCCGGGGAAGGGGCATCCTGAGGCGCATCTTCTTGCAGCTGGCCTCAAGACGGTTGAGATGATCCTCAAGACGGAAGAATCGACCATCCCAGACAGAGGGCACATCGTATGTTAGATCGCTGTGCATAAAACCCTGGTCGAGCAGAGGAATGCGGGCTTCGTGCAAGGGCACGAGCTCACCCTGGATCCAAGCGACTCCCTTGGCGAGTGGGTTCTTGCTAGCCTCCAGAGCTGCCTGTCGCTCGGCGTAGCCGGCGAAAACCTTGTCCATGGTGGCCATTTCTGGTGATTGTGGCTGGTTGGTGGGTGTTGTTTAAGAGAGAAGATGAAGGAGTTGGATGAGGCTGATGAATGTGACTTGTGTTGTCGGGAATGAGTATCTACGCTGCCCTATGCCTTGCTTAAGTAGGTGATCCCTTGTCTAGGTACTTTAGTGACTTACTTACCGATAGTTCTTAGCAAGAACACCAGGTGAGGCATCTTGGTTGAGCGATCTTGCGTATTTCCTATTTGGGTAATTATGATCTTGACATCACCCCTTGCTGCATTTTGGTGGCTCAGCGCCATGGCCCACTGATCCATGCTCATTTTGCCGTGACCGATGGGGTCACATCGATGCGACTTTCCAAGAGTGGCTTCATAGGCTTTGCAGCCGTGTTTGCCTCGGCCGTTGTCGTCAAAGTTCCTGATGAAGTTGGTGGAATGGGTTCTCCAGTATCTCGAGCCAAAAGGGCAAACTTTACCTCAAACTGCCTGCTTCGGAGTGTTAGCCAACATTGAAATTACGCGTTACCTTCCTCTTCGATGAAAGAACCTTTCTGAGATGTGTTTCCAGCTCATTCTCCAGAGCCAACACACGAGTGGCGATGGCGCTTGGCGGAATTTCGCCGAACAACACCAACTTCCCGGCTTGGTGTTGAGCCACTCTGATCTAATAACAACTCGTTCGTCACTTCTCTTGGCCAGGGAGTAGTCTCTGAAAGGGCAGGACGTGGCTCGTCCATGATACGTTCCCATCTTCAGGGATCCGAGCCTTGGTTAGGGAACATGGATCAATGAGGCACGCCAGAACGTCTCCAGGGCACGATGAACTTCATCGATCGAGGCCCAGACACTCGATTATGGTATACCTGAAGTGTTTGCCATGCAAGGGCCGTTCCTTTTTCCCGAAACGTGCCTCAGCCCTGGCAAATCAGCTTGTGGGAAGCCGGAAGGACAGATGCGGGCAGTGTAGATGGCATTTCCAAAAAAAGAAATTACAAATCAATAAAATCTCACCGTCCCAGAGTAATCTCCGATTCCAAGCCTTTTTCTTTTCTTCTCTTCTTTCTGCTGCCTCAGCATACCGTTGTGTGGCCCATCCCATCAAGTGACATTGAAAGGAAACGACAATGATGTCCTCGCACTAGAAGAGCACGACGAGTACTTTCCAATGTCAGTGAGCCACGTACTCCCCAAGGTTCTTCCTGATGAGAAAGCAGATGAGCCTATTTATCTTGGTGGTTGACGTGGCCCAGCCTCGAGTCCTTCTCCCTTCAGAATCCTACTTTGTGACAGACGGCAACGAATTCGCAACGGCCTGACAACAACCTAATGACAGAACAACAGCTCGAAGACGAAAGAAGCTACATGTATATAATCGATCGATTGATACAGAAAAGAAGACAAAAGAACCCAACCTTGCAACCCACCGAATAAACACGTCCTGCGCCAATCCACCCGACTCCGAACGAACGACGATCAACCAAACAAATATTGGCGAGCATCTCCTGTTCCAACATTGGACCGGCTCTTCTGGTCGATGATCGAGCCCCACCACGAGTTAGGAGTCTCGTTAGACCATACCTCCTCAAGCAGAGCGTTAGCAGTTAGGAACATGTCATACCGAGTCCGCTCATTCCACCAGCTGCAGTATGTCCTAGCCACCTGACGCAGATGCTCGTCCTTTGTCTCGCACCCAGCAAGAAACACAGGAAGGAGAAGCTGCTTCTGAAGCATGGAGCTGTATCTACAGGATGTGACATGGTTGAGCGTCTTGCGCGCGAGGAAACCCAGGATTGGCGGTGCCGGTTGGTCACGTTGCCACTTGAAGACGCGGCATATGTAGATGAGAAGGCCATATCGCCAAGCTTCTGCGCAGTGGTGAAGGTCTTCTTTGTAGTGAGCAACCTCTCCGATGTCACATCCTTCGGAAGGGGGAGTGTCGGCGACGATTTGATCAGGGAGATCGCCGTACTCGGGGTCCGTCCATTCCCTGATTTCTTTTTCCACTCCCAGTACTGGTCCCATGTCAAACTTTACACACGTCATATTGGCCACAAGTTCAAATTCTCTTGCGTACGATCCTAGACGGATCATGTGTCGGAACAGGGCCTCTGGACATCCAGACACACTGTAGAAGGTCTCGTTGCTCGACTTGTCATGGTTGAAGAGACTGATTATCGTAGACTCGGATAGAACGCATCCTTGGCGGCTCGTAAGGGCAAGAGTGACATCCCACCTAGACAGTTAGCAAAATTCGAAGCCATTTCCATGTCACCGGAGCTTACCAGACAAGCATCTCTATGCGCGCTTGCATCCGTGGAGTCTTCTTGACGTTCAGAGACTCTGTAGCTTGGATCATCTTGTGTGCACGCTTCAGGTACCAAGTCCATGGTCCATGGGCTGAAGTTGCGCACTTTGAAACTGTCAGCATAGACTCTATGTTCAACTCATTGGGGAAGAACTTGCATCCAATGTCATGAGAATCAATACAGCGTCAAGAAAGGTCGCTTCAATCGGTGACGCTTGTGAAGTGCCCTCCATATCCCTAAGCATCTGTAAAGCCTTCTTCTTGTGCATTTTTGCTTCGCTAGCACAAGAGCCAGTATCTCGATTTATATGCTTGTAGGACAGAGCCAGAATACAGTGAAGGAGGAGTTGCGAGCCTCGGCCAGTCTCGGCATCGAATCGGAAAGGGTTGGCATCGAAATCGTGTGTCAAGGGCATGACGCAAAATTCTTGATCATCTAACCTCTGTCAGAAGAAAGATCGAAACTCAGAATGGAAACAAGATGCTCACACCGCGTTAGAAGTTGAGTTATGGTCATGCTGATATTGCATGGAGCTTCCTGCGAGCTCAATGATGGTAGAACAATCTCGTCGATATTTGGAGGCTGCCCATCGGCATCGCAGTCGACATTGGCCCCGTTACCTTCGTTGGGCAGATTAGGTCCAATGAAGTGATTCTCAGGAGAGTTGTCGGCAGAGGAACTTTCATCCAACTGCACAAAAGGAATGTCGGGTCCAAAGTAAAGGGGAAGTTGTTGATGCCCGTTCATTTGATCAAAGGGAGCAACAAACGATGGACCCGGGTCAAAGAATGGATTCATCAAGCTCGAATATGACCAGTCTATGTCGTTCCCTTGGCTCATGCCCTCGGTGACGGGTTGCAGCATCATCTCGTTGTCGACTGGATTGGCGGTTTCTTCGCATATCATGGGAGTGTCGGGCGGTGGAACTTGAACATCAGGCGGATGCGTCACAACTGGAGGCGAACTCTGCTGCTGCTTGTCTTTGTTTTCATCTTTTCCATCGATGACCTTGGGGCTTGAATTTGTCGCGATAGGTGTAGGAGCACTTCGGGGAGTTGCGGCCACAGCAGCTGTGCTCTTCGGCCCAGTCGGCCCAGTACCATTTCGACGGCGTCGCTTGCGACTAAAAGCACCAACGAACTTGAATTCGCGAGGAGCTTTGACTTGAGCTTGAGCTTGAGGCTGCGACATGGCTAGTGAAAGATATCGTGATCAGCGAAAGATGGAGTTGGAGAAGAGAGTAATGTTAGTACAGTAGCAGGGAAAGAGGAGAGAGAAGGTCGGAAGGCGTGGGGAGAGGAAAACGGGACATGATCCACTAAAAAGTCCCATCAGGCCCAACCCTTCTACATTTAGGGCGAGAACAGTGCGCATTCGAGTGGCGGATAATGGATCCGTGTTGGAGAGGCAGAGTGCGGGGAGGTCGAGTCATGGGTGAGCTAAGTTACAACACCAACTCGACGATTGGGCAATTGAGATATGCGCATGATGGATGGTATGGTAAGAATCTTCGGCTTTCACGGCGATCATCTGAGGTTTGTCTTGAGATGGAGAATTCACGGTACCGTCATGTTGCTAGGCCGTATTCGACAGCGTCTACCCCCTGTCACAGACCTCATTTCATTACTGCACGCCTTGGAAAGTCGGCTCTTCATCTTCTTTTAAAACTGGCCGTGAATATTTCGTGGCTTCATTTACTATTTAACTACTCTAGTTATACAGACCACCGTTGGCCGACAGAACCGAGCCCGTCGTCCACTTGGCATCATCAGTGCAGAGGAAAGCAACCAGAGGCGCAATGTCGCTAACTTCACCGACTCGTGCCGCAGCAGGAGTAGAGTCAATCAGAGGCTGCATATCCTTAAGGAACTGCTCATCGCTCTGGAACCATTGGTCTGTCATGATGGATCAGCAAAGTTCGACCAAATACAGCATTGCAATCTTTCTTACCTGTGGCTATGGGGCCTGGGTTGACGCAGTTAACAGTGATGCCGTGAGACTGGCCAAGCTCCTTGGCCCAGACTCGTACAAGCGCCTCGTCGGCTGCCTTTGTGGCTGCGTATACGGTTTGACCAGCAACACCGAGACGAGCTCCAGCAGAAGAAATGAAGACGATACGACCACCCTTGGGTAGATGAGGCTCGGTTGCCTTTGTCAGGAAAATGGGACCCTTGACGTTAGCATCAAAGTGTCGTGTGTAAAAGTCCTCAGTAGTGTCGACCAAGTTGGCCTCGTTGCCTTGAGCGGCGCTGCAGGGTAACATTGTAAGCTCTCTGCATTCTCCCTTGCCTCCAGATGCATGAACCTACTTGTGAATGAGAATCTCAATCTTGCCAGTTGTGCTAATCTTTAGAGCAGCTTCAATCAGCTTAGGAATCTCCTCAAGCTTGCTAACATCAGCCTGGCAGAGGATGGCCTTGGTGCCATTAGCCTCTATATCCTTGACCACCTTCTCAGCCCTCTCCTTGCTGCCAGGTGACACATAGTTAACGACAACATTGGCACCCCGCTTTCCCAAAAGGATAGCGATCCCGGCACCAAGTCCACTGCAAAAGTATCGATTAGCCTCTCAAGCTGAGCTAACAAAAGCAACGTGATCTGAGCCAGAGAGAGGATGCCATACCGGGAAGCACCAGTGACGATGGCAGTCTTGCCAGTCAGCTCGAGACCAGTAAAGTCAGGCATGATGTCTGTATGATGGGAAATAGAAAGAGACTAAAAAGATGAGTGTGAGAAACGTCGTCTGAGCTGAACAAGGGGTAATTTCGCTTGCACAAGAGTGGTTATGAAGCCTTCAACCCTGGACATTGAGAGGCGTTAAGTAGCTCTCGCCATCTGCATCTGAGACCGATGTCATCTCCGCTCATGATGCATGCGGAGAATTGAAGTTGATACTCAATATGGAAGTAAAGCCAACTGCCCGAAGTGGGTATACTAACATGCGGGGGCCTCTTACTTCCTAAAAGGGTATTAAGGAATCGAACCACCAAAGCAACACGTCTCCAACTTTGTGTCAGCAGCCCATGCCGGACCTTACCGAAGACGAAGGGAACTAAAAGGGGGCCCACACCGTCCGGCAAAAGTTGGAAGCTTCCGATAAGAGGCTCTACGTACCGAGCTAGCTCAGATATACGTCAGTTTGAGTTCCATCCTGCCAAACAGAAGCTCTCTCAAGCCATTGACAACTCCCAAGACTCTTTTTTCCAACCAGAATCTCTCCAAAATGACACCCAAGACCAGAGACGGACACGTGTGGGAGCCTCACACTGGCTTCAAGACTGGAATTGAAAGCGATGCTGTCATCTCTCCTGCCCGCTCCTTGAACAATGCTTCCAACAAGGTCTACGATGTCGTTGTTATCGGCGCCGGATATGCGGGTCTTGCTGCAGCACGCGACTTGAGCCTCTTGAGTAAGCGCCTTGACCTCCTGCGTCTATATCTACAAGTCTAACCAGTGGTACCTTGCACTAGACCACTCTGTTCTGCTTCTTGAAGCGAGAGATCGCATTGGCGGTCGAACCTACACAGCGAAGAAGGATGGTGAGTTTTATTTCTTCAATTGCTTGAACAACTACTCAATGTTTCAAAAGGCTTTCTTTACGAGATGGGTGGAACTTGGGTCACTCATCATATGGGATATCTGTTTCGAGAAATGACCAGATATAACATGGACCGAGATCTGATCACCACTGGAAGCCCCGACGTGCACAAGGGTTACTATACCATCAACGTGCCAGGTAAGAGCTTTCTCACTCAGTAATTTCCTTCTCATCATTAATTGTCTTATTAACTGTCTTATTAACTGTCCTGTGATGATAGGAGCCGAACCACGAAAGCTCAGCCATGAAGAAGCTGGTGCCATGCAAGCCAAGGGCTGGGACATGTTTGTCAACGTCGACGGCCAATTTGGTCGTACCATCTGCCCGCTTCCCCACGCCCAGCTCGACAACCCCATCGTAGACCGTGCTACGGTTGAGAAATGGGATCAAATCTCATGCCACGACCGGTTCGAGGAGATCAAGCACAAGCTTACGGCTGAGGAGCAGGGTCTTCTCGTCTCACTCCTCCTTCACATCTCCGGAGGACACATGAAGGATTCTAGTCTTTGGGACATGGTCCGCTCCCATTCCCTCCTCATGCATAGCTCCGATAACTTCACTGATGTGTGGTTGCGATACAAGCTCCGAGATGGACAAACTGCCTTGGCAAAGCACATGTTTCAAGAAGCGACTGACGCTGGACTTGAGTATGCCTTCTCTGCTCAAGTCAAGTCCATCGTCCAGGCATCATCTGGAGATGGCCCTACCACTATCTCAACCGCCAACGGCGACAAGTTCCGTGCTCGCAAGATCATCAACACAATTCCTTTGAATGTTCTCAAGGACGTTCAATTCTCCCCTCCTCTCTCTCAACGTCGCCAAGAAGCCATCAACATTGGTCATGTTAACCACATGACAAAGGTCCATGCCGATGTCAGCAACAAGGAGCTTGAGAGATGGAATGGAATGCGTTTCCCTGGACTTTTGATGTATGGCTATGGCGATGGTGTTCTGCCGAATGGAGACGTCCATGTTGTCGCCTTTGGTGCGGATGAGCGTGAGACCTTTATCCCAGAGAATGACGCAACGAAGACGATTGATGCGCTAAACAAGATTCATCCTATGAATGTTAAGCGACTGGTATGTTAACGCTTCTTCACTTTCTTCAATCAATACTAATAAGCCCATAGATCTTGCACAACTGGAGCACCGACCCCTTCTCCAAGGGTGGTCCTGCTTGGTGGCGCCCTGGCTACATGTCAAAGTATCAAGATGAGCTCCAGAGTCGACATGGAAATGTCTTTTTTGCCTCAGCTGATTGGGCTCATGGATGGCGTGCTGCTATTGATGGTGCCTTGGAGCAAGGCAGTCTCAATGCTCAGACTGCTCATCGTGAGATTACCGCTTCCAATAAGAAGGCTTCAAGCAGGCTGTAAAGCAGCGTTGGGGCTGTCAACAACTGTATCGATCAGCGACGTGTATCAGTGTATCATAGGTTTTGCTTACAATCTTTCATTACGCAAGCCGAAAATTGTATTGTTTTTATTGTCACAAGCCGTATTGAGCCCTAATGCTGCCATGCGCGAATGATTGTTCTTGGTACCATCTGGGCCCATAGCCTGATGCCTTTGTTGAAAAAGAGAAGTGTGATTTTGCCTTCCGATTTGTGCCAACGCTGGGTTGCTTCAGCCACCCACTTGCATGAGACGCAGCAAAACTTGATTTAGTTGTAAATCCTCACATTTGGTCGAATTCAGTTTCAAAAACCAGAACATAAACCTGTCTGGGGTTGCTATACCATCTACGCGTTCCTAATACAACCCCGGCCATTGATAGGATGACGGAGCCAGATGATGGCGTCCCTAGGACCAGGCGTCACCGTGCCTATTGGGGGCTTTCAGTGAAGAACTTTCAAGTCTCGTATCCCTAAGATCTGAGATACGAAGACGCTCGGCATCTAGCAATATTTCTGGGCTTGGTGAGATTAAGGGGTCTTCTGAGACAACACAGCGGCGGCGGACTCTCTCGCCAAGCAAAGCATTGCATGTGAAGGGTTAGGCACGGGATAATTATCTTGTGTGAGAGACTCTAGATCAATTTCTCTTTTGCTTAGAGTGTTCACTCCCAAGCTTCTTGTACATGTTTCTTTGAGACAGTTCATCCTGTCCCATCAGCAACCCTTATCAGGGTATATTCCAGTATCCGTCGTGTCATCACGAACGAGTGTTGTCATTGTACATTTCGGGACTGACAATCTTCCCTTGCCCATCCTAAAAGGGGCTCGCCGTTCTTGGCAGTTTTAGGATTCTTGCTCGTACTGGGTGCTCAGCATCTCCCAATCAATGTTGGGGCCCTCAAAGTAACGTCGAACAGACGCCCACAGCACAACCAGAATCAGACCCATGAATCCCAGCACGACACAGACACTAATGAACCGTCAGTGATATTATCAAAAATTGCTCAGAACGACTTACTAGTTCATGGAACCAGCATCAACAGGAATCTTGTTCGGGAAGCAGATGAAAATTCCGATCGTGGTGACCCAGAGCGGTGTCCACGCGTTGCAGAGATAACCCACAATCTTGTTGAGCTTGAAGGGTCGCTCAGGCAGCTTGTTCTCTCGGCCATGGAATAGGGTGATGGCTTGTGGCACCGCATACGAAATGTTGACTCCAAGAACTGCCGTGGTGATGATCGAGTTAAAGGCCTGGCTGCTGGCCATGTAAAGGAGGCCGTAGAGAATGCAGAATCCGACCGAGAGGATCGTGGTTCGGACAGGAAAGCCAAGAGAAGGCGAGATGTAGTTCCAGTAATCGGAAAATGGCAGACCACGCTACAAAACCGCATTGATCAGTGCAAGTTCAAGAGAACAAGATGGAGAATACTCACGTCTCGCGAGAAAGCCCAGGTCAGACGACCGCAAGTGATCCATTGGCTAGGCATGCAAGCTGGAAAATGTGTCAATAAAGCACGGCTTTCGGAAGTCGGCAACACAGAGCCGAAGAAAGCTTACAGTAGAAAATTATCACAAGGAGACTCTGTAGACCAAGGGCTGCCGACTTGCTACCAGTAGCCTGGTAAAAAGCCTCGAGACTGGGAAGATGAGCCGATCGGACCGCATCCAAATCCTTGATGACAAACATCATGGCCAGGATGAACGGCACCGAGGTAACCAGACCGATGATGAGAGTGAGGTTCCTGGGACCCGTCAGTATGCCGAAAAGAGTACAGCCACTAAGGGAGGCACGAACATGGCTCTGGGAATGGCCTTTCCAGGGTGGTGCATCTCCTCGGCCACGTGGATGACGGCATCCATGCTGGCAAACGCATACATGGCGTTTCCGACGCTCATAACCCAGGCAACTCCTTTAGGCCAGCCACTCGTACCGTCGAATTTGGTAATGAAGCTGGGGTGGTTGTATTCGTCGCACATGGCCAAGATCGTGACGGTAACGATGAGGAAGCCGAAGACCGAGAGCGCAAGACAAGCCTGAGTCCATTTTCCGAGGTGCTTTTGAGGAATCGTGAAGATGGGAATGACTTCAAGTTGTCAGTCAGGGAAACGCTGCATTCGTCTCAGATCGACTCACGCGTAATCAAGATGAGTCCCACGTATAGAAGGTAAGAGTGCCAGTTCTGCGGTTCGTACTCCGGCTTCACAAACAAGATCATGCCAATGATGCATTGTACGTTATTCGAGATGCCCGAGCAGGTAATGACCCACCAACCGAGGACGCTGATGGTACCGACAGCGAAGGCAGCGAATCGTCGGTGCTTTTCAGGAGCCAGGATGTAGGTGAAGTGGTATTGGCCTGTGTGGGAAGAAGATCGGTCAACCAATAGATTCCAAGATGGGGGAGAAGTACCGACCTCCTGATGATGGGAAAGCTGAGGCCTGTTCCGCAAGACCAAGAATAATGATCCATTGAACGGCGCAGGCAACGATCAGGCCAAAGACTGTGGCTTGGGGGCCGCCGTAGAGCAAGCTCTGTCCGAAGCAGCTAGCATACGAAACCCACGAATTGGTGATACTAGACGACAGTTAAGTATGAGGGAATCGGTTCGCAGGGACGGACGCGATCTACCTGAAGCCGAGTCCCAAAGTTCCGAGGAGGTTGAAGGAACGCCTCATAACAGGGACATGACCCTGAGCGAGGAGAATGTTGTCGTCAACGGCATCGCCCTTCAACACCTCGCCACGCATGTCTTCAATCCTACCAATGCCAACATCCGAGTCATTGGTAGCATGGGACTTGACCTTGGCCATGTCCTCGCCGACAGTGTTCTGAGCCATGATGAGTAGTAAGTAAAGGAAACAAGGAGATGGCCAAAGACTTGGGGAGGAATGATGGGATCGAAAGAGGATGGAACAAGGTTACTACAGGGTCACGCCGTCGACCTTTAAGTAAAAACGAGCTCGGGCTATCTTTCTCAAGTTTGGGTACTTGCGCAATCTCGGCCTTGAACCCATCTCTACAATCTCCTATCAATGCCGAAACGCCCTTTCCTCCGCACCCCAGACCCTCCCCCACAGCCCAAACATGATCCGAAAACGCGGGGAAAGGCAGGACCGGTTATCTCTGCCGTGATCCTTGACCCCCCATGGCCTTGAAGATTTTCAGCAAGCGATAACGTTCTGCACACCGTCTAACATGCCGGCCCGACACTGTGCGGGTCATGGTCTCCACTGTGGATTCTCAAGGAGGGGAAGCCATATCTCGTTAATTCCTAATGAGGAAATAACGTCTCACCGCGTCCCGTCTTCTCCGCGCTTTAAAGCCAACCTCAACTCTCCAACCCAACCTAGCAAGTACCTTCACCAGCTCCGCATCGGATAAGCAGGCAAGCAATCTTTTGATATCTTTCGATAGATACATGTTACCTTTGACCCGATAACCCTTCAAATTACTCAACTATCAATCCTACCTCTTTTCTCCTGTACAGTCACTATCTTCCATCATGGCCAAGCAACAGTTGGATCCCGAGATCATTGAGCTCGCCAAGGGTCTGCAGGGTACTCCTTGGTGTGATGAGTACGAAAAGATGATTTCAGGCATGCTGTACGTCTTTTTCATGGCCCATGCACCTTTGACGTCTTGTCTAACCTCGGGCGTTACATCCCTGCAGATACAACCCACTACACCCCAAGCTCTTGGAGGGTCGCCACAAGGCTCGTTGTGTTGCATACAACTTCAACAACCTAGATCCCAATACTGGTAACTTCGAAGAGATTGCCGAGAAGAGACTCGAGATGCTTTCTGGCATGCTCGGAAAAGTCGGCTCAGGAACCTTCATTGAGCCACCATTTGCGCCTGACTACGGCTCCAACATCTCCATTGGTGAGAACTGCTTCATGAACTTTGGGTAAGCAACCTTCACATCACCTGTTTGCAACGCCTTGACTAAAAATTCTTGACCAGCCTAACCATCCTGGACACCAGCCTCGTCATCATTGGCGATCGTGTCCAGATGGGCCCCAACGTCCACATCTACACTGCAGGTCATGAGACCAGCGTCCTCTCCCGCATAAAGTTTGTCGAGTTCGGACACGCCATTAGAATCGAGGACGACTGTTGGATCGGAGGCAATGTCGTGATCCTGCCCGGGGTCACCATTGGACGAGGATGCACTGTCGGCGCTGGCGCGGTGGTTACCAAGAGTTTGCCCCCCTACTCCATCGCTCTGGGAGCCCCTGCAAAGGTGGTCAAGACTATTCAGTCGGTTGAGGAGGAGATGGCTGATCCTAACAACCCTTACCGAAACATGCCGGACCGGGCTTAGAGGTAGTTGTTGGTTTCACCATGACAGGCACAAAAACATGACTATAGACAAGTGCTAGAATTGAATCAAGTTACCTTGCACCGTGTAATTCATCCATCTTCTACCCCAGTTGACTTCCATGTACAGAGTCGGCTAGCATACCAAACCACCCGCCTAGCAAGCCCATGACTGTCCATCCTTGACCCCTGACAATCTTTAATGTGACAGCTATCCCAGACGAACGCCCACTGTGCCCTGGTCTCCTTGCCACTTCATCCATACGTCCGACATTCGCCTCCTAGTCTGCGATTGCCTCCGCCTGAAGCTCCAAATGCATTCCAGGGTTGACGAGAGCCGCAACCACCACCGATGTCAGAGTTGGGGTATGCCCCGGCCATCGCTTGCGCAACAGCGCCAACACGGTTGCTTCATCTTCCGCACGAGTAAAGTATGCGATCAACTTGTGGGCTGAACCGAGACCCTTGCTCACCCCGGCGTTTCGGAGAGCGGCGTCAATGCAGTCAAAGACTGCGTTGAACTCTTCCTCCACGGAACTAGTTACGAGCTCCCCTGTCTTTAGGTTTACTCCAACATGTCCAGTTGTTATGATGAGGGTGCCCGTTATCGGGATGGATGCCGTAGTGGCAAGTGATGCGGAGCGCAGCATCTCCCCCACTGGGCCAGGGAGAAATTGATAACGAACGGGGGAAGACATGTTGATACGGTGAGATAATTTTGATAACTTGTGAAGTGTTCGTGGGTCATAGATACGGAGTGTTGCTTCCTCGGTTCAGCTCAAGATGGCATGCTTTTACATGTAGGTGAATTTCTTATTGTTGGTGTAGTTTATGAGATATACCTAATGTGGTAATACTTGGTAGTCCCGTTCTCGGCTAGCCCCGCAGCCACCAGTCCATCGTTGCACTACTTTCGTCACAACGTCACGATTTTTTGACAAACCTCATTTCTCCAACTCTGGAAATACTGAGCTTGGTTGGCGGCACACCGGTCAACGGGAACGGTTCACTCGCAATCAAGAAGCTTACAGTCCCGGATACAAACACAGGATCTCCGAGATAACCAACGACTCGGCGCAACGACCCCTGCGTTCTGGACTTTTGGCCTCCCTGTCATCGCCTAGTAGCAACTCTGTCACCATGCCTTCCATCCTATCCACAGGTTTTCAGGACAAGCTCCGTCACGTCATTGATGAATACACATCCGGAGGCTCCGACCGAAAGATCCCTGGCCTAGTCTATCTCGCCTTCAGAAACGATGGCGAGCCAATTTTCCAGCACTGCTCCGGCACAAGAGGGATGTGCTCTCAGGACTTGATGTCCACAGACACAATCTTTTACCTGGCTTCTTTTACCAAGGTGGCAACTTCTGTCTCTTGCATGCAGCTTATTGAGCGTGGTCTGCTACACCTCGATGATGCTGATGAGGTTGAGAGGATCTGCCCTGAGTTGAGAGATGTGAAAGTCTTGACTCGCACTGCTGATGGTGGATTCGAGCTTGTTGAGAAGAAGAGACGGATAACCCTACGAATGCTCCTTAACCATACCGGTAGGACTTGAATCCCCCTAAGAACTCTGTCAAAGACCAAAGTGTGTTAATAGTCAACTAGCTGGGTTTGGTTATGCTTTTGAGGAAGCCAAGCTGGCAGAATACACCCGTCCAGTTGGCGCAGATGATTTCTCAGGAGAAGCAGTAGAGCTAGCCAATCGCCCTCTTGTCAACCAACCTGGTGAGAAGTTCCAGTATGGAATCTCAATGGACTGGGCAGGTGTCATGATTGAGCGAGTCTCTGGAAAGTCACTAGACGAATACTTCAAAACCAACATCTTTCGACCACTGGGGATGAACAGTGTGACTTTTCATCCTTCAGAGGAGGCAAAGGCAAATATGGCCTATATGCATCGGAGGGCTCCAGATGAAAAGTTAGCAGCTGTTGATCACTTCTACCGACGTCCTTTGTTGGCCTACGGGGAGGGAAACAAGGCACCGTGTGCTGGAGGCCATGGGTGTTTTGGAAAACCAGCTGAGTTTGGAAGTGAGTTTAATTCTTCGATTATCAGCACTCGCTAACAGAAGCAGGGCTCATCTCGCTCCTTCTCAACGACGGCATCGATAAGGTGACAGGCGTACGCCTTCTCAAACCCGAGACTGTGCAAGGTGCGTATAATACTTCGAATGATTCTGCATCCCTTGATTGACACAAATTTCTACAGCCATGTTCACGGACCAAATTGCCGACAAACCACGGTACAGCAACGTATGCGTTCCCGTTGCAAAGCCCGAACTAGCCAACCCGACTCCCCTAACTCCAATGCCGGACGATCACACCGAGGGATGGGGAATGTCATTTTCAATCAGTCACTTTGCCTCTGAGACCGGTCGAGCTGCCGGTACAGCGTCATGGGAAGGCCTGGCCAATCTCTTCTGGTTCGCTGACAGAAAGAACAACATTGGTGGTATCATTGCTTCTCAAATCATCCCATATGGTGGTAGGTTTTGCAGGCTGGTCGGGATATTCTAATGCTAACACTACGGTAGATCGTTTGGTACTTGAGTGCTCGGATCGCGTAGAGACTGAGATATACAAGGCCTTGCAGCAGGTTGATGGATCTTGATATTGAGTTGGATGGCGTCGGGACTGTCGAGGCATGGCGTTTCCATCAGTAGCAAATAGTTAAATACAGACATTAGACTATCTATCGGCTCAGTTATCCCATCAAGGCATAAACCTCTCAAGCTCTCTCCGTATCTTCCGTCCTACTTGTGTCATCCTAGAAACATCTATCTTCACTTCAAAGAGTGCCGTAAGCAACATCTCGGTAGCTCCATAATGCTCCGATCTTCCCCATGGCGTAAACTGTTTTAGGGAATATGCTAAGAAGCGGGGTATCGGTAGGTGCGGAACAAGCGCAACTCTCTATTCTCCATATCGAGTATAAGATTGTGAGTGCCCATGTTGGTTTCCACTTTTCTCCTCCTTTTTATCTCTTCTCTCCAACAGCTAAGAGACAAGACAGGGAACTCCAGTGTGAGCTCGTTTAGATGCAATGGAAGTTACCAAGCAAGAGCGTGATGCTCAGTTCAAGGCCTTGATCGACCTTTTGCATAGCGTGCCACACGACATCTTTGATGGCTTTGATATCACTCGGGCTCATTTTGACTCTGCGGGGGTTGAGATTGGGGTGGACATCTTGATTCCCAAACGAAAAAGTACGACGGCGAGACCTGTTATTGTGCGGATACACGGTGGTTTCCTTGTAAGTGCCGTCTCCGAGACTCGACAACTCTAGCTCACAATGTCTTTCAGATTACAGGATCAAGTCTTTTTCCAGCTTGGTTCTCCAAATGGATTCTGGACTTTGCAGACGAGCACGATGCCATTATTCTCAGCCCTAACTATCGACTTCTTCCAGAAGTCAAAGGGAAGGACATCATACAGGACATGGCCAACTTCTGGACTTGGGTACAGTCAGGGGGTCCTGGACGACACCTTGCTTCAGTTGGACGGTCCAGTGTCGCGATGAACTTGGCCCAAACTCTGCTTGTGGGTGAAAGTGCTGGTGAGTTTATTATCTCCGAATTTTCTTCGCGTCTTGGTTAACATGATGTATCAGGTGGATATTTGGCGTTGCAGTCCGTTTTATCAGGGTTCACGAGTCCCAAGGCCATGATCACTCTCTATCCCATGATAGATATGCAGTCAGCTCATTACACAAGTCCATACCAAAAGCCGATTGTGGGAGTGTCTAACTATCCTCAAGAAGATGCGGATAGCTTTATATCATCTACTGATGGGAAGCCCGCAATCACCGAGGCAGACCCTCCCACGAGACTGGATTCTGCTGTAGCTGTGGTCCAGAACGGACGTTTCCTTGATCTCTTGGGTCATGAGCCAGAGCTATTTGTGCTCGAACGCATAGAGGCGGGATTGTTGCCTTCGAGAGAGGCCGGGAAGCCACTTCTCCCACCGTTGTTTCTGCTTCATGGCGAGAACGATACTGCGGTTCCCGTTGATGGCACGAGGAAGTTGGTCAACATATTGCAAAGATCGCATCCTGATACCAAGTTTCACGTAGCCATCCGCCCAGGTGATCACGGATTTGATTTCACTGCCACAACGCAGGATGGTTGGTTGCGAGAAGGATTGGACTTCATCACAGACCCGTGGTTGAGTGACAAGAGCCGTATCTAGAATACAACATCCTTTCTCCATGCTTCCAGACTTCTGTTTCCATCTCGTACCTATGAAAATGCGTTCTGCTCAATATCTGTAAGGTCAGAGCAGCCGACCTAGGTAGTTTAGGGTACTTAACGAGCTTTCAATCTCTCACGCCATTCTAGCTCCAACAAAGTTAGCTTTATCAAGATTATTTAAGTCAGCATGACTCTGATAAATAACCCGTTATAACAACAAAAAGAGCGAGGATGCAGGACAATATTGAAAGAAGCAACTCTCAATATACCATTGTGAACTTAGTGATATCCCAAAAAGACACTACCAATCTTCACAACCTAAATCACGGTTATTGAGACATACCACATCAAATTCAAGGCCGGAAACACCATAGCCTAGAGCCAAATGGTGCACGACACCGTAAATTCGAAGATATACGTTCTCAAGCTGCAGCCCTATATCAAACTGAAGGCCTATTAAGCACCACTGGTGGTTATTCCCTGTCACTTTGATGTACCTGATCCTAGTCTTGCATCAAAACATGTATTAAACTCAGAGGACTATTCTTCTACCCCTTTAACCGATGAGAACCCATTTTACTCTACCAACCCGCCGACGAGCCCACCAATCCCCGTCTAATATCCATTCCTTCTATACCTCTACTCCCCTTTGTGCACAACGTCGATGATCTTTCCAACGACGGAAGGATCCGACAGGGTAGTCACATCACCAAGCTGATCCTGCTCACCCATAACCACCTTTCGCAGAACACGACGCATAATCTTTCCAGATCGAGTCTTGGGGAGATCAGTCACCACAAAGATGTTCTTGGGTGCCGCAAAAGGACCAATGTTCTTTCGAACTTGCTGTCTGAGCTCGAGGTGGACAGCTTCCTCATCAGCCCTGAAGGCTTCCTTGAGGCAGACAAAGGCCACCACGGATTGGCCAGTGAGTTCATCGGCAATGCCCACGACAGCAGATTCAGCGACCGCGGGATGCTCAACCATGGCAGCTTCGATCTCGGCAGTGGATAATCGATGGCCACTGACGTTGATAACATCGTCAACGCGGCCACGAATCCAGTAGAAGCCGTCTTGATCACGGCTAGCACCGTCACCAGTGAACTAGGTTCAACATTAGCGAACGAACTAATATTTAAAATCCATTTGACTCACATAGTATCCCTTGTAAACATCCAGATATGTCTCCTGGAATCTCGAGTGATCACCATACACTGTTCGAGCCATGCTAGGCCAAGAAGACCTGAAAGCAAGGACACCCTCGACTCCATTTCCGTGGATTTCTTCACCAGAAACAGGGTCGATCAAGACGGTGTCAATACCAAAGAACGGCAAGCATGCGGATCCAGGCTTGGTAGGCGTGACACCAGCCAGGGGTGTGACAGCATGAGATCCAGTTTCAGTTTGCCAGTATGTCTGATACGGTCAGCATGCTTTTCCAAAATGATGACTGATCATCGGCAGCCATGGAAAAGGGGGTTTACTTACATCAACAACGTGGCATTCGCCCTTGCCGATCGTGTCAAAGTACCACTTCCAAATCTCAGGGGCGATAGGCTCTCCGACTGAACCAAGAACACGAAGACTGCTGGTGTCGTGGTCAACAGGATCAGATCCAGCTCTCTTCAGGAGTCGGAGAGCGGTAGGCGCAACATAGAAGTGCGTAATCTTGTGGTTGGCAATAATGTCCCAGTAGCGATTGATGGAGGGATATGTGGGTGTGCCCTCGAAAACAACGGTGGACACGCCCAGAAGCAGAGGGGCATAAACAACGTAAGTGTGACCAGTAATCCATCCGACATCGCCAGCACAGAAATAACGGTCATCTCCGTGAATGTCAAACACATACTTGCCAGTGGCTGCGGCTCCTACGAGATAGCCACCAGTAGTATGCAAGATACCCTTTGGCTTACCCGTAGATCCAGACGTGTACAGAAGGAAAAGGGGATCCTCTGCGTCCATGGAAACAGGAGGGATATAGCTAGGCCACTTCTTGACCTCTTCATGCCACCAGTGGTCTCGGCCGGAAACCCAGCCAACTTCGGCACCAGTTCGCTTGAAGACCAAAGTCTGGACACCCTCAAGGGGGCTCAGAGCCTCATCGACAATCTTCTTGATACCGATGGTCTTGCCGCCTCGCTGGCTTTCGTCGGCTGTGATCACGACCTTGCTCTTGGCGTCGGTGATACGATCTCTAAGAGATCCAGCAGAGAAGCCAGCAAAGACAACGGAGTGAACCGCACCAATGCGAGCACAGGCAAGGATGGCAACCAGGGCCTCAGGGACCATGGGCATGTAAATGGCGACAGTATCGCCCTTTCGCACACCCAGATCCTTGAGAACCCAAGAAACCTTGCTCACCTGCTTGAGCAACTCCCCATAAGTCACTGAGTGGCCACCATTTCCATCATCAGTTTCATGAATGATGGCAACCTTCTTGGGGTCCTTGAGAGCATGACGATCCACGCAGTTGAAGCAAGCATTGAGCTTGCCTCCAAGGAACCAGCCAACGTTGCCCTCAGACAAGGAGCCATGCTGGACGGTGTGAAAGTCAGTCTCCCAAGACAACAGCTCTCGAGCCTGGTTTCCCCAAAAGGCATCAGGATCCTGGATGGAGAGCTGGTGCATCTGACGATATTCATCAAGGCCTGAGACAAGTCAGCAAGGCTCATAAAATCAAATGTGTGTTCATCACTCACCAGCAATGTGAGGCTTGCCAGGGTGTCCTGCACCCAAACTGGTCAGCGTTGACTTGGCAACAGAAACATTTCATCACTAACTGGCAAGCATCTTATCAGGAAGATCTATATCCAACATCAGCATAAGAATAGGGGTCAAGGGCATTCCTAAGCAACATACACCATTCCTCGGCCTCGCTGCTACCAACAGGCGCGATCTGAGTTTCCAATGCCTCACCCATAATGTAGCAGTGCAGTTACTTCAAGAAGCTGAGTGGTGAAAAAATTGGGGACAGAAATCTCCCGAGGTGCAGTTTTCGAGCTTCGGATGGTTATACCGTCTTTTCAGAAAAAGCATGTGTTTGAACCGCGACGTGGCTGAAAGGGGAAAAGGGGGAGGCGGTCAGATTATGTCAGCCCTAGGCCCACTGCTCATCCAATCATGATGTGACACAGCCACCACCCTCGTTACGGTTAGACGCCTCTCGGCAGATAATGGCTTGTCACAGGAAGACGATGGATGGCAGTGGACGCAATGGCTTGTCGCATCGTTGCATGTGCTAGGAGACTGAGGCTGACGTTAGTGGCCAATCAGAGAAATCCTTGATGACGGTAGTTCCATATTGAGACATTGCTTCTCGTGTTACCCAATGTGGTAGTATCATCAACTCGAAACTAGCCAAACTGCAAGGAGCCAACACAGGCATTATCCCAAGCCTTGTGTGTGACCTGGGCTGCCTCCTCAATCTGACCTGATCTGGCCTAATAATAATCCTCCCCTATTTCTCTCCCTGGCAACTGAGTTGTCCTGTCCTGTAAGATTGCAAAGCCAAGCCATGTGGTCATCGTGGCGCGTCTTGTTAATACGAGTCTCGCTTGTGATTGGCCGCTGAAGATACTACCTAGTCAGGAAGTTTGAGCAACATTTCCCTCATTCCTCGGTACCAAGCACAAGCCACAGCTCCAGCCACAGCACAAGCCACAGCTAACCTAGACACCTCTCGAATCTCCCAACGTAAACATCAACAAATCGATCAAAAGAGTCGTATTGTTAATGGTTAAGATCCAATGAGGGGAGGGGCATTACCAAGGTTCCCGCCGTGGTTAAAAGGTACACTGGCTTTTTACCATACTGGATCGCGATGGCTTGCCAGATGATGCATCCCCACCCAAAGAATAAGAACTACAAGATTGTCAGATAACATATTAGATAAGTCTCCACTCCATCGAAAGAGTGAAGATAAGAAACTGCGCTTGTATCGGGTGCCATACCATGTAACCGGTTCCGGAGTTGAGATCATTGTAAGTGAGCCCGGTCGCTTCCGACAAAGGACCCAGCGTGGAGTACAGAGCGGAGGAACAGATACCAATGATAAGCACATATCTACTCGTAGAGTTAGTCACGCGGGAACAACATATGGATCCAACGTACGCTGCCATGCAAAAAGCAGAGAGATATTTGCGTCGTGGGGACCAATTCAGAGGATCATCCGGGTGGGACGACGGGGCTGGCACAAGGACAATATCCTTCTCGGCGCCATGCGCGTGCTGGGAATCCAGTTTCCCCTGCGAGTCCACAAGGTGGACCGTTCCGGGGATTGCCTCTATCTCATCCTGCATGTTGGCAGGAGGCTGGCTCTGAGGGGACATTGTAAACACTGTAGTAAGGTAACCGAAGGCGATGAGATGATGGCGTATGGGGCACGTATGTGTTGGGGCTTCAGTGTCATGCAGACGGATGGGGTCTTCTTTATACCTCTTTCGAGGAGTTGAGTGACGGATCAATACTTCCTAGTGTCTTTCTTTGATCGAGGAGAAGTCACTTGGCAACGTGTGATTATCAAGCTGTTCCCCGCGCCTGGAAGACCTTCCTTGACGTCAATTCTCTCACCTCTAGATAACAAACTGGTGATTGAGCGCGAGGTTAGTGGGCATAGACAGAGGCTAGTGGGCACGACCCTCTCGCGGAACACCGGAACCCCAGGTTATGCTGGCCTGTGGACCAGACTAGCCTCCCCAGACTCTCTCTCCCTGTTGTCCGGTATGAGTGCGGGGGCGGAGACGGGATTAGCATGGATCTAACGAGTGTAAACAGGTGGCGTCTGATACGTTGGATAAGCCATTGGGCGATCATGCCCAACCATCTCCTCACGCCAACGGGTAGTCAGACTCTTGGCAGAAGGAATCATAATCTCTACAGAAAGGGAAGTTTGTCAAAGAGTTATTTCCTACTCGAGTCAATAAGCCCGGAAACCAATGTCCCCCTCTACATTATGCAATCCATCTCGCCAAGCCAAACTATTGACTTCTCCTCAATCCTTATCGCATGGTCAACCCCTCAATCCAACGACAGCCGACGTGATTACTCCTTGAGGAAATAAGCCGGTCTTATGTTTGTGTTTTGTTTCGGGTTTCCTGTTTTGAGTAGCTTTATTCTGTTAGTATAAGGAGGCAAGGGGCAGACTCTCGTATCCATGGTGCACCCCAGAACGAACGGCTCAAGCACAATAACACCCTTGTTCTCTCTTAAAGTGCCTGTTGATAACAAGCTTTAACCATACCTTTTCCTATTTGAATTAAACTCCCAAAATGGTTGCTGCACAATACCCTGTTCGTCCTGCCCTTCGTCACGACGAGGAGGAAATCACTGGGTATGTTGACACTTGGGTTGTGTCTCCCGGCGATGTTGCCAACGTCAAGGTAAGTTACCCATAGCGCATGCCAATACAAGGAAACACACCCTGATCATACGAGTAGATATCTTCAACAAGCCCAAAGCTCAAGTATCAGCTGGTTCGTCTCCTGCAAGGCCTCGACGTACCCCATGCTCCTACACCTGCCAAAGAAGTTGTGGAGCATGGCCCTAAAGGAGAGCTCAAAGGTCGCTTTCAAGCATCGCACCCTGGATCCTATGGTCTAGTGGAGGCCTGGACAAGAGAGCCGCTGTTGGATAAGTCCGAGGCTGTCCAGATCGAGTTCTACGCTCAGCCCTGGATGTTGCACGCTCCTCATCCTCAAGCCATCCTCTCCAACCTGGACACAACGAAAAAGGCTGGTCTCTGCGTGCTTCTTGATAAGGAAGACAACCTCGTGGTCTGGATCGGTACTGGAAAGGCTATTGAGACCAAGAAGATCGCATCCTCTGCTCGTCGTGAGCGCTGGTTCCACGTCAGTCTCACCATCAGGGGCAAGGACCTTCAACTGGAGCTGTCTCACCTCAAAGCCGGAAATGAGATTGCCCCAGGCCCAACTACTATTCATACGACACTGGCGGATGCTGCTCGACTAGACTCTGGAAGTCCCCTTTACTTTGCCGCAACATTGGCTGCCAACCCCCTATCAGCATCCGAGTTCCCAGTGCACTTCTTCAATGGAAGAATCGACTCTCCTACCTTCCGAGCCCTGGGAAAGAAGTCATGGGATATCGCCAAGTACGACTTCTCTGTGGGCATCGACACCAATGAGATCTTTGACGTCTCTGGTTCTGGACTCAGCGGTATCCTTGTCAACGCTCCGACACGGGCTATCCGCGGCCATGACTACGACCACAAGCTCATCGGCGTTGGCTGGAAAGAGGCAAAGTATGGCTTTGGTGCGATTCACTTCCATGATGACGACCTCGATGACGCTGCTTGGGACACCGATTTCCAGTTCACTGTCCCATCTGATCTTCGCTCTGGCGCCTACGCTATTGAAGTGAAAGACACCCAATCAGACTTGAAGGACGCCATAGTCTTCTTCGTCCGACCTAAGGAGGTCCGCCCACAAGCCAAGATTGCCTTCGTCTTCCCTACCTTTACCTACCTCGCGTATGCCAATGAACACATGTACGACGAGAGCAAGCCCACCCGCATCTCGTTCCCAGAGGGTATCCAACTCGTAGCGTCCGATAACTACCACAAGATGGTCAGACGCCATGATCTTGGTCTCTCCATTTATGACATACACAGTGACGGCTCAGGTGTTGTGTATAGTACGACGAAGCGACCCATTCTCAACGTGCGCCCTGACTACATCCACTGGGGTTTCCAGCGACCCAGGGAGTTCTCTGCTGATCTTTTGATGGTCGGCTTCTTGGAGAAGCACTTTGGAGATGGATATGATATTCTCACGGATCATGACCTTCATCTTCGAGGTCGTGCTGCACTGGCTCAGTACGATGTAGTCATCTCCGGCTCTCACCCAGAGTATCCTTCCTTTGAAGCCCTAGATGCCTACGAGGGACATGCTCAGAATGGCGGCTCTCTAATCTATGCTGGTGGAAACGGCTTCTACGTGAGTTTTCACAGGGAGATAGACCTGCCTGGTGCAATGTTTAACTGACTTGATATCTTCAGTGGAAATCCGTGACCGACCCGAAGCGCCCCCACCGAATGGAAGTCCGACGAGCTGACGTCGGAGCCCGAACCCACCAAAACCCAGCCGGCGAGCGTCACCATGCTCTCAACGGAGAGCTCGGGGGACTCTGGCGATCTCTTGGCCGTGCTCCCAACGAGCTCTGGGGTATTGGAAGTTGCGCTTCCGGCAAGGGTCCCGGGCGACCCTTTATCCCCACCGAAGAGGCTCTGAATAACCCTTCTCTTGCTTGGTTGTGGAAGGGACTGAACGAAGAGTCCAAGAAACTTCTGGGAACCAAGGGACTCGCAGGAGGTGCGAGTGGTGACGAACTCGACCGCCTGGACTTTGCCATAGGAAGTCCCGAGAATGCCATCCTCCTTGCACGAAGCGAGCGACACGACGATCACTTCATGCTCTTCAACGAAGAACTCATCTTCCCCATGACCGGAACTCTGGGATCTACTTCCCCTCTGGTCAGGAGTGATATGGTGTACTATGAGACTAACGGAGGCGGGTCTGTCTTTAGTGTGGGTAGCATTAACTGGAACAACTCGTTGGCTTGGGATGGATATCAGAATGATGTTGCGCAGATCACTGAGAATGTGATACGGGAGTTTTTGGCTCGCGGGAAGAAGAACAACCAAAACAACAAAGGTCACCTGTAGGGGCTAGGTAGACGTATAAACAAACTGAATGCTTGTTGTTATCATACCTGCTACCCCGTGATGCAGCTTGTCGCGGCTCTTGCAGCGCCAGCCAGAGTATTACTGCTAGATTCGAATACGTCTCAAGGCCCAGTATCCTTGTCTACCGGGGTCCCTGGAAACCAAGACTCTGTCTGATATGAGTAGCCATAGTGAATCACCTGAAAAGCCTGATGCGGCTCGGATGCTAATCAGTTGCCGTCGGCCGAGGGAGGAGCACCATCACCCGGCGAACAAGCAGCGCACAATGTCAGCCTGGTTCAAGCTTCCCTCTGACCTGAATGATCTGCGGCAACATTCCGCACGAAAAGGGGTGTTTTCTCTTGAGGAGAGTAACAGGTGCCTAGGGAGCCAGAGCCTGATTGCCAAGGCTGTTTTAGCCACTCGACGTTCAGCTGCACATGTTGGAGGCGTCCGGAGCCTGATTGCCAAGATAAGGCGCTCCTGGCACTTGGCTCGGTTATGTGACATTTGTAAAGAAAATGACAGGTTATTTCGGCCGCCTGCAGCGTATGTACGGCCACACAGAGTTAAGTTCTCACAAATCATGTTGGTACTGAGACATGCAGCTACCCCGAGCTCTGATGGATGATTCGTTCTTGATTCAATAGCGGTTCCAATTATCCCAGTTCGTAAAAGAGGCGGTAGACGTGGCTTGAGCACTGATGTCCCGTTCAACTAAGCCTGAACGCGGCGTCTCCCTTGTTGTGTTTACCTGACTTTCAGGCTGCGACTCCCAACCGAGATCGATGAGGTCCCCCACCTGTCTAGTGCCTTCTCGCCTTACCCCCTCCCCGGCATGTTCCGCCCTGTTTTCCCGCCGGTAGCTTCGCTCGTTGCTCCATTGGGTTTGCGCTGAGTAGTATGAGGGGGATGGAGTTGGGTGAGTGGGAATACTTGAGGGGTAGGTAGGGCTCCCGTGATACTGAGACTGCGGCTCAGAAAATGAGAAAGGTGAGGGCGACCTGTACTGTGCCGGTCCCGTCCCTGTAGAGAGTTGTTCCTGCACAAACTGTGGGGGTACTGGACTGAAGGCTGGCGGTTGGGCATAGGGAGTCGGGTAGACCGTACTTGAGCTCCCTCTGCTTGCCTGAATGTCGGCGAGGTTGATATGTTTGGCAAAAGAACTTGCAACGAAATTGGGGTCTTGATACGAAGGGGGCTTGGGTGGTAGAGAAGGCGGAGTTGATTGTGAATTGTGAGGATCGACAGCAAGGTCGGCTGGAGGTGCCTGAGGTACTGGCATCGGATGTCTCGCAGCTGATGAACATCATACATGTTAGCCCGGGCATGCAACAATATGTGATTGAGGATAAAATACCTGGTCTTCTTCCCATGAGACTGCCCAAGAGGTTGACGTTGTCGATACCAACCCGCTTCTTCTGGACAAACTTGGTGTCTGTGTTTGCGACTTGATCCTGCGCCGGAGCCGGGGTGTGAAGAGCAATCTGCCGGAGAAAGGTGACTTCGGCTAGTACTGCTTGATGATGACTGTTGATGACAGGAACCTGGCTGTTGAATTCTTTCGAGTCAAACAAAACCCATCGTCCTCGACGTGCGAATGGCAGTCTGCCCTTATTTGCTTCTGGCCTGCACTTTTCGACGATTCTTCCCACCTCAAGTAGTCCTTTGTGAGCATCCTCTATGATGCAGTTGATACGTTCGAGTTCGATCGGCTTCCGTTCTAGGATATCCAGATGTTCATCGCGCAAACTGATCAGGTGCTGGAGGTCGCGATCACAGGTGCGGACCAACTCAAGGCTACGACGGACCTGGTCGTTGGTCTGGCGGGACTCGATGGCGAGAATGATAATATGGTATGTAATAGTACTGAGAACTCCGACGGGGACGATTTCTGCCATCTCGATAGCAGTGTACTGGCTCGCAGGCACGAGAGGTGAGTAAGAAAGGCAATACCAAGGGCGATGGTTGATCCTCTATCGCTTCTCTAGCACAGACAAAAAGGAAAGAGCAACGCCGATGAATCTGAGGTCCTTGACCATTATGCATGCTAGGCTTGTTAAGCCAAACCCGCGGGAACGGGTGTCCCACCACCGCCTTTGCATCTGACATGCACCAGGCCTGCCAAGCTCAGTCACCTTCGCTTCCATTCCGCAGGGCTGAATCGCTTTGGGTCTAGACTGGTCTCCTTTGTTCTGTTCATGCGACTCTGTTCCAGTCAAAGCTGGGGGGATCAATACCCAGTACGAAAGCGTTGGTGATCTGTATTATTGAAAGACTCAGAGTACATAATTAATTACCACTTCTCAAGCCACTTCAGGCAAGGGTGAGACCAAAAACGAGAAAAGAAAAGAAAAAAGTCTCAAGAAAGCAGACGAGGCTCGGCAATTCTCTGTGGGGAGCTGAGCCGACGCCCATCCGGCCCACTCAACTTCTCCAAACCAACGCACACAACAGCCCCCTCCTTTCTAGACTCGCCCTTGTAAACAAACCTCCAGTCACTAGTGTGTGAAAACAAGACATATCCGAGCTTGGCTGCGTCAATAATCATCACATGAAGGTGGTCGCGCTGCTGGCGTCGGCTCTCCTGATCAGGCGCAACGAAAAAGTGGAGGACGGAATCCAGGGCTTTCGCCACGACCTCAGCCTGGTCTTGGACATCAGGCTCTGACAGTTCGAGCGGCGTTCTCTCGTTGGGGGCGGGATGTAGGAACAATGCTGAAAGGGTGCGCCATCGAGTCCAGGCAAACGACATGACTAGGAAGCTGTATTTAGTGGCTTGATTCAGAGACATTGGGCTTTATGCTTACCGTCAAAGTTATCTCGGTACTCCTTAACTGGGTGAATAGAATGGAGAAAGTCAACTGCCGGTTTCGGAAGCAATGTCAGGGGCCCCGGAGAGTTCCAGTCGATGCTCCTGAACAGGACATGTGAGATGACATGCTGGAGGGCCCCGCGGCGGGTGCCGGGTTGGAGGCACCAGCTCGCCACAGTCTCAGCGTCAAAGCCTGAAGACTTCTTGCTGATTCCTAGGTTGGTGAGGATGTTGGACAATGTCACAACCTCGACATCCACCGGACTTGAGTGATACACGGCCTCGACGTGCTGCCTGATGATGTCTTCCAAGCGTCCCAAGTCGGAAACAATCTTTGAGTCGGATGCCGGCTGTAAGATGACGTTCTCCAGCTTCATGTTCTTGCCCAAGGGCTCCAGGGCTACTGGAACGTCATCTTTCGGTTGGCTCAGCATCTTCGCTCTATCTTCGCTCCCATGGCCCCCTTTCCGATGCTTTGAACGGCGCATGGCGCGGCGAAGGAACCACCCAAAAATGATCCCAATGATCAACCCGGCAGCCAAGCAGCCAATGGCCACTCCAGCAACCTCACCGCCCTTAAGTCCAGGGTTTGGCGGGTTGGTTGGAGTATTCGTAGAAGCCGCAGTGGTCGTTCCAGTCTGAGGAGTTGGGGTGGCAGTATCTTCGTCTTCTCCTTGCTTGTTTGATATATTACTCCTATTTTCGCTGGAAGGGCCATCGGACGCAGTCTCATGTGTTTCCGACACAGCGTCTGTGCTTGTGGCAGTGGAGGACGTAAATGTTGTAGTTGAGGTAGTTTGCTCTTGTCGTTGTGTGATGTAATGATAAAAGGCCATTCTGGATACCCGAGGGCTTTGATATTATCTAAGAATATATGAAAGGGAGAACTCTTGGGGTGACGGGCATAGGGAAGGTATAGACGGACTCAGCGGGAGGAATCGATAGCAATTTAAACACGTGTGCCCGCATCTTGGGGAACTGTCTTTGGGAACTTCCCACTGCAATGCGGTAACCAAGGTGGCCTTCAACCATGTCCCAAAAAGCAACGACCGCGGCCGTTCTACCCTTGTTGTCTTGGCTCCGTTGAGGCTGGCTGCACAAGCTTGCCACCTGACTCAAAACGTTCTGGCCCCTTGGCAAGGCTGTTTTCACCCCAAGCGAGGTGGAATGTGGAATGGTTCGGCTTGGTATAGCTACAGCCTTAATCAAAGTTTCTCTTTATCAGACAGTTTATTCGTCTGCTCTCCCAGGGCACCAGCTGATGAACTAGTCCACTCTTTTTCCATCCAGCCGTTCTGTAGGCTGTCCACAAAATCACTTGTTCTCGCAATTTTACATTCGTATTTTTATCACTATCCGTGGTCTGTCTGTGGCTCCCTTCGCTAGTCTGCTGCCGAACAGGTTTGCTGGCCCAGTATGACTGAGAAACCCGATGTCACGGTAGCCATTGATCTCGGCACCACCTTTACAGGTACAAGACCATATCATTACATTGTTTGGTCCTATTGTAGGTGACTGACCAGTTGCTAGGTGTTGGCCTTTTATTCTCGAATGGAACAATACACATCTTCAACAACTGGCCTGGGAACAACAACACTGGTGAGACCAAAGTTCCCAGCCGCCTTGTCTACAACCATGACAACACTGTGTCTTCCTGGGGGTTCTTCTCTGCCGTGTATGACGACCCTTTGCCGCCTGGGAAGAGAGAGCACCGTCTCTTCAAGATGTTTCTTGATCAAGACACCTGTGATGAGGCAAGAAAAGCAGGCTTAACGACAATTGCAACTACGGCAGAAGCCGAAAGATGCGCTACCGACTACCTCCGGGAGGTTTACCGCCACATCAAGAGAACCTATGAGGAGATGACTGGAACAGCAAACTGGGCCAGTTCGTCCGTCTCCTTTCTTTTCAGTGTCCCCACAACCTGGAGAGGCTTGGACGTGAGCAACACATTTAAAGCTACCATCAGATCAGCTGGGTTCGGTACAGAAGGACCCCATCACTTGGCGCAGATTGATCTCACTGAGGCTGAGGCTGCCGCAGTCGACACCCTCAAGAGCGGCGTGGTCAACTTTCGCGCCGGGGACGTATTCCTCACCATCGATGCTGGCGGCGGTACCACAGACTTTTCCTTGGTTCAGGTTACCAAGGTTGACAATGGTATCCCTCAGATCTCGCAAATTGCCGAGGTCAGCGGTATCGGAATCGGCTCAACCCTCATAGATTCTGCTTTCGGGAACCTCATCGAGCAGCGTCTGGCTGAGAGCCCTGATGTACCATTTAACATCGCAGACGGTCTCTCAGAGAAGATGATGAAGACCGACCGCTTCAAAGCTATCAAACACCTTTTCGGCGATCCTGCTGCGATTGCCCAAACTCACAGAATCGACATGCCGGGAGTCTCAAATGACTTTACGCACGACAGGCTCCGCGTTGAAAGAGGGTGCATGATCTTTGACAAGTGGGCCTTCACAAGGATATCCAGACGCAGGGCGGTATAGCTAATGTTGGGTAGTAACGAGATACAAAGACTCTTCGATCCTCATGTCGAACACATCATGACCAAGATACGAGAGCAGCTCGACTGGATGGTACAGAACAGACGCAGTGAACAAGTGGTATGATCTGGACTAAACCAAATACAACTTGACACTGATACACGTTACAGACGCACATGGTCCTATCCGGAGGGCTAGGTAGCTCTAAATATGTACAGCGGCGCATCAGGGAGTACTTTACACAATTTAATCACCCAAACACCCGGGAAGTCAAAGTCATCGTGAACCGGTACCCACAAACTACTGTCGTCAGGGGTCTCCTTGAAGACCATAAGCAGAAGATGGAGACTGGAAACATGCCAGTTCTCGCCACATACATCGCAAGGGCAAGTTACGGCGTTGTGGTCCGAGAGCCATACAGCCCTGATCGACACATCGGTGAGGAACTAGAACAGGATCAATTTGACCCGGATCAAACATGGGCTGTCAACCAGATAGAATGGGTTATCCGGAAGGTATGTATTTCAAATGACAATCTGATCACTCTTTGTGCGCATTTATTGACTCATGTACCAGGGAGACAAGATCGATCCGATTGCTCCTTTAACGAAGCAGTTCATCAGACGTTTGAGCCCTGGCCAATCCGCGGCATCATTCAACACACAAATTGTGACTTCGAGAAACGAGATCAGATTTCTCCCTCAAAGTCTGATGAAAGGTAACCAAATATCCGCACTCTCTTTCCCAAATGAAGAGAATTGCCTGGTTGACGAGTATCAATAGGTGGTGTGAAACGGCTTTGTCGTGTCGAAAGCAACCTTACTGGCCTCAGGCCAGACGAGCTTGTTCTCATGAAGAAGCGTGGAGGCTGCTTTCGCCAGGGCTATAAGTACTACAAGTGCATCTTTGACGTTCGTGTCATCGTGGCACCGGCCGACTTACGGTTTGAGTTGTGGTTCAATGGGGTGAAATTCTCTCGGGGTCATGAACCTATCAAGGTTGAGTGGAATTCAAGTTGAGGGCTAGTCAGCAAGAACGCCTGAAGGTGGCTTTTAAGATAGAAGATAAGACGTTGACAGGGATCACAACTAGACTCATGTTATAGGGTTTCACATAAAGTATCTATTATGTATGCGTAGACATTCCCGCATCATTAACCATATCAATCAGAGACCCCCACGTAGCTCCATCAAACATATCAAATATCATATCTGCCCCGTCAAACTGACCTGCATTTTGATCAAAGTTTTGGCGCCTATCTGGGAAAGTCGTTGGGATGGGTGCATGATAGGGCCCCAACACTCGTTCACTATTTGGCATGTTTAAATCCTGAAGGGATGTGAAGGTGTCGAATTGAAAGGAAGAATCGTATAAGCCTGTGGCTGACTGGTAGTCGTTTGGATCATGGCCTGGCGTGTCAGGGTTGTAGTTGTCGTTTCTTGGGAAGTTGTCGTGCCGGGTATCAGAGCCGTTTCGTAGGCCTGACCTGGAGAGGGGGCTGTGCGCTGTTGATTGATTACGGGTATTTGATCTAAGGGCTCTGGATGGAATTTGTGGTGAGGGGTGGGCTTCAGAGCGGAAACGCGTTCTGGGACTATTCGTGGCACGTCGTTTTGTCGACAGCCGTCCACTTTGAGCAGGTCTACCTGCGTAACCGGATTCAACGTCTCCTTCTGGTCGAAAGCGCTTCCGTCCTGTAGTCCTTTCCTCGATGCTCCTCAATAACATGGACAAAACCTCTTTACAGTCCTTTGCCATGCGCCAGCGATTAGTCATGGCAGTCAGAAGACTCAAGGCGGACGATATCCCACTTTGAGAGTCAGCTAGATAGGAATAATGAAGAGGAATACATACGATATGGCCTTGGTTGGACTGTATGACTGGAGCCATGTGGCAAGAGCTAAAATGAGGCCACTCATCCAGACGGCCGTCATATACCCGGGCCAGAATAAGGGTCCCCCAAGGTCCGAGCACTTCCCAACTGTCTCGATGATACTGCTGGCAGCTCCGATGCATACCTGCAAGCCGGCCCTGAATTCGGCGCTCGAGGGATCGAGGGACAGTGTGGGCCTATTGAGAAGGAGGACGCAGTAATGGTACGAAACAAAAGGGAAGACTGTAGGTTCTGGTGTAAGCTCCGGATTTTCCTGGTTGGTCTTTGAATCGAGGCGTGGTTGGGTCAAACTGTTTCCCCATGCTGACACATCTGCCTTGAGGAAGAGGACAGTCTGATCGTCGGCTCTTCTCTCGGTTATCGACTTATGGAATATCTCGAGTAACCTTCCCACTAGCTGGGAGTACCGCACGTGGTTTTCCAAAACGGACTGGGTTTCTCGGCGGTGCTGGAGAATGGCCGCTGTTCTCCTAGATGGCCCACTTGAAGTCTCACTTGGGTTCCGCCCTAGGTCTGCATCCTCCTCAGGCGAGGGATCTCTACTCTGAGCTCGCAATCGTGGAGATGCTAGACGTCTATCGGGATGGTTGGCCGGGAGGTGAAGAATCAGATTATCCGCCGCAGCAGCACTCGACGGTGAAAGCGCAGACTGCGTAACGGGTTCATGCAAGTCTCGATGACCGGGCGCACAAACATCGATATCAGAATCCTGTATCCCATTCGGATGTCCCAGTGACTGGCTCAGAAACCGGTCAAGGACGTAAAAACTCCAGAAGATGCGTTTCCGCATATCCCGGTCTTCAGGGGACAAGTGCCAGTACCGGAACGGACAGCGGTGCATGCCCGTCTGGAATATGGATCTTGAGATTAGGCCACCGACGGATGACGCGTGTCGGAGGGTCATTGTGGATATGAAGTAGACCTGGGCGGCGAGCAGGGCTTGGATGGAAGGGATGTCGCACCGGAGAGCGAGGAGGCCTAGCGTGGGGAGGAGATCAGAAGCCGAAGGGATGGAGATGGAGGATAGGTCAGGGATATTGTCACTCTCGAGGCGAGCGATGTTGAAGATGCATTTGAAGGTGACGAGACGACTGAGAGGTGTGGTAGATGTGTCGCGGTAGAGGGCGTCTAGCTGGGAAAGGCATTCTGGTCCGTGGAGGAAGGGAACGAGGGGATGCCAGATGCGGAAATATGTCAAGACTAGTTGCCTGGCTATGGCGTAGTCAGGCAGATTGCCCAAATCAAAGGATGGGCTTGCAGTGGCTGGTTGGCGTTGATCGTTCGTCTGGGTAATGCCAGCTTCGCCTGATGCTCCAGCCTCAAGTCCCATGCTGCGACCGCCCTGCTCATCTCCTCCAACGATGCAGTCCTCTGGTGACGGGTCATTGAGCAGCTGTTGGCCGTTTTCGCTGGTGTGCTGCCTCTCTTCTGATTCTTCATCCGGGATGGTGGCGAATGCCCTGCGGACCGTGTTGATGAAGTAGACACCTGAGGAGCTGCCGACATATTGGCTGTCGCCATTCTTGAGAGCTCGGAGGCTTCCAATCTCGGGAGTCATTGCGGGTGGCCGCCGAAATTGAAGATTGAGATGAGAGAGGATGGTAGTTGAAAAGTGTGGGGAACTGGTCCGGGCTGCTCCGGGGCCGGCCGGGTAGAAGTTTTATATGGGGCTCCGGTGATCGGAGGGATTCTGGTTGAGATTCCGTGTCAAAACTGAATTATCACAATGACTGGCTTAATTAGAGCATCGACTGAAACTTCTCTTACTTGGAAATGAGAAACATGATTGCGGATTAATCATCTTTGATATGAATATACAACATCCGTCCTACTCGATCTTCTAGCTCAGTTATCCCGAGCTTCAACTATGACAAAGAACACATTTATCCATTCTACTCGTGTCTTATAGTCCCTTTTACCATAGGTAGGCACTCTCATACCCTCCAATATGTCTAGAATTTTGATATCCAGTACTCCGTGTTGGTGTTTGCTCTAGATGCGTCATTGGAGACTGACTTGTCTCCGCTTCTTGATGCATTGATAGGATAGACTCTTCCCTTGAGCTTTCCCCGACTCTGGCTTCACAATGATCTTTCTGCGCGACAGGCAGCTGAGGAGCAACCGGAGACTCAACCGAGTTAACACCAGGGCTCAGCTCATCCGACCTAAATTCCGAGGTATCTGCGTCCTGAAGCGTAGTCTCTCCATGCTCACTGGTGACGTTCGTTTCTATCAATGCATGGCAAATGACCTGATTTTGCCTGGATGGGGTCTCATCCGCAGGAGTCGACATCCGATCGGCCCACCAGCGTCTAGCATCTTGAGCCGAGTTGAGGGGGTAGTTGCCCCAATACACGAGCCCAAGTTTGTCTTTCCGGGACAGTCCATGTCTGTTTCCAGCGTCAGAGGGCTCGTCGAGATTTGCACTTGACTCCCTATCTTGCTGTAGATAGTCGTAGGCAGACATGAGCTGTTCATCTGATACCTGCGACATGAGAGCGAGGAGAATGGCTTCAGTCTCGAACAAGCGCTTCTCAATAATTGCCGTATAGTGTTTTGGAGGACCGCTTTGGATCCATGATTAGCGAAAAAAATCCATGGTGATTTTCCATACCAGACGCGCTGCAACCTACCGTTTCCGTGGCTCAGGCCATTGGCACTGAATGTCGTTGATGTGGCATCGAACACACTGCGGGCTATGGAGATGAGCCAAAGGCGTTCAATGTTGACTGTAATTGAACAAGACGAACCGATCTCCACTGCACTGCGCACTCTGTTTAGTGGCTGCTTCGCCAGCAATTTTGCCAAAGCGCGTACCTTTTGCTTCCTAGACCTGCAGGCCTTGCACGCCCCGCTGGTCCGGATATGCTTCGGGCCCTGATTCTTCATGGATCGTTCTACCATTGTGGCTATCGGCTGATCGTGAAAGCGTCTGTTGGATTCGAGTTGCGAGCGCATAGATGAAGCGAAGGGAATGATGAAGCGCGGTCAAGAGTTTTGCCGCGGATGAGGGGCTAACCTCGACTCGACCCCGCATGGCATCGACGTACCCGGGGTGGGTACAGTTGGTCGGAGGTTTAAATGTCCGAAGAGAAGAGTTCAAGGAGCCAGAAGACCGTAGATAGAGAAGAAGCAGGAATACACTAGCCAGCATGTCTTTACTGAAACTGATTGGTACCCAACATTAGTCCATCTCATGAACTAGACTGCACGAATTCTACGCCCTTTCTCACATTTCCTTTTAGTTCTTCCACCGCAACCTTGAGAAGGCCGGCCTCGTAGTCCGACAAAGACCCAATTGGATGAACAGATGTGGCGCCGTTAGGCCCAAAACTGACCGGAAGAGCAAAATAATCGACGCCAAGCTCACTAGCAATCACCTCCCCTCCGGGAATACCAGGAAGATAAACATACGCGGGCTCTACTACACCTGATTGGCCTTGAGAGGCCTTGATGATGGCCTGGGCGAAACTGTGTTTTCCATTGTTAGTAACGAGAGTGGAATTTGTATAGAAAATAGAAGAATCCCACCGAAATCCAGCGTAGGCCATACACGTCGTTGCAGACCCAGCGCCAGCTTTAGCCTTTACGATCTCATCGCCGCCGAATTGAACCCCTTAATTTGAGTCGTGAGCTATAGTCATTTTATCTCATGGTGATACTCACTATGTGTAATGGCCTCAATTTGTTCCTGGCTCAGTTCCACTGGAGGTTGAGATTGGCTAATCAAGGGGATGATGGTCGCGCCAGAGTGGCCGCCAACTACCGGAACCTTGAGCTCCTGGGGGTTGATATCACGGAGGATATCCGTAACAAACTTTGATCCACGAACAACATCTAGCGTCGTTACACCGAAGAGCCGGGTGGGATCAAAAACGCCCTGCTTTCTGAGAACCTCGGCTGCTATCGGAAGAGTGCTGTTTACCGGGTTGGTGATGATGGAAATGAAAGCCTTGGGGCAATAGCTTGCAACCCCAGCTACAAGGTTGGCGATAATTCCGGCATTGGTCTTGAAGAGATCTATTCTCTAGTTAGCCAGGTGTCAGAACATATTGAAGTTCTGTTCCATCTCACCGTCACGCGTCATGCCGGGTTTTCTCGCAATTCCTATCCTAAATCAGCCTTCTAAGTTTTTTAGTTGGATAAAGGAATAATCACCAGCTGAGATTATGACAAACTCGGCGCCCGTCAATGCATGAAGGAGACCATCATTATCCGGTAGATACCCTTTAACAGTCGAGGGCGTGTCAATGTGACTCAAGTCAGTCGCCACGCCAATTGCATGGACGACATCATACAGCCTCAAATCAGTGACGAGAGGGGACTAAGGGAGAAAGAACTCATTAGATTACACTCTGTTGCGAGAAGAGGAGAGGGTGAAGCGTACAGACTTGAGGAGCAGGCTTAGCGGTTGTCCAATCTGTCCTGAGGCGCCCAGCACAGCGACTTTGACCATATTGAACAGAGAGAAAGAAAAAGCGAGGAGCGTTAGCTGTTGTTGTTTCGTGTTATTGATATCACAGCTCAGAGCTTGCTCGACTCGTTTTCTATGCACTGCCGAGCTTTATAAGATTGACTTTGATAATCCTAGAAGCCCCTCTTCCCCCACCGCTCCTTTAAGTCATTGACCAAACAAAATACAGTAAATACCGGGGTCGGTCTTTAGTTACCTGACTCCTATAGCTGCTCTAGTATGTCATTTGCTAAGTAGCGGGTAAATATTTGACCGCAGCGGGGGATGGCGGCTTTACTATTTGGCCGCGGATCAATTGCTTGAGCACCGTAGGTTCGGAAGATGGAATGAACAAGCAGTTTCGTCCTCGTGGTTTAAAAGTATGGCAGAGCAGAGAATCCCCAGTGCTGGAGAACAAGTGTGAATTGACGGTCGTATTCATAGTAACTATTCCTGGGTACCTATGATGACGACAATTGCTCAGGGACAATCGTCAGCAGTTCCTCCCCACATACTCCTCTCCTGGCGTTTTCCATAGCTAGAGACTCCATCTCAGTCAATGTCTCGACAGTATGCGTACCCAAATGAGGTACCAATATCGCACGGTCGTTCTTGATTAACCGTTGATTGATTTCCGGTTCCTTTTCGTAAACATCAAGACCAACAGCGGCGATGCGTCCGTCTTCTAGCCCTACCGCCATCGCTTCCTCGTCGATAATCGCCCCGCGGGCTGTATTCACGATGACCACGCCTGGCTTCATCTTGGCAATCTCAGCCTCACCGATCAAGTGATGAGTTGCAGCCGAAAGCGGGACATGGATCGATATGATATCGCTCGTCCTTAGCAGCTCGTCAAACGATACGTATGGGCAGCCGGCAGCAAGGTCATCTGACAGCGGTTTGCGGTTATGATAGATAACCTTTAGACCGAATGGTGACGCTCTATGCTTGACTGCTCGTCCGATCCGACCCATGCCAAGGATTCCCAATGTTTTCCCCTTAGGATCATGGCCGACTTCGATCCCTTGCTTGAATTTCCCCTCCCTGAGTGATTTCAGAGACGGATTAAGTCGTCTAATAGCCCCCAGGAGAAGGAAGATGGTCAAGTCCGCGGTGGCGTCGGTAACGGGGTCCGGAGCATATGTGACGGTAATGTTGCGCCGAGTACAAGCATCTATATCGATTTGGTCGTATCCGGCGCCTGTATGGCAGATATATTTGAGAGATGATGGGAGATGATCAATGAGCTCCTTGTCAAAGTTTCCAGCAACCTGTCCCAAGATTATTCAGATCCTGGCCGCACACACGATGGATTCTTAGCTCTTACCGCTCCGCTGGCAGAAGTCCGATAGATGGCCCTGATGTCTTTATATCGACCCTTTAGGTCTGTAAAAAGCTCTGCCCGAGACTTGCTTGTCACCACCTCTGGCGCTGCAACGGCAGAGAGGGCCTCGTGTGCAGCCAACGCATAGCGCACTGGGTTAAAGAAAAGAATGCGGGGTTTCAAAGGCGTCATGATTCGTCGTGTGCGTGTGCTTCCAGTATTCATTCAGCCGACCGAGATGAATACCCAGGCTGGGGAGGTTTTTTTGAGTGATATTTGAGCTTAACCAACAGACACTGCACAATGGAGGGACCCCCTTCATTGTCGGGTAATCTATTTCGCGATGCTTACAGGCTGCAAATAACGCAAGCCCGCTGTCGGGGAAAGGATCAGCCGCTGTCTTCTATGCCTGTGGCCAAAAGCAACCGGGCGACGCCATGGTAAACCACTCCGCCTTCAAGCCGCTTACTGTCTCCCTTCAGCCATAACCACGCTGTGGCTGTCCCTTGCTGAGTTTATCATCGGGCTTCTGGGTCGGTTAACCAATCAAGGGTCGGCCTTTAACTATAACATAGAACACATTATCAACACATCATAGCATCATATCCCACTGAGGCGCACAGGCGAAGCTATTCCCAACCTTGGTTGGAGGTAGGGGGTGATAATGTCATGGATAATGCGTAAAATTACCTGGTGTGTTAGTGTGCCCTCTGTGAATCACAGAGAGCGTAGAGGACTAACAATGGCTCAGAACATAGGCGGATGGAAAGACCTGGACAAGGGCGATCCTAGACTTTATAAATTACCTGGAAATAGGGGACGTGAAAAAACTGTATCATATGGGGAGCTGTCTCACTGATCTCAAATTAAAGGAACTTGTGCTTAAACCGAAAAGGAGTAACAGGTTCAGCCAGGGCTACAAGTATTGCGAATTAGCATATTATATCTATGCCATCGTGAGTCCAACCGACCTGCGGTTTGAGTTGTGGTTCCAGGGCAGGAGATTCTGAGGGTCATGAACCTGTACATGTTGAGTGGAACCAAGTCTCAACCCGCCTATGTAATAGAGATGCCTGCCTTATTCCCCGAGTTTAATGCAATTATGTAGAATAATATGGACTGACTATCTCATCATTTGTGACTCACGAGTCACCCTGACGATCATCACGGAGGTTGACCTGAGCCGCCAAGTTGACATAAGCACGGATAAATATCTACAAACACGCCATCTTTCAACTCACCGAGCGATTGCTCTTATATGAGTCATATCTCTCCATGAGCGAGAATATGATACCCCGCGGCTCGCATCATGCATGTCGTTGCTGCCTTGGTTGATATTCTTTTTCTGGAAATGATCATCATAACCTGATGGTTGCACCACTGAGACACAACTGGGCCGTAATGCGTCATATGCAACTGCCGGCGTCATTCACGCCCTTCTGAACTCAAGTTTTGCGAATCACACAATCGAATTAATTGGTAATCAGAAATGATGCGGGTTTTGGATTTGTCAACTTCCTCTTGATAGAAAAGGCCGTTAATCCCATAGAAAGTCCATCAACCTCATATCCGTCTTTCACTATTACCAATTGGCGCAATTCGCATCATCCCGCATCTCTTTCAGTTCAAAATGTCCACCTACATCAAGCCATTCAAGATCCAAGTCCCGGATTCAGCCCTCAACTCCGTTAAAGATAAACTACAGATTGCAACTTTCGCCAAAGAGACTGACTTTTCCGATGACTGGGAGTCCGGTGCCCCTCTGAATGAGGTAAAGCGACTCGCTGCCTATTGGAAAGACGGGTTCGACTGGCGCGCTCAAGAAACGGAGTTGAATAAGTTGCCTCAATTCACTTCCAAAGTCTCAGTAGACGGTTTTGACGATCTACAAATTCATTTCTTGCATCAGAAGGGGAACAGACCGGATAGTATCCCACTTCTGTTTTGCCATGGTTGTAAGTTTTAGAGACAAGGATAAATGAAGCATTCCACTGACATATCATAATCCAGGGCCTGGGAGCTTCCTCGAGGTGATCAAGATTCTTCCCCTGCTCACAGGCCCTGAAGACGGGCCCTCATTCCACGTCGTGGCACCATCCTTGCCCAACTTTGGCTTCTCAGACGGAGTATCGAAGCGAGGGTTCGGCATTCCTCAGTACGCCGAAGCAATGCACAAGCTCATGTTAAATCTAGGTTACCAAAAATATGGTACGTCACATTCTTCCTCAGGATTACTACATGAGCTAACATCACAACAGTCACCCAAGGCGGAGATTGGGGATACGCCGTCACTCGTATGATCAGCGTTCAATACCCAGAAAGCTGTGTAGCCTCTCACGTCAACTTTGTCCGCGCCTTCGGACCGCCCTCTTTCTTCACGGCACCCTGGCAATTCATTAAACACGCCATCCTTCCCTACGCAGACCACGAAAAGGCAGGACGCGCTCGAACAGACTGGTTCTTCGAAGAAGGTTTCGGATACAACCTAGAACAGAGAACGAAACCATCTACAATCGGCTTTGCTCTGGCAGACTCACCTGTAGCCCTGTTGGCATGGATCTACGAGAAGCTTCATGACTGGACGGATAACTACCCTTGGACCGATGATGAAATCTTGACTTGGGTTTCCGTGTACCAATTCTCCACGGCAGGACCAGCGGCAAGTGCCCGGATCTACTACGAAAATACACATTCAAGTCCTGAACAGACAGCAAAGGTGGACAGATATGTGCCAAAGGTTCCTCTTGGACTGTCATACTTTCCTAAGGACATTCTTGTACCTCCTCAGACATGGGGTAGGACCCTTGGACCGGTTGTGTTTGAAAAGGTTCACCCAGATGGAGGTCATTTTGCGGCACATGAGAGACCTCAGGAACTTGCTGAAGATCTGAGAGAAATGTTTGGGAACAAGGGGGGTGCTTTTCATGTGGTTAAGCAGTTCCAATCGAAATTGTGAAGATGTCTCACGGGTTAGGTAATGTTGATAGCTCTACATCGAAGCCGGTTGCAACCTGGAAGGGTGATACAAAGTCTCATTACAATGCATTAAATACTCGCTTCATAAAGAGTACACTTAAGCCGCCGGAAATGGCGAACGCCAGCTCTTATCTCAATTTTACATCAACATCCTCAGTGCATCTTCCTCTTGGCCACCATTCTCAATGCCTTTCCATAGAAACCCCATATCGAGGTCCAAAGTTTGGGCAAGCGCCCCAAAGCCTGGATATACCTCATCTCCCTGGCTTCCATCGCCTAATCCAACACCCTGAGGAATAAGACCAGCTTCCTGAGCAAAGAAGAGTGACTGATCATTCTCAGCCCACCCAGTCAAGTTCTCAAGGTTAGGAGCCAAGTATTCCATCTCAACGGTCTCATCTTCCGCCCTTGCCGAGTCGCTCTCCATACTCTCAGTGGAATATGTCTCGGTTGTCTCGGTGGGACATGGCAAATGTTCAGTGGCTACCGTACTCTCCTCCATCACGTCCGGCGCAAAGGGCGGTTGACTGATATCGATACCCATCTCGAGAGCGAAGTGAATACATCGGTCATCCTCAACCCATTGAGAGAATGTTTTAACTACCGTGGGGGAAATAGGTCGAGGCGGTGTAAGGGCTTTGGTGGCGAGAGAGTGAGTAGCAACTTGTTGTTCGAGTAATGCAGGTGCAGACAAACTGGTGTTATACAAGAAGCGCCTCAACGGTGTAGGAAAGTCGCTGTCTTGGGGTAGACGATCTTGACTCAAGCTGAGATCAATCGTCAATGCCAGCCTCAGGTAGTAAGTAGGGCTTCTCGCCAGAACGTCAGTGTTCTCTCCGAAAGAGGGTGTCGGTGTCGAGTCTTGGAGATAGGTGCATTCCATGAAATATCTGATCATCTTGGATATCGAGTCCACACCGTCATATTTGGGATGAAGTTCTCTGAATGCTTGGATAAGCACGTTTAATCGGGACTGTTTCGCAGCGATGCCCGGGCGCGACCAGATCTCGCCTCCAGATGAGGCAGATGACATCTTAATATCGACCATGTGCATGGCTAGAGGGAGTGCTGTACATGCAACCGCGCTACTTGGTAGCCAACGCGTCAGACGAAGTGGGTGTAGTTGACCATGGCAGTCGGCGATGCTTCTAGTAGCGCTCCTCAGACCCTTTCGGTTTTCCTCAAGGAATTGAGTCTGTAAATTGGAAGTCGCCTTTCGTGTGACCAGTCCCAGGATGACGCCGAGATGTAATTCGTAATTGAAGAGAGCAACTCGAGCGGCGCTGGGGGCTGTTAGTAGGCGATGAGAGAAGGATCGCGGTGCAAAGGTAACTCACTGGTAATATATCCAGACCAAATTCGTGAACAAAACGGAAGAGTCTTCGAAGGAATCCGTTTCGGGAGACAACTCGGTGTGCTTCAAAGGTGGTCGCGTGATCTCAGCCCAATATTGTAGATATCGTCTGTATTCCTGAACCTTGCCAAACGCCGTAGAATGCGCCTCAGCATCAAGAATCGGCAAGTGTTCAGTAGGATATACCAAGGTCAAGACGTCGGTCAAACAGACACACAGCTCAGTCAAGCGTTCCAAGGTGACCATGAGGGTATGCTTGGTGGTGGTATTGTACACCCTCGACGATTCAAGTTCATCGGCAAGGTCTTCGTATCCGAGAGGAGGGTTGGAGTCAAAGTCGAAGTGTTCTCGTGTGATCTGGATGTTTCTGCGGACGCAGAGCGGCATTATCCGATCGCGGATGATGCAACACCACCAAACACGCTTCAGAACATTTTGCCTCTTGAGATCCTGTGGAGTCGCGTGGGCATCTTGGGCCATGGTTGCGTAGTTGTGAGCCCCGACAGCTCTGGCATTCTGCACGGCAATCCTGAGCCATCTACTATTCGGCTTTCGCGGTCCTGGGCGGAAGGTCGGACACCAGTAGGTCAGTAGCAACGCAGCCTGTGCTATCGAGATGGGATCTGGATCGGTAGCAAAGTCGTAGAGCAGCTGGTAAGAGAGTTAGAGTTGGTTGATCCACAAGGGGAGAGTGTCTTGTACCTTTGCTTTGGTGTAGAAAGATTCCTTGGCCTCGTGGATGCTAGAGAAACCCAAGACTTTGAGGCTCTCTTTCGGTACAAGCTTGTAATATTTAGTTGTGATTCATCCGATGCACCGAGTGAAGGTCACCTACTGTGCACGAGGCAAACATTATAGCCTGCAGCAACAACAGCGAGACTGGAGATCCGCTCGAGCTCGAGTAGGTCTCTGTCTGGGCTGGATTGTACGCTTGCCAAAAGTCGGCCTCGTTGAGGAGAGGGAGCAGCGGATGGACGTAGAGGAAGTAATGTCGGACGAATTCGTCGAGGATCGGCTTGGCGGGGACACGTAGGCATCCTTGGGAATTGAGATGGTTGAAGTCGCGGTCGCGTATGCTAAGCGCCTTGAGGAAAGGCATCGACGAGTATAGGGCTTTCAGCTCGGATCGCACGGGATCCAACGGGATATTATTTGATGTATTCGTTTTGGCATTCTCGCAAGTAATGCCGAATGACTGGATATTTTTGCCATTATTGCATGTATCATTCGTGAACGGGGTTGCGCAGCCGAGATCGGCTTCTTGAGGCGGTGACAGCGTCGTCAAGTCAGGTCTCGTAATCGGATGGCTCGGATCGGCATCGTCGACAGCAGCGTCTGGAGTAAACGGTGATGGTTCATTATATCGTATCTGTCTTTAAGCTGTTAGTCCACGCATAGATCGATAAACCAACAGAGAAACCCTTACATAGAAACCCCTCGACGCGCAACAACGCACTCATCCCCATCCAACCGACAATTGGTACAAGGAGCCGAAGTGCGAGTAACATCGCAGCGAACCTTTCTCCTACGACACTTGAGACAAGCCTTGGTGGCCCTCTTCCTCGAGGCCGACTTTTTGGCGAAGCGGACAAACTGAGGGTTTTGGTTTTCCATCCTTGTCGTTCGAACACGTCGCGTAGATAATAATCAGGAGGTTGCTTGACCCGAGGTTGAAAGGTCAGGGTTCGTATCCATGCCGAAACCCCAGATTTACCCCAACTTCTTGGTGACCTAGTGACCCCCTGCGGATTTGGCGGAGACAAGTGGAGATGGGTCTGGAGCTAAAATATCGCGGCATTGGGAGTCGGGAGATTTTGATCTTGGGTCTTTTTGGTTGCTGTGCTGTGGTTGGTCAGATGATGGAGGTGAAGAGTAAGAATGGCCTTATTGCGGTTCTGATAGATCTTTTAGATCTTGACTAGATCTTAGATCTTATATCTCAGTTACAATCTCATATGACCCCTGCAGGCATTGTTTTCCAGTGGTTTACTTCCTTTCTCGCAGAGATTTGGGGGATGCAAGCAAGCACAGACACTCTCCTGTCGGCCATGTCCGCAACCTCGGTCCTTTCATGACACCACTTCACGGGCATATCACATCTCAAGGACTGGGCATACATGCGTGATATGGGCAGGTACAAGATCATTATTCCCGTTTACTTGACAGATTAACAGATAAGGATATGATTGGCTTGATGCACTCGTAAATCGGAACATGCCTTATCTCAAGAAAACACGTGAAAATCATCGGTGAATTGCATCAACCCATGCAATAGACCGTAAATAGGCCTTCAAATCGCCGTCCAAAAATGTGGAAATTTCTGTGGGTTTATTAGCGTAACAAGCTGACAAAAACCTCGCAGCTTTACAAACAAAGGCCCGCATTTAACATCCATTCTTAACGTTGCGACTTCGGGACCAACAACGCCCTACAACGTTGTGTAGGGCGCGAAAGCTTCAACTTAGATTGCTAAGCAAATCAAACTTCCGGAGGAACTATGACCGAATTATCAAACCAAGATGAAGTCAAAAATTTTCTTTATCTATCGATATAAAGCATGGAGCCAAGACTAGTGATGTCTCGACAAAGATCTTGACATTAGCATCAACATCGATATCAGACCACTATTCGCAACTCAATATGGCGGCATACCTCACCCAGCGAATCTGCCATCCTCATCATGGCATCCCCGTCTCTAGACCAGAGACTCCAGCACCGGAAAAGGAGATCAAATGTCATAAGCCAATTCACAACAAGGCTTCCAAGGGAGTCCCCTTCTTCACTCCAGAGCAGGATCCCCGATCTGGAACGGCCATCCAACCTCAGCCTTCTGGAAAGTCCATCCCCAAGCTTTTCACGCCTTTGAAGATTCGCGGCGTTGAAATGCAGAACCGCATCTGGGTGGCTCCAATGTGCCAGTATAGTGCTCATGAAGGCTTCCATACTCCATGGCACATCACCCACTATGGCGGGATGCTACAGCGCGGCGTGAGTACTCCAATGCTTGTGCTTGCTTCCTCTACTAAAACTTGAAAAGCCTGGTCTTGTGATGATTGAAGCCACTGCCGTGCAGGCAAACGGCCGCATCACACCCGAAGACTCAGGAATTTGGCTTGACGCCCACGTCGACACCCTCAAGAAACACGTCGACTTTGCCCACAGTCAAAACGCCCTCATCGGCATCCAACTCGCCCACGCCGGCCGCAAAGCATCCACTGTAGCACCTTGGCTAAGCTCAGGGGCCACCGCATCCAAAGAAGTCGGCGGATGGCCAGATGACGTCGTCGGTCCCAGCGACGAAGCTTTCAACGAGCATTTTCCCACTCCTCGCGCAATGACCATCGCAGAGATTGATCAGTTCAAGCATGATTTCATCTCAGGCGTTAATCGTGCTGTCGGGGCTGGCTTTGACGTCATTGAATTACACTTTGCACATGGGTACCTCGTCTCGAGCTTCTTTTCCCCCGCTGTCAACAAGAGGACGGATAAATACGGCGGTAGCTTTGAGAACCGTATCCGTCTAGCTCTTGAGCTTGTCGATGCTACTAGAGAGGTGATTCCCAAGGATATGCCTCTGTTTGTCCGCATCAGTGCTACTGAGTGGCTCGATACCAACCCTGACTGGAAGGGAGAGAGCTGGACCATTGACGAGAGCGTCAAACTGGCTAAAATCCTGGCTGAGCGGGGCGTTGATGTCCTCGATGTGTCAAGCGGTGGAAACCACACACAGCAAAAGATCATTGGTGGTCCCGCATACCAGGCTCCCTTTGCCAAGAAGATCAAGGCTGCAGTCGGGGACAAGATGCTTGTCAGTTCAGTGGGAAACATCAAGACCGGCCAGGTAGCTCAGGACGTCATTGCTGGAGGCAAGGATGAAGATGACACTCCATTGGACCTGATCGCAGCTGCACGCATGTTCCAGAAGAACCCTGGTCTCGTCTGGGCCTGGGCCGATGAGCTCGAGACAGACATCCATATCGCTCATCAGATTGGTTGGGGATTTGGTGGAAGAGCTGGTGGGAAAGCCCATAAGGATGCTTTCGGCGACGGTAAACACAAGAAGCATTGAGGAAATGAATCAGGGCTACCATGAAATGTTATGAACAATCATTCAGTCATTACTATACATTCTATTTACGCTTGCGTGACTGATTTTCTTCAGGCCTTCTCCGTCTCAGGCTGCACCAACTGCCTCCTTGTAAACGTGACATTAAAGTCAGCTTGCTTCACAAACCAAGCATTAATAATCCTCCACTCCTTGCTAGGATCTTGAAAGTCAATCTGTCACAGGTTAGCTGATGCTCTTCACTCCAGTGTCTTTAAAACTCACCTCGAATCGTCGCAAAAGACTCGGCACCACCTTGTAAATCTCCAACAAACTAATGTTCTTGCCAATGCAAGTTCGGCTACCCATACCAAACTGGAACATCATACCGCTCATCTTCTTAATTCGCTTATCTTCCTCCTCAGGGTTCGCGCTGGGATCAGGCAGCCATCGCTCAGGTCGGTACTCGTTTGTGTTGTCACCAAAGATCTCAGGGCGATTGTGAATCAGCCATGCTGAAGCTCCAACGATAGTACCGCCCTTGATGTGGTGACCTCCAATTTCAGCTCCTTGAGGCGGCACAATGCGTTCAAGAGGGAGACCAGGTGCAGGGTGCATTCGGAAGGCTTCTTGGATGCAGGCGTGCAGGTAGGGGAATCGTTGAGCTTCGGCAAAGGTGACGAGACCAGTCTCATAGTCCGAAAAGGCGCCAGCCTTTGAAGCCTCATCCAGTTCCTTCTGAAGCTTATAGTAGGAAGATTTGTTGCGGAGGAGGTAGTAAAAGACTGCAGAGAGGGTGATGGCTGTTGTCTCGGAACCAGCAAAGGCCATAGACACAGCCATTGTCTGCACCAGGGTGTCGCTCATAAACTCGGGTCGAGCCTCTCTGGCAGCAATAAACTTGGAAAGCAGATCCTGTCCCAAAGCCTGCTTCTTAATATCGGTGGTAGGGAGCACAGCGTCCGACTTGAGTTCAGGGATGAGTCGCTCGGCCATTCGAGCGCGAGCAAATCGAGCGACGGGGAATGTTGAGTCAAACAGGCCCCATTGAGAAAGTTTGAGGTAGATAGGGTTCTTCAAGAATACAAGATCCAAAAAGGGGATTTGACCAACCTGATATTGTCAGTGTCTATCATCCATGTTCTTTCTAGAGTGGACTTACTGGAGCAACATAGAGGAACAGCTTAGAAAGGTATGCAACAATACCCTCCACATCCTCATTCTTCTCAATAAATCCATGGCGCTTACTATAAGTAATCTCACCAATAACATCAAAGGCATAAAACTGAAGCCACTGTGTAAAGTCGCAACCCTCGGGCTTTCCAGCAAACAACTTTTCGGTTTGGTTGAGGAACAGCTTGGTGGTGTTGTCGACAAAGGGCTCGTACTGAACGAGTGCGCTCATGGAAAAGGCCGAGTTGACACTTCTGCGAAATTGGGAGTGGAAGTCATTGTTGGTGGTGCTGAAGAGGGATGCGAGGCGGTGGCCTTTGACGACGGATTGTTGGACGATGTAAAAGTCGGACTATTGTGGGTCAATACACAGTTAATCGCAAGTCAATAGAGTAACATACCTTGATGTAGCCCTTGTTGAGACCATAGATGGACTTGAGCACGGCAGGGTCGGCAAAGGACAAGGTGTTGGGACCTATCCTAACGATATCTCCATGTTTGGCATGAAGTTTTTGGAGAGTAACCTCTGGTCGTTGACCATAGACATCAACAAATCTCCACCAATCTGTGAGAGAAGCTAGGAAGGGACCAGGGTACTTGTTCAAGCCATGATGATAGCGATTCTTGACAAGCCACCCCAAAACCAAAGAAACCAAAACCAACACCCAGTGACGGGCGAGGTTACTAAGAAGAGTTTCAATCAAGCCGTTGTTCATGTTGAAAACAAACGGACGAAAGGGGTAAGGAAAACCAGATGGTGTTGAAAGGGAATGGTTGGCATGAAAACAAGTCCTTCCTCCATCTCTGACCTCCCTCTCTTTATATGATAACGACTTACACCCATCTCTTCGAGGCAAACTCGGTGTTCGGCTGCACTCCAGAACTGGGCCCCACAGCCAACCTGGGGTATTGGGGTGTCAGGCCCCCACAGGTTTCGGCAGTTGAACACGGCAACGAGTGTCTGAGACCCCGAGATGCGATCTAGAGGGGACCTTGACTGGTTTACAATGATAAATGCATGCGTAGTTAGGCGGCTACTGAAGACATGATATGATCGAGGCGAGGAGCTGGCCTCCTCGACGTAATCTTGCTACTTGCCGAAGTTGGGGCTAGAACATTGTCGGCAAATGTTAACGGATGATACGGAGGATACAGAGATTTTCTCAGTCATGATTAAGCGGGTCTTTGTAGATAAGTCTCGAGGATCAGCCTGATAAGCAAAATCATAAGAAAAGGTCGTGTTGGCGAGATGTCGACTTGGGAATGCCCTCTGAAGCCTCTCTGACAATTCCATTGACGATGTTTGGCCAATTTCCCTCCTCGGTGATGTCATTCTCGTTTGGTCCTTTCTTTCCTCGGCTGAGCTTGTCTGGTTTCGGTTTAGCGGTATAAAAGCGTGGTTCTAGGGTAAGTTGTCTCCGTCCCTCAACACCACGCGATAGTCAATGGACGAATAGATCTCTTGCTCTCGTGATCTTAGGTAGCTATGAGTCTGTTCTAAGTAATCTATTTGTCGTTCCCAATATTTTGTGTAATTCCCATTGCCAATGTTAAGGAGAACCTTGTTGTTGGGAAGACCACTATTTTTATACCCTCTTTGATCCGTAACCCCAATCAAGGTCGGCCATGATACATGCCTTAAAACTACAGTCCATGGCAGTCATTAACTCTCTATTGTGTATAATTACGTCATCATATATAAAACATACTTAAATAATCTCTCATTTTCATTTTTCGTGTCGTATTACTTTTATCCATGATTGGTATATCATCCAGATTAAAACCCCCTAGCCTTCGTGTACCACCCTCAGTGCCGGCTACTATTAATTTATACCCCAAACTCCTCAATAACACTCCTAGCCTCGGTAAAGTCATTATCAACCCCAGTGAAGGGCATCTTGAGTCCGAACCCTTCCGGTCCTCCCACCTTGATACCCTCCTCCGACTTCCAAAGCGGGTGCGAAGGCAGCGCAATGACGTTAACCCTCAGCCCATATCGCAAGTCTTGAGAGCCAATACCCTCACCGTCTTGCCCCAGAATGGAAATAAGATCTGGAACTGTGCATACCACCTTTTGAGACTCCTCCGAGCCATCAGCGTCGCTCAAGGCAGCGTACAGATACTCGTTCTGGAAAGGAATGAACATGTGGCTGTCAGTCGGTGCAGATTGTTGACTTGAGCCAGCAGACTCTCGTTCATCCTCGCTCAGAGGAGCAATGATGACGGCTCCCATGGTGTAGCCACCACCGACATGGCGACGAACATCAACAATCTTGCCAGTGAAGAGAAGCTTTCCAGCACAGACGTCAAACTGTATCATGTTAGCCAACGCATCGAGAAAAAAAACTCGAGTAACGCACAATAGCATCTATGTAACTCGACTTCTTGCGACGAGCAGCATGAACAGCCCGACCGAGATACCAAGCCAGAGATAGAGTGTTGGGGACACCGTGGGACTTGATCGCTGCGCCGGATAATGGGTTTGCGCACACAGCACAGCCCAAGCCGAGTTCGATCGCTGTGTTTCGAAGGATGCTCTCCAATCTCACCGGTGAATCCGCATTCTGCTGCTGTTAGGACAGGTTTGGTATGTATTCAAGGGCTCTTACCATAACCACGGTGGTATTTCCACGCGCGTCAGAGACTACACAAGGAGTGAGAGAATGACCGTAAACGCTAAAGGTAGCTAGAAAGGTTAGGACGGGTTGTATAAGTGAAAGGACTCTGGAACTTACCGTGATACATGGTAGGATAAGCTCGACCCATAGCATCGCCGTCAACGACAGGAACGTCAAAGTGAACGCCAGTAGGAAAAGCACTCAGGCCGTTTCCACCGCCACTATTTAAGTTAGAAACCACATCTGAGTAAGTCGGAATGTTGGAGTTACTCACATCTCATCAACAAACATGCCATCAAAGGACTTGTTGCCAACAACCTTGTTGACAGCATTAATGCCAGAAGAAATTTCAGTCCCCCCAGCGATCCGTTCGTTGATAACGCTGGGACTACCGTACCAAGAACCAAAGCAGAGAACGGCGTCATCCTTCAGTGACTTTGGAGAAATGATCCTCATCTTCTTGTCACCACCGGTTCGTAGAGCGTGCAAGCCCTTGAGAAATTCGTGATGCGTAGGACCACCGCCTCCAGTTCCTAGAACTCCACATCCGGTAGCCATCATCTCCAGATCAACTTCTGAAACGTACCAAACGCCATCTTTTACCTCGGGTCGGTAGGTATCCAAGTCCACATGAAGAGATGGCTTGTAGGTCGGAACCAGGGCATCAGGCACGCTGACCTTGTCCCCTTCATCCTCTTCATAGCCCTGCTCAGTCGACAAAGGAGGGGAAGAAGGAGGCGTCAACTCGCTAGGAATTGCAAGATGCCCAACAGCCCGTATCTGAATGCGCATCGCACCGTTGGGCGTGTATTGAAGAGGCATCTTGTTAATCTCAACAATCTGCACGCCCTCCTTTGCAGCCCCCTTCTGAACAGCCAGATCAATAGCCTTGGCGCATGCAGCGTCGATAACTTCCTTTTCGGTACGTCCTTCAGGAATCTCGACAATGTCAATCTCGCCAGAGACCTTGGCAATCGCGGCACCAACTGCGTTGGCGGCGCCTTGGTGAATTGGTACGATGCACTTGTCCACTCCGGCGAGATCCTCGGTGACGAGAAGGGCACCACCTCCAACGAGGAGAACGTGGACTGGAGCTGAAGAAACCTTCATCTGTTCGACGACACTCTCCAACATCTTCTTCAGCTCCTTGCGCGCCTTTTCGACGACTGACTCAGACACATCCTTAACGAGAGTGGTGTCTCCAAGGTTCACCTTGCCCAACGCGACAACAATGTCACTTGCCGTCAAGGTCTGACCTCCAAATACCTTGGCTTCTTGCTGAATACAATTACCAACAGAAGCAGGTCCAATGGTGAGTTTGCCCGTTTCAGAGTCGACCTGGACTTTGCTTCCACCACCGAGACCAATGGAGACAACTTCAGGCATTGAAAAGGCTGTGCGAACGCCTCCAACTTCGACGAAACCAGGTGCCTGACGGGGGAAGCCTGAAGGTAACAAGGCGCAGACATCAGTTGTGGTGCCGCCAATGTCAACGACAAGGACTTGTGGCTCGACCGAGTCGGATTCAGATGTCGTGTCCACTGTCTTCTTGTAATCAAGTCCAGCCAGGAACGCAGCACCCGTCATACTATTCGTAGGACCACTAGCAAAAGTCTTGATAGGGTACTCAGCCGCAGTATCGGCATCGATCAAAGTACCATCGTTCTGAGAAAGGTAGAGCGGACAAGTAAGCTGAAGTCGTGCCATGGCTCGCTTAAAGCCCTTCTTGACGCGGAACCCTGTCCGTAGGATGGCAGCGTTGAGAATGGTGGCATTTTCTCGTTCCAAGAAGCCAGTAGGTCCAATATCGTGAGAGCACACGACTGAAAGTTCTGGAGCTTCATCGAGGATGATCTTCTTGCATTGTTCTTCGTGTAGGCCTTCGTGGTCGAGTGGAGAGAACACACCGACTAGGGCAACAGTCCTGATACCCGACGCAAGGATATCTCGAGCGGCTTGTCTGATTTGCTCAGGATTCAGAGGAGCAATCTCTCTCCCATCAATCTCAAGACCTCCATCGAGATAATGAATTCCTCCGTCAAGGATACTCCTCAGACCGACAGGGAAATCCGAAAAGGGCGGAAGCTGCCGTGTAAAGGGGCCGCATAGTCGAACGACAGCAACCCGGTCTAGCCTCCTCGCATCAGCTTCAACCAGGGCATTGATAAAGTGCGTAGTCCCGATAGTGACGCTCAAAACACGACCCTGGTCGATCTTTGAGTCACGAATGACGGCACGGATCGCCGACTCTATGCCGCTGGTGATGTCTCTGGTGGTGGATGCCTTGTGGGAGGCGAGGACTCCACGACCTGGCGTGTCGACGGCGCGAATGTCGAGAATGGCCGCATCCGTGTTGGTCCCACCGACGTCTACTCCAATGCGGTAAAGAGACATGTTGTCGTCTGTTTGTATTCGGCTAGTCAAGGTCGTTGTGCTGCCCATGGGCTGAAGCACACGGCCATGATACTCACCCTTTTGTAGTTGATCCATTGTCGCCATTTCCAAAAGGAATCTCCCTTCACCTCCTCTTTCCGAGACAAATGAAAGGGTCTGTACGTAACTAAGTGACGATCATAGAAACCTAGCCAACAAGAAGGAGGCTGGCGGGGAACCTCGGGCTTTGCCGATGGAGCTTTTCAGTTGGCCGATGAATTTAGTTCCCCGATGAAGAAAAGTTCCCCGATCTGAGACTTTCGTGCGCGCGAGGCCAAAGCGTCGCGTTAGCACCGACGGAATGGTTTTGCCCCATCCTCCGATTTCTGGGGTACGGTACTTGGAGATAAGCTCTGCAAAAACCATGCCTCTGACACGGGCGCAAACAACCGGCGATGGTTCAAGCATCAGGCCTTTAAAGACGTCTAACGGCAGTCAATCAAGTCTCCTAAACGTCTCTGGGGAGTCTTCATTCCATCAAGAAACCCCCTCATCACCAACAATTCACGCGTCTCGATCGCGAACCACCAAAATGGCAGCGTCAACATTGCTCAAACGCATCGAGCTGCCACGTGGATCCCGGTGGATTGTATGCGACCCTCACCTCCCCCCCATCCCCTGCCTGCATTGTGCAATTGTTGTGTGTGACTGATCTGATCTTAACCATGCTTGCAGAACGAGGATGTCCGACCTGTCGGGTCCGAGAGACGTACATGGACGTTTCTGACGTTTCACAACTTCTGTGCGTTGCCGTGTCACGCGTTTTTTTTCTGTTGTGGCGAGGACAAGGCTGACAAGGTTTTTTTTTCCTTCGCTTCGCAGGGCTGTTGATCAACTGCAATATCGCCACGTACCTTACTGGCAGTGCTCTTATTCCTTTGGGCCTTAACTGGTGGCAGGCTATTATTGGTGAGTATCAATTGATCATTTGTACTTGTTTTCTTGGTCTGACTCTGTGTAGCCATCATCATCGGAAACATCATCGCCACCGTCGCCCTCATCCTCAGCTCCCTTGCTGGAGCCTACTACCATAGTATGTTTCGACCCACCATCGCAAGGCTGAGATACTAATTCTTGTAGTTGGATTTCCCGTCTTTAGTCGGGCTGTTTGGGGCACATGGGGCGCCCAATTTGTCATTTGGAACCGCATCTTTCTTTCATTTGGTGAGTCTCCCTCTTCACCCCCCTCATCGATGACAATGCTAACTAAATACCAGTCTGGTCAGTCCACATGTTCTGGTTTTCCTGCGTTTACTCACATTACTAGGTACGGCTTCCAATCATGGGTCGGAGGCGAGTGCACCTACTTGATGCTCCTCTCGTGGGACCCCAACCTCGAGAAGCACATCCCAAACCACATCCCCGCCAGCACGGGCATGACATCCGCCCAGTTTGTGTCATATGTCGTCTTTTGTATCGTCAGCCTTCCGTTTCTCTGGATTCGACCTCACCGGATTGAGAAGTTCTTTTACTTTGCTAGCACGGTGACTCTCATCTTCTTCCTCGTTCTCTTCATCTGGGCTTTGGCCACCATGGGCCCGGACGGGTTTGGCGATACCCTCAAGTCGGGCACAGATATTCCATTGACTGGAGGACCTCGCAGTACCGTCTGGCTTATGATTTCCGGCATTATGTCAACGGTCGGTTCCATCGCGGCCGGAATCCTCAACCAGAACGACTATGCTCGTCTCTCCCGCCGTCCAAGCGATGCAATTTGGGGACAGGCCTTTGCCTTCCCCTTCTACAGCATCATCGCTTCTGTCATTGGCATTTTGGTCACGGCTGCTACTCAGAAGCGCATGGGCGAGCCCATCTGGAACCCACCCACTCTCTTCGTTGGCCTCCTTGCAAAGGACAATGATGCTGGAACCCGTGCAGCCGTCTTCTTTGCTGGGCTGGCATTGGCCATCTCACAGCTTGGCAGCAACCTCCCCGGAAATGCACTCTCTGGTGGCATGGATTTGGCTTCCACATTTCCCAAGTACATCAACATCCGACGAGGAGCTTACATCGTTGCCCTCCTCAGCCCGGTCGTCAACCCTTGGCGTCTTGTCAACACAGCCACGACTTTCCTGACAGTGTTATCTGGATATGGCGTGTTCCTTGCTCCGATGACTGGATTGATGGTTGCACACTATATGTTGGTGGCCAAGATGAAGGTGAATGTGGATGACCTGTACACTGGGGACAGTAGCAGTGTCTACTGGTACTACAAGGGCCTCAATTGGCGTGCCCCAATCGCGGTATGTATCTCCTTTCTGTTAAACAACATGTACTAATTTTGACACAGTGGATTGTCGGCGTTGCGCCTCTCCTCCCTGGCTTCATTGCAGCCGTCAATCTGTCCATCTCAATTTCTGATGGTGCTACTGAGCTGTACTATCTCAACTACATGTATGGCTTCATTGCGAGCGCATTTGTGTACACCTTACTTCATCGCTTGGTTCCGGATGCGAAGCTTGATGCTTTCGTTCAAGAAAGCCCATCCGCCAAGGAAGTGCAGGAGCTGTATCACGGTCGCTGGGATATTACTTATGCCGAGGCTGGGACTCCGATTGAGGATTCTTCCCCTCCACGAGATCCTCGCAAGGGAGTGGAATCGGTGACGACGTCTGTTTAGATAAGAATGCACCAAGTTTAGTCTACGAGATTAGTAACGACATCCAATGGAATACGGAGTATATGGGTTCTCTATACGAATAATACGCGCAAACAATTGAAGTCCTCCATACAAAACACCCATGCTCTCATCTCCACCAAAATCTCCATCGTCAACCCCTTTCGGTCTCCTTCTCCGTCTTGGGTTAATGCCAAACCTTAGTTCCCGTGATCTTCGTTAGTCATCCTTCTTTCTCCTCTCGCCTCCCTTCATTTCCCAGTCAACACACATTCCGATGTTCGCCGGGGGCCACAAAGTAACATCGGCCAACTAAGAGGGGGAAAAAAAGCCTGGACCACTCACCAACTCCTTTTTCCTTTCGGCCAACTTATCTGTACCCGTGTCCCCTCCCCCAGTCGCGTGATTTCGCCGACAGACATCTTCCCTCCCCCTTCTCGTCAACATCCAGCCGCGCGTGGGGACCGGACCGGCGCGACCAGGATGGAGAATCTCACGGGTACCGACGCGCCGGATCGCGGAGCGGGAACGGGAACGGGAACCCTCGCACCCCCCCGCAAATTCACCATCCGAAGCAAGTTTGGCCAGGCCCGTAAGCCCCGGAGCCGTAAGAACAGGCCGTGTGACGCGTGTCGTCGACGGAAAACAGCATGCGTTATCACCAGCGAACCACCATGTGAGCAGCAGCCGGCCCGCACAACGGACGAAACTGCTACTAACGATAAGCAGGCCTCTTTTGTAAGAGCCGAGGACTAGTGTGTCAATCGCTCTCGGACCCAGAAGCCATGTCAATGGCACCCCGAGCAAACACGCAGAGCGTTCCTCCATCGAGCTCCAGCCCAGCGTCACCGTCGATCTCTGCCATCTCACCGTCAGCCGCATCTGAAAGCAACCCTCAACGAGCCGAATCAGCAGCTGTCGTTCATGACGGCCTCGTCCGCCAATCAGGACCAGGACCTGTCGGCCAAGAATCTGTGGCGTCGGCTGGCGTCGATTCGCCGATGCAGGACCCAGCAGACGAAATTGTCCACACTCTCGAGGATGAACCCGACAAGACGACGCATGCCATGGGATTGGCCGCCGAGCAGGACCCCTACTTTCTCGACGCCTTCAGATCCCTCCTCCTGAGTGAACGAGAAGGCATTGACGCCAGCTTCGTCCAGGTCTACCCCGGCGGACAAGACCCAGATGACCACCCCATTCACTTTCTTCTCCTGCAAGATGAGTTCCCCGCACACAAGAACCAGGCTAAGCAAGCCGCATCCGATGCCATCGAGGGCTTTGTTTGGCCCCACGGCCCAGCTCTCGTCCGGTTGTATTTCCGACACGTCCACTCCGCCTTTCCCGTCATCTCCAAGGGTCGCTTCCTGCGCCAATATCTCACTGCCAAGCTCGATATCCCATCGTCACTGCGGGGCGCCGTTTACGCCTTGGCCTGTGTCTTTTGGCGAAAGGACCCATCCCTCGAAGGCCCTTGTCCATTCCAGCAACATGACCTCATCAACCATGCTCAAGAGTCTCTTAGGCGAGAACTCGAGTCGCCCAACCTCTGGAGGTTACAGGCTTCCCTGCTGCTAATGCACATGGTTCCTCCCGACATTGATAGTGTTGAAACTCCTTATACCTGGATAATGGCGGCGCAAGCCACAGCTGCTGCCCAGATGATTGGTCTTCACCAAGACCCTGCCAAATGGAGCATTGCTCCATGGGAAAAGAAGCTGCGGAGGAAGCTCTGGTGGGCCACTTACTTTACTGACTGCTGGTCGGCCGTTTGCCATGGGAACCCACCACACATCGCAGCCGACACATTCACCACGCCACCCCCAGACTTGGAGGACCTCAGGTCTGATGAAGATCTCCCTCTGGACTTGCATCATATGGTTGATCCTTGTAACACGTCCTTTCGCGTGCCTGATGGGGTTCGCTTCCTCGAGATGATTAATATTGCTCGAGATACGCGTGTCATCCTAGATTGTAGTTGGTCAGTCAAGCCAAACTCGACATACAAGCGGTTTCTAATGCATCTCTAGTGGCGTAAGAGCAACGGTGCAGACACGCACTCAACTCATACCGATACGCGAAAAGCTAAGGGAATGGCCAAGCCTCATGCCGAGCTGCTTGGCCGTTGGACCCAACACTTCCAACGGTGAGTCGTCCTTTCAAGTTGGCCGAAACCTGCATCCTCTTACACGAAACAGGCCCGCTTCATCTATCATACTACGCCACCCACGTACTCTTGTTCCGTGGGCTCATGTATCCAGCCACGAAAGCGGCAAAGGCAACCCCTGGTTCAAATCTCCGTAGATGGCTGTCGACGGCTTTAGCAGAGTTTGACAACTTTACCGCTTTCATGGCGTACATTACAGACAACGAGCTAACAAGCTTCTGGGGTCGTCGTAAGTTCCCCGATCAAGACTACTGATCCTTGACTGACCGAACCAGATGCCCGATCTCAGTTGATCCTATGTGGAAACTTTCTCATCTACTTGTTCCTATTAGCGACAGAGCCGCGTGATGTAGAAGCGGCATATCGACTACTCGAAAAATTCCACCTGTCATTACAGCGTCTCGGGGCAACGGAAGACATTGCAGCCAAAGTTCTTCTCCGACCTGTCATACTGCGCATCGAGTCATTCTTTATACAAGCCACAGAGCTCATCAAGACTGGCCGGACAGTAGAATCACCAGTGTTGTACAAGGAAAAGATGAATGTAGAGGTGGTACAGGCTACCAGTTCTAGGCCGTCCCAGATCAAGGACATCATCAGTCCGTAGGTCAACACAAGATAATTACATCCAACCATGTAAACCCCCCCTGCCGGGGTTCAACTCATCACCAACAAACTGTTGGTCAAACGGACCGGGGTAACCCAGCGTGTGACGAGCCAACAGGATGTGATACCTGTAGACGAGGCCAGCTTCGGCCAACTTGAGACCCCTCGCTCGTTTAATAACCAATCCATGCTGCATGTATTACTCAGGCGAAGCAACGCAGCCGTCGGCGAACTGATTTTTGATAAAAACACGCCGCACAGAGCCGCTCGTGGGGCCCCTGATCGGCGAGTTTCTTACAACCGAGGTGTCTCCACTGCAAGTTCGCCGATGCAGGCTCAGCCTAGGTAGAGCAACCACTTATAGCCATATTCGAGGCTTAATGAGATTAGGATACTTAGATTGAATCATCTGACTTGAATTGTTCTGGGCCCTGGAAGTTAGAGATAAGCCTCGGAAAACCGGCAGAGATGTTTGCCGAAGACTTGGACCGAATCCTGAGCCGGAAGTATCCCGGCAAGTCTCATGCATGAGGGTCGTGGAGCTCTTACGAGAGAAGATTCCTAATGCGAAGGACTACCTCTATCTTGAAGGACGAATGTCAAAGCTGTTGGGAGATAGTGACGAGCTCGAACCGTTCCGGTACGAAGAGCCAGGCCCCAAGCAAGCACTTGCTGTACTGAATACCTGGTGGTCAGTGTCGACACTTCTACTATCTCACACCTTTACGAAAAAGTCCCGGGAGGTGTACGGCATAGTGTACAAGATGGCAAATAGATTGCATTGCTACCATCAAAGCGGATGTGATATGGATGGAAATATATCCATATGCTTGCCCACGACATCGCGGTACAGGGTTTATTAGAGCTCGGCATCCTCCGCGGAGCCAAGGCCGACATTCTCAGTGCCCAGACAAATGTGGCCTTAGGCTTGGTCATTTCTTAGGACTGGGCACTTGTGATTTCGGAGGGAAATCCAATTTCGACGACGAAAATAAATACTTTCGCCATCCGAGAACAAGAGGAGACATGGCAGCGGGACCAAATAAAAAGTTATTGTCTAAAAATGATATTTCAGATGTCTTCTACCTAAGCCAAGTTTATTGTTTTTAGGTACTTAAACAACCTCTGCTTCTATCGATTTTGTTTATGAAGCTCCATCGACGTAACCCAGACGACACGTAGAATAGTCAACCCAGCAATAACGATAGGGGTGATTTGCCCAATTGAGTAAACAGGTGACGTGAGGCGAACTGACTGTATCGTGATGGTGCGTTCAGCGGCCACCAGGCTCAAACAGGCAAAAGCACCATGCTCCAGATATAGTTGGCTGACTGTTGTTGGGAGCTCTGAATGCATCCTAAAACCTAGCTTCATATATGCTGACTCAAATTCGAAGCTCATATGATTGCAGCTTTCGCATTGTTTGCAGTCAGGGCAAGGTTCGCACCGCATCTTCCTCTCTAGACAACAAGCAATCCTTCCGCAGTTCTTGCAAGAAGTTTTGTGCAAGGGTCGCATTCGCAATCAGAATTAGAATCATCGCTGTGGTTGCGATCTCGACAGGACCTGCACAGTCGTGAGAGATTGTCGTCTTCCCACCTTAAAGCCTTGTCGTAAGACGCTGTCTTACTCATCGAGAGGAACCATGAGTGTACAGTGCTCAGACATCTCAAGCTATAGTAGATCCAGAACGGAAAGACGTGGTTTGGATGTCCTGTCGGGCAGTTGCTGAACCATGACCACCAAAATGCAGAAAAGCATTTACAGCTGTCCACGGACAGATTGTCCTGGCTGAAGCTGTGCATGATGATTCCGATAGTGATGAGGCCGAGGAGCTGCGCTACCATTACTGCTCCTACTTGCCATCGAGCGGCCAGTGTCTCTTTTTCCATTAGTTGCATGGAAAGGGCACTGTTCTGAACGTCCAGGATCATTGATCCGAGAATAGCATCCACTGGGGAGAGTTCGCCTTGAACCAGGGGGCCAAGGAAGGCCAAGGCTAAGGCCACGTGCATTCCAAGAAGGCCGCTTCCAAGTTCCTTTATCGCAGTGTGGCTATGATGAAAAGAGCCCAAGAAGGTGGACAGGAAGAGAATGGCCGCTTGCGACCAGGTGCCGGCCCGGACGCCATCACCAATGATGTCCGCATCCGCAACCCAGCATTGGTCCTCCTCATCCAGACGCACGCCTTTAGCTCCTACAAAGGTGAAACCCCCGAGGACTATAGACACCGCGCCCATCATGAGACCGGACATTCGAAAGATCCAGGCGAAACGCCATTGCCTTTCCTTGATGCGGGCCAAAACGTGTTGGTCATCCACGAGAATCTCCCCAGGCGAACCGAGACATTTTCGAAGAAATCGAGCATCCTCCTGTAGCTGTCGGGTGGCCGTATGATTCAGCAGAGTGCCGTCAGTTGAGCCTGTGAGATCGCGGTCGATGTAGCTCGCAACTTTGGATAACTTGTTGGCCATCTCATCGAGGTCTTCAGATGCCGAATTGTCACGGCGTTCCTCGAGTGACTCGGCAATACGCTCAGCCAGTTCTCTCATGCTTAGAGATGACTTGGAAAGTCGTCGCTTCGATCTTTGACGAGCAGTTGTCTAGCAACAGATGAGTTTGTTTGTTCGATGGCTACGGAATGATCAAGCCATACGTACCCTTTTCTGATCATCACCTGGATCGCTTTTCAACGTCTCTGCATCTATCTCACTATCCAAAAGTTGGTTGCTAAATCGTCTGTGTAGTTTGCAAAGCGCCTCAAGCTTTAGTTGGACTCTCTTGAGTTGTTTAAAACATCGAGTGTAGGGACCAATGGGGAAGTTCTGGAGGTTGGAGGTTCTTTGGTGCACATCAACACTCAAATAATGCCGCAAAGGTCCTTCTAGGACGATAAAGAAGAGCTTTATCGCTATTAAACATATGGTTGTATAGATTCCCACTTGCGGCGTGGCCATGGTTGCGGTCAATAGGCCGAGAGGGAGCCGAGGTGTTCATCAACTCTCAGGCCATTTCTCTCGCGAGAAAGTCCAGTCTCAAATAACATTTTCAGCATTCAGCTTCAGAGCCTCATTCATGTAAGTAACGTCTGGGTTCCAGTAAAGCTCAACACAGATCCTCCGCAGCACAGGACTCTGATGATGATGGAAATCGCCACGGTATTTCCATCAATATTCAAAATAAATACCTTGAAAATCACGACCAACTTCAGGCGTTCTACTACCGGTTCTGTGGTACCTGGACCCGGGATAGCTCAGTTAGGCGAATACTACCCAAGCAAGGGAGACTCAAAGATGGGAGGGGGGGATATGGTGACCACGAACCACGTTAGAGATGGTTCCTTCGAGTTGACGCTAGAGAAATTCAAAACTGTCAAGATAGTGGCTCATGTGGCTCTACTCTTGGAGCACGACCAGGGGAAAAAAACGGAACCGTTCTGCGCTGGGGTTGGGTTTCAAGTATCAGGCTTTGACCAGATGGGACAGCCCGTAAGTCGCATACTCGATGCGGGGGAAGACATCCAGCTCTCGTTTGGGCCTGAGGATTTAGACGGATATCACGGGAGCCTGCTTCTGGATGATCTCAATTTGGACCAACTGGTGGAGAGTTGGGCTAAGTGTGAACGATCAGTTGGCACCTCCAAATAGATTAAAGAGACACCTAGATCTAAAATTTATCAACTTGCATATGTCGCGTAACTCACGAGGAAAACTGCCTCGATACATAGCGTGTCTTTACCTCATTTGACCTGATATGGCCATTGATTACTTCAGCATTCTTCTGGCCTAGTTACTCTTGACGTGAGAGAAAAAAGCTCGGCTCCTGTCATGACCAAAAGAGGGGAAAAAGGGCCGCGGCCGTAAATCGGGCCGCACAATCGGACCGCAGGCCAGCTGCCTAGCATCAATGAAGTCACATAGAGCACGCGCAGCTAGTTAGCTATAATTAAGCCGAGAAGAAGAAGGAATTAGAAGCCGGTGGAAGCGGATTGGAGGCCTCGAAGAAGGGTATATAAAGCCTGAAGGCTCCTGGAGATAGAAGAGCAAAGAATCAACAGACTCAATCATCCCCCCTAAGCTAGCTATCTGCTAATAAGCAGCTGCCTTTGTCACTCTTCTTGTTTGATCCTTTGGACCCTGACAGCTCCGGAGAATAAAACAAATTCTTCCCGTATGAAACTGCTGAAAAGAGCATTGTAGTTGAGGACTTCGTTATTGGGAATGACTCGCGTTTGCATCGCCTGTGCAGTAGTGGAGGAGCTATCTTCTTCTACGTCTTCTATGCGTTTTGTTCATCCAGCACTGATCCACAGCATCCTTCACGATAGCCAGGTCTTCTGGTACAACGCGACCAATAAACAAGACCTTGACGTTGTGTTCAACCGTGGTCAGTTTTGAGTAATTCACACGGCATTCCCTTCTAATCTTCTCCCCAATTTCATGAATCTGCACGTGGATAGGCGCAAAGCCAAGTTCCGGTTCATTTGATAACAGGGTAGGTCTGTGTCCAACCTCACACACGATCCCATGGTGGTTTGGCTTGACTCCCTGCTTGGTGCATGCCTTTCTGCCATAGGTATTTATTGGACTACTGAGGTTAGCAAAAATACCAAGACGCTTGCTATCCAGATTGAGATAACATACACGCATTGAGAGTGGCCATAGTCGGTGGCAACGACTATGAATAGTCGAAAATGAGTCCAAATCTGTCCATGCTGATTGTGGAAACCTCTTTCCTCTATGATAATAGATGTACCCGTGGCTGTTGCTGCCGGCTCAGGGCACATTATTTTAAACACCTATAGTCTGATCAGAAAATGACGGCGTCACTTTCAGGCCCAATACCTACTTCGCCGGGTTGAAAGTTGTTCACGGGGACAACTCGATATCCTTTAACTGTCAGTGTATCCAAATCCTCTAAACGGGTCGATTTCCACTTACGGCGGTCTACAATCTCGTGGTTGCCATTTGTTCCCACAATATGTTCTAGAGGGGCGGTAAATTCCTGATCGTCGACCGTGTCCGTCCGACATCCATGTTGTAGGAGCAAGCTGACAATCCCCTCATTCCCCTTTGTCCTGGCCCAAAGTAGAGGTGTCTGACCCTCGATGTCGGCCGTGTTGGCGTTGGCTCCGCGTTCGAGGAGCACGCTCACCGTCATCTCACATGCTCTAGCGGCTGCATACGACAGGGGAGAGCGCTGATGTATATCAACCGCATTCATGTCGGCGTTTGCCTGGAGCAAGATTTCCGCCACTTGAGGGTATCTTACTGCCCATGATAGCGGTGTTCGACCAAAATTATCCCTCTTGTCAACTGCGGCTCCCGCCGCCAGCAGGAGCCAGACGACGGTATGGTAACCTCTTTGGGCTCCTAACAATAGTGGTGATCGACCCTTCTCATCAGCCATATCGACATCCCCGTGTAAACCCTGCGCCAAAAGAGCACTTACAACCTCTGTATGGCCCTCCCCAGCGGCCCAGGACAGTGGCGTTCGACCATGGCGATCCGCTGCCTGGGGGTTTGCCCCTTTCTCAAGAAGGAATTCGACAGTGATCGTATGCCCGTTGCTTGCGGCTACATGAAGAGGTGTATAGCCGTATTCGTCAGCCTTGTCAATTTCGGTGTCGACCGTGTTGTGTTCCAGCAAAATTCGGACAACGTCTATATGGCCTTTCGCGGCGGCCCACGATAGGGCTGTCATACCAGTGCCGTCACAATGATTTGGATCTTGAGAAACCAGTGAATGCCTGACTACCTCCTCAAGACCGAAGTAGGCAGCCAGGTGTAGACAAGACACCTGTCGCGGGAAAAGCTGGCTGTACCCTGGGTAAGGTGTCTCGAAGACTGGTACTGGACTTCCAGAGAATAGCGCTTGGGTCATGGCGTCGACTCGGGCCGGCTGTCTAAGAAGGTGGGTGATGCTATCAAGGACATTTGACATGTCAGCACGGCGAGCATGTTGTCCCCAATGCCGCGCTGCGTAGCTGTAGAAAGGGTTATGCGTCAAGCGGCTCTCGTATTCTTCATCTGAGGTGCAAGGTTCACCCAGCCCATCAAACGAAAGGTACTTGAGGCATATGCTTGTGATCCCCCCTTCATCCCCCGGGAAAAATTGCTCTTGTGTTTTCTCGAAGAAATCCTGGGCAGTGTAGTGCACAAGCCGTATGATGCCGCTCGCTTTATCCACGATGACCAACCCTGCGCAGGCAGAGACGAGTTCATCTTCTTCTGGGAGGTTGTCTTGGTCGAGATGGCCCTCCTCGCTGTCCAGCTCCACTGCAAGCGCGTGCCGTAACTCCAAGGACGTAAGGGCATGCTTGGCACGCGTCAGCCATTCCAGGACCTGATACGCCAAATACCGCTGGGATTCTGTTTTTTTGTGGTGTATCCGCCACATGACGTCTTTATACGCCTGATCATAGCCGCTTGGTAGTTGTTTCAGGGCTGCACGAAGGGCTTTTGGGGAGACGCTTCCTACAAGGGATGCAACGTGCAACTCGGCAAGAAGAAACCTTTTTAGCGTTAGACAGACGGCATGAGTAGACGGAAGAAATCATCGACCTACATTCCTTGTGAAGCTCTTCCAATAGTCTCTGTGATTTCTGTTTGAAGGTCAGGTCTCCGTCGAACAAAGGCTGGTAGCCGAGACATCTGCCCCTGCGTGAAGGTGCTGATGTCCACTTCAGATGCCTGTATCTCCAGCTGGAGACTGCCTTGAAGGCATTCAGCAATTTCCGGAATTATTCGAGAGGTTATGAAAAGACTCATCTTCCCCACAAGCTTTGCTGAAAGGGCGGTCAGTGATGTGAGGAAGCCATCTCGACAAGTGTCGAGCTCATCAACTGCATCGACCACAACAAAGACTCTGGAATAAGATGAAATGCAAGACTCTAGTTCCTGGGTTATTGTTTCACGGGAGAGTGCCGATTCTCCGTCGTGCCGAAGTTCGTACAGGCTCTCGATACGTCCATCAATCTGAGCCTTACCGTGAACCGTCTGTCTCAACAGTGCGGCGAGCAGGTTCTTTGGTGTCTGCTCCTCTCGGCGGCTAAAGTTGCAGAAAGCATAGAAGACTCCCACGTCTTCAGATTGGTATTGAGTTTGAAGATGATCTATAACAAGCGACGCAAGTATCGTCTTTCCTGCTCCGGGAATACCGGGACAGTAGAGAGTCTGAAAGTCTCCGCGTGTCCAAGCTTGGAACGGGGGGGAGTCCAAGAGCCACTGGCCTGTGCCAGGCTGAAGTCGGTCAAGATGATCTTGTTGATCAGATATGAAGCTCATGGGTGTGATCCAATCGAGGATCTTGAGCCGTTGATCTGCCGCCTGAATCTGGCCGAACTTGCCCAGACTATCCGAGACACTTTGTTGACCGGTATGAAGCGACTCAAGTGTCGTGCTGAGCTCCGCGAGCTGATCGTTTTGCTGATCTGATTCATCTTTGAGACTTTGCATGAGCTTAGTCAAATGATTGTGATTGTCTTGGGCTGTTTGTATGAAACCCTTCAGCAAATCTCTTGATCCAAAGTTAGCTGATTTATATCCCTCAATGCGAATTCTCAGGAAGCATACCGACTGTCATTATCCAACACCAGATGCAAGAGCGATTTCTCGCGCTGTATAGCCGCAACCAAGTCACTGACGTCCTTCTCGTTGAACGGCCAGGCCAAGGACGATGTCACTCTAGCTAGGCCCTGTTTCGGGGCCAACTTTACCCTGATTGATTCAAATAGCATCTCTAACCTCTTGAAAGGACTATGCGGTCCCTCAAGAAGCGAGATGGTTGGTGCCCGTGCTGGGTCCAATCGCTCGTGCTCCAGGATGTCCAATAGACGGAGGAGCATGCCCTCACAGCCTCGGATTTCTTCGTGAAGCCTCCTTTTGTGCTTCGTGGCCCCTTTAGCACTAAATACATAGTGTGTTGCCTTGGTTGACACTTGTAGGACAGTAATGATGGACGCGGCCAAGCCCAGAGGATCCATTGCGTAGCGTCGGTAGGTGAGTGTTTTGGCAGAAAAGCCTCAAGTTTTCTGGGAGCCTGATTTACCCGGGCTTTTTAATGCTGAGTAGGCTTGAAAATGTAACAGGCTGCCTACTAGCTGCCCGCAAGGCATGCTGCATGGGGGCGCCTAGGCATGTGGAGGCGCAGTGACCGAGTACCTGCGGGCTGGGCTGACCGTGGGCGAACAAGAAGGCCGCCTTGCGGAACCAAGAGTTTTTCTCTCCAAGTCCTATGATTGGATTGCGAATGACATTGCGAGCTTTTGCTCCGTCAGTCGATCTCTGGTAGCGTCTTGACAACCTCCTCGTCCCCTTTATAATCTAGACCAAATACAGCGACAAGAGCAGTATTAGTAGAAACAACTTAAGCACCTAAATACAAATACAAACAGAAAGCTTCATTCATCCGCTTGTTTGAGAGAATCGAGCGTTAACCTCTTCCTTATACGCCCTCAGCTGCTCCATCTTCTTCTCTATGAATGGCTCCATCTCTCGGCGAACCTTATCATCAAGCAACTCCATGTCGGCATCATCCCCGTCATGCAGCACTGCCCAATAGATGGCATCCAGCTCAAAACTCTTTCTAGCTGCATAATTGAACCAGAAGCGACCAGACCTCCACGATTCACGCATCCGGGCAGAAAGACGCGGTTCGGAAAGTTGCTGCCCCCCGGGGGCCGACGTTTCCTCCACTAGTTCTAATGCGCGCAGGAACTGCTCCATTCTGGGCTCATAAAGATGCCGGAATTCTTCTACGGAGCCACGATCAAGCCAGACTTCTGGGCCAGACAACAATAGCCACCAAGGCGGGTCGTACGTGAACTGTGCTGGCATGGCGTTGGTAAACTCAAAATCGAGCACCGCCGTGATTTGAAACGTCACTGGATGAACAAGCATGTTGGAAGGCCGCAGATCATCGCAGAAGGGTATAAATGGCCCAGCGTCGTCGATGCAGTGCTCTGGGATAAGCTGGACGAACCGATGCCTGGCAATAAATCGTGCCCGGGCAATTTCCAAGTCATCTGCGAGGTTTCGCTGAGTCTGAAGGTGGGCTAGATGCTCATGCGCGACTGACTTGAGGTAGTCGCTAGCATGATGGAAGGCTGAGGTTGGAAAGAGGTCATCAGGGTATCCCGCGACAGTCGCCAACTCATTCATATTATAAGTCAGTGGTCTTTTGTTAACGGACCAAATGTCGCCATCTTTTGAGATGGCCCCAATGCGTGTGAATTTGAGTTGAGAAAGCTGAAGAAGGTAATCGGCAATTTGACGGTAGATCTCGTTCAACATTGAGTTGTTGATGCCTGGGTCCAAGACTATATCCTCTTGGCCACTTTCCGTTGGTTGCTTTAGGATAGTCGACAAGAGTGTCCCGTCGACGTAATCCATAATGATAAATGGACCAAACTGCTGCGGACTCTCGGCAGTGAGACCCCAACTATAAATATGGGGAATGGGGATCGTGGTGTTTTGGCTGAGGTATTCCATGACCTGGATCTCGTTCGAAACCTTCTCATCCCTTAGAGACGTAGCTGTGTGTCCCGGCTTTGGGAAACGGATGATGGCATCTGGCCCATCACTAAACCTGAAGCGGAGGCTGAAGTTGAAAGAACCCTTGAGGAAGCCAACGTACTCTGTAGCTCTACCTCTTCCCCGGCGGTCAGCAACAAATGTTGCTAGTTCAACCTTGGCATCGAAAACTCTGTTTAACCAGGCCCTGCACTCATCATCACCGTTAGTCTCCTCAATCTCGTCGAAACAGGTTTTGAGCGATATCTTCCGCATGCTGCTAATAGGGACGCGACTTTAGAAATAAAATGGTGTAGCCGGAGAAGGAGAGATGTTCAATGCTGTTCGGGTAGTATCGGTCCCACTATGGGTGAATAACTAACGTTTTATGATAGTCGGCGCCAAGGTGGTGCGGTGGAAGAACCATTCAAGAACGTGCGTAGGGAGAAGACGGAGGAAGAAAAAGGAGCGGCACGGAATAACATATAACCGTGTCTCCGCCCGCCAAATATCGACCAGTCACGGAGACGTATCGCAAGCAAAAGACCAAGTCCCTCGCTTTGTGCCTGGGGCACCTTATATACCACAACAAGGCAAAGCGGAACCGATAGAATGCTCGTGATTAAGGCTTTACCCATTCAAGCTCCAGTCAAAGTTTCCACCAGAAAGAAGCAGTCTCTCAATTCGATAGCAGAACAACCGTTTCAACCTAATAAGGATAACACTATAAAAAGCAAGCCCAGGAGCGACAAATTATCAGCAGTACATTTCAATATCCTCACGAATGGTATTCCTCGAGAAGTGAAGAGTATATGACTCAAACAGCAGCAGCTTGGGAAGTGAATCGTGCAACATAAGCCACTTAATGCATTGGAGTATAACGTTGATAGAGGTGACATGAAAGAAAAAGTTCTTTTTTTTAAAAAAGAAATTATAAAAAAAATAAAACCATTGCTTAGTTTTGCTTTGACTCTGTTTATCTATCAAGATAGCCTGTATCAGTGGCAATGGCGGAGATAGGAGAGAGGTGAAGCAGACTTGAAGCTGACTACCATCACTGTGAAGCGTGATGTACGACGGGCACGCGAGGAAGCGAGTGGCGAGTAAAGGAAAGAGTTCGTCTGTAGGTAGATTACGAAGTAGTAGTAAAAGACTCCACTTCGGGGGATTGGGTGTGGGATGAGAGTGATCTTTGCCTTATTGCTATCATGATGTCAACACTATCTGGTTCGGATAGTCCTTATCCATGTGACACTATTGAATGAGCGGCCTGATCTTGAAAGGTTTACACCAACAGTAACCGAAGGCCTCTAGAGATTGACACTACCTAGCTAGTCTTTTCACACCAATGAAATATACTTCTACATCAGTTCTTAAACAGCAGTGCCGCCGCCGCCGCCGCCACGCCTGCGCTTCTGAGATTCCTCGGCCGCCTTTTGCATCGCCTCTTCCATCTCTCGCTTCTTCCGAGCCTCCTCACGCTTTCTCTGAGATTCTTCAGCTGCCTTGCGCATGCGCTCTTCTTCCTCTGGGGTGGGGACTTTGATGAAACTGCCGCTATCGGTCATATTGGTGCCTGGGTTGATGAGGGAAATGACTGGGGAAAGATCGGTCAGAGCCAAGCGCACATGTCAGGGATACTCCCGGGGGGGTCATACCACTGGTTACAAAAGCTGACGCTGCCACTGAGCACTTGTTCTTTGTGTGTAATGGAGTCTGGCCGGTCATAGATCTAATTTTTAGTCAAGATGCTGGGTAGCTCTGATATTTGTAATAGATTCGGGCCCGGTCACACAGCCTGCCGAGAACCCCTGAGCATGCCACAAATTCAGAGCACAAACAACACGCCATTCATGAAAATGAGGCAATCGACAACAACTTGTCACTTGGTACGATTCGCATGCAACACAACAACCAACAACCCAACAGACCCTCTAGTCAACCAGTAAACAACGGTTGCCCAAGCCTGCATGCTTGAGGCCGACTGGTACACGGCGCCAGTTATTGGTTCAGAGCCAACTGCTTCACACATGGCTGGTAGACTTGTGATGTGGTTGGATTACTTAAACGGGCTCAGCTGCATTTCTGCCTAGATTGGACAGCATCTCGAGTAGGTAAGCAACCAATGAAATTATCTAGGTTGGCCCCCAAGCTTGCCCCAACCTGGCTTGAACACCGTTGAGTGATCTCGATAGAATACAAACTACAACCTAACACGAATTGATTGCATACAAACCAGGCAGCAGGCCGCAGTTTAACGGCAATGTCACCCTGGGGGCCGCCTCGCCTCAAGCGGGAAAGGAGGAGAACCGACCCTGTATAACACGTTAGGCCAGGAAATCGCGCATCTATGCTTAACTTTGATTATTTCCACATCGCGCCGAGCAGAGGGCAGGGGCGGATTAGATAATCCCGAATGAACAAGGCGAGGTAATTCCCATATTCCAGCTTAGTTATCTCATCGAGGGCCGGGCTTTAACTATGATAAAAAAAAACACGTTTCTAACATATCATAGCATTAAGATATAATGGCAATATAGTAGCCTTTTTTTTTTTTTTTTGCCTTTCTGCTACCTGCAGTCGAAGACTCATATTTAACCTTCTGTGGCCATGGGTGACTCGGGCATTGATCTCTCGTTATATACCCATCCTCCTAATCTGAGAACCTCCCGGCTCTAGCAACAACATGATGAGCCTTAAAGTCACGGCATAAACAAAAGAATGTGATGGCCCGAGTAGAGAAATTGCGATTAGAAAGGCTAAACTACACCCATCAACCTCATCTCGTACACAGTTCAAAACTCCCACCAACTCCTAGCTTCAATTTGACATCTTATCATTTCCATAACATCAGGAGGCGACCATTATCATTACTTATTTCTCAGTAACAGTTTCGTTTTCTTCATGCTCGTGACCAAGTTTGGCCTCGACATCACCCTGTTCGGCCTTGGTCGTGAGACTGGTCGCGACACGAGTCTTCCAGGCGGAAGTTCCGAGGTAAGCAATACCATTGGGATCTTCGAACATGTGTTCGGTCTCCTCAAGGGTCTTGCCGGCGGTCTCGGGGAACATGAAGAAGACGTGGATGAACATGGCAACGTTGAAGACACCAAAGATGAGGTAGGTCTTGTATCTGGGAGAAGTTAGTAAGTGAGACGATTTGATGTTGGTTGGAAGCAAGTCTTACCGAATGTTCTCGAAGGCGACGGGAGTAAATAGACCAAGGGCAGTGTTGAAAGCCCAGTTAGCTGAGGTAGCCAGGGCGACACCCTTTCCTCGGAGTCGGAGAGGGAACAGCTCAGGGGGGTAGGTCCAAGAAACGGGACCCCAAGTAGGAGCAAATGAGGCCACAAAGAGATACGTGCAAGCGATGAGGCCCTTTGCAGCAGAGCCGGAAACAGTCATTGAGACCTCGGGAACTCCGTCCTTGCCACCGGGCCAGACAGTACCATTGGCACCCAAGATACCGGCGTTGGCAAACATCCAAGTTCCCATGAGAGCGGCGCCAGCGAGGAGGGTTGGTCTTCGTCCCCAGTGGTCCATCCAGAGAAGGGCGGGGACGGTCATGAGGACGTTGATGATGTATTGGATAGAAGAGGCCAGCAAGTTGGCGTTTCCACTAGACCCATGTGAGACTTAGATATATGAAGTGATCAAGGGTTCTTACCTGTAACCTGCCATGGAGAAGACGTAGGAGATGTAGTACACTAGGATTGGTTAGCAACTTGTCTTTCAACTAGATGGTAGGTAGTCAAGACTTACTCATAACGTTCATGCCAGTCAGCTGGGACCAAATCTGAGTAAAAAGTCCAATCATGGTTCGGTTGATCATGCGGGGCTTGAAGAGATCGAGGTAGGTAACATCAGCGATAGAAGCCTCAAAAGCACACATATCCTTAATGTCCTGGAGCTCAAGAGCCACAAAGGGATGGTTGGGATCGCCATGACCATGGACAAGAGTAAGCACAGCACGGCACTCCTCCCATCGATCCTTTCGAGCGAGCCAACGAGGAGATTCAGGAAGAAGCATCATCATGAAGAAGAGGAAGATGGCAGGAACCATCTGCAGACCCCAGGGGATACGCCAGGAGGCAGTGTTGTAGTTTCGGGAGTTTTGCTCGCCGATGAAAGAGCAGCCATAGGAGATGTAGTACATGATCAGGATACCCCAGGTGATGGCCCATTGTTGCATACCGATGAACCGACCACGCTTGGAGGGAGGGGATATCTCGGCGATGTAGACGGGGACCTGAGCAGATTCGATACCGACGGAGAGACCGTTGATGACACGACCGACGACCAGCATGCCAATGTTCTGGGCAGCACAAGAGATGGTTGATCCAATGATCCTAAACAGTGTTAGCATTGTCTTATCATTTAGGAGTGCCACACTTACCAGATAATACAGCCGACCATGATAGAATACTTTCTACCCAGACGATCACTGAGAGGACCAGAGATCAAAGCACCAAGCCAAGAACCAGCAGCCATACTAGCCGTGATACCACCTTGGTGCAGAGACTTGGGACCACTACAATCATCATCATCGGTAAAGGGCGGACCCTTAGGTCCCTGATTGAAGTAGCACTTGTAAGAATTCTCGCCGAGCTGTGCAGACACGGACGAGATATCGAAGCCAAAGAGGGCTCCACCAACCACCGCGACACCAGCGATGGCGTAAATATTGCCAATGGGCATGTTTGAGTTTTTGTTTTACTCGTGTAAGAGGGTTGTGTTCATGTGACTGAAGAGTGAGTTGTACAGAGAAGAAAGAGGAATACAAGCCAAGGAAAGAGGCTCAATATATGCCATCTTCTTGAAACTGTCGATATCCAGAGCCTCGGGTTGTCGGAACTCTGCGCGTCACGTTACGGTTGCAATGAACGGAGGTTGTACGGCATTACGTTCTGGGGGAATGGGGTGGGGCTCATGGGGAGGATTCTCAATACGGCAACTCTGAAACCGAGAATTCAAGTTGTTCACTAACATCAGATCAGCCTGAAAATGCAGTGTTCTTTCGTTATTATACCCTTTAAACTCTTGACAACTACCGAGACATATCTAACTATTCAACTATTTGCTCTACAAATTCCGACAAATCCGAACATGTCTCAAGCACACACGCTCCTTCAAGACATTTCCTACAGTTAACGATATCGTACCTCGATCACCTCAACCCGCAATCATCCCCGTAAGCACCCTCTACCCCGTGACGCTCAGACAAGGACCGTTTGTCTGCCACCGCGAGATCGACGCTGCACGAGATGGTCCTGATGCCGTGACGTTGCATCTTAACGGCCGAGAGTTTCGCCGGGAGCGGTGCCATTCTCCCTTCCAGAACCTATTCTACCAATGCAGGCCTCGGCACCGCATTGCCGGGCCCTGACGTAGGTGGTGTTATGAACCACCCCTGTCAACCACCCCCCCCTCGTACCATTTATGCCAATCACCATGTCCATTAAAAATACTGGAGACACGGCGGCGCTTCAGAGCCGCTCCATGACACAGACTGGTCTTGTGTTCCCCGGATCCCCACAGGAAGAAGGTCCGATAGAAATTCCAATAAGCGCAGCAATGAGACACAATGGTTCATTCGGTCAAGGGGAGAAGCTTATACGTAACCATAGAGCAATTGGTCCGGGGGAACAGCAGATGTGCACGCACCCCTGTTCGCAAATGTTGCTTCGACCCATGACCCGTAAGCAGGCATTTCTCGGTGTTATATCCGAGTTGCAACCAAGGCGACCAAGCAAATCATTTCTCCATGGAGTTTGCGGCAATGGCCACGATGCCAAGTTTCTTGGCTGATCATGACAAGAAAAGGGAAAATAGGCTGAAGAGAACTTGTAGGGAAAATCGTCAGCCGCAACAAGGAGAGAACAAGACTTTGGTGGGCAAGGGGATCGACTGTCATCTGTGCCAAGGCGGCCCCGGTCTTGTCAAGAAACCCGGTCCCTACACCAATCTGCCTATGTAGGCAGTGGTCGTCCCGTAGGGTAATCCCTCAATTCTGCATCCACCATGCTTTTTCCCATCATCTATCCCATAGTGACTCTTGGCACCTAAAGAATAAGATCTGATGTCTTAGATTGAACTCATTGATCTAACATGAGGAGAGTAGTCAAGTGACCCCGGAGTTCACCGTACTCACCCTTGAACATGTAACAATCACGCAGTCACCGACATTCCGAAAAAGTCTCCGCTTGACGACCGTAGAAAAAACATATGTGCGACGGGTACTATGGATCTCCAAGGAGATTTCCAGGCACCCGACCCGAGAATGCGTCGGCCAAGCATTACCAAGAAATCAGACCACCAAGGACAAGGATCAGAGATTGAAGGTGGTCGGCCCCGAGCACCATGATCTTCCCGGCCGACCTGTGGATACCTCGGACTTGAGCGGTGCATGGGTTAAACGTCAGTTGATTCGTACGGTTGGCTGGTCAGTTGGTTTACGACAACATCATTATTCTCAGTTCATACAACGGGCCACGAGGTTCAAAGTTTCTAGAATCTGAAATGGGGGCACATGATCACCGACTTCGTATCTTCATAATGAAACCGGAAGGTTTAAAAGATTCTAGAATGTGGAAGGGGTTGGAGACGGCACTGAGAAAACCAGCAGGGATTGCCGTTAACTAAATAAATACGGATACCTACAGCAAAAAGGACTGATTAATATAAACATATCTACCATAAGATTAGATGCAAGACATAAACAATCCAAAATCCATCCTAGTTCCGAGAGCAGATTGTCGCTGCTTTTAACTTGGCTTGTCGCTAAGTGACAGTTACGCTCTTATGGTGGGTTTTCAGGGGGAGATTATCTTTAGGTTACTTACCTTGAATATTTAATTACTTACTCGTTATTCATATATGTAGAACTACTATTATATAGAACGCCAAAAGTAGCCTTGGAGCGTGAAAAAGGGTAGGTAGTCGAAAAAGCATGAGGGCATCGTTCCTAACTTCGCGCTACTTAGACCAATCAGATTGAGCTACTAATGAAGAATTCCTCCGCCGCATCAGGGTCTCAGCCACAGTCTCGCAGCCACCACAACTCAGCCATCATAGCTCAGCCACCACAACAACTGACAGCGATTTCGCTCACTTGTTCGATGATATCATTGGCATACAGCTTCACCGTCGGTCAGCCACCACAACTCAGCCACCACAACTTATCACAGCGATTTCGCACACTCGTTCGATGATATCATTGGCCCACAGCTTCACGGTCGGTCAGCCACCACAACTTAAGCTCACAGCGATTTCGCACACTCATTCGATGATATCATTGGCCCACAGCTTCACAGTCGGTCAGCCATCACAACTCAGCCACCACAACTTAAGCTCACAGCGATTTCGCACACTCATTCGATGATATCATTGGCCCACAGCTTCACAGTCAGTCAGCCACCTCTACCTTCCTGCCTACCTAGGTAAGTTACCGGTCTCGGATGCCAGGCACACTACTTATAATGCAGCGGCAGGCACAAGACACTTCTTGGGCATCATATCTTTATCCTTCTCTCTTTCTTCTAGTTACCGTTGATAATATTTTAACGTACAGCACACCCATTTTAATCATTTTAGTCACCAACGAGATCAACCCCCAAGTCTGTCTCACCACATCCTCCATCACGCCCGGTTACTGATTACCTACTCTAGGGTACCCAGAATGTCAGTGTCCAGCCATGATGACACCGAGAGCAAGGAAAAACGGAAGAAGTCAGGGAAGGGCTGGAGTCGCAGCAGAGATGAGTCACATGGTGGTCAAATATGCAAGAAAAGTATTTCCCGAGAAGCCCTCGACGACGAGAAAGAAAAACGAAAGGGTTCAGGGAAACACCGGAGTCGCAAGAGAGACGAGTCACGTGATAGTCGAACACGCAAGAAAAATGTCTCCCGAGAAGCCCTCGACTATGGGAAAGAAGAACGAAAGCGTTCGGGGAGAAAGCGATCTAGATCGCGCTCGACGATGAGAAAGAAGAACGAAAGCGTTTGGGGAGAAAGCGACCCAGATCGCGCTCGACGAGGAGGAGAGCCACGTCAGGAACCCGTCTCTCTTCCAGACAACGTTAACAGTACCGGAAAGACTGCACTCTTCTTCCAAAACACTTGACACCCATAGGTACTTTATTGACAATCTTCCCTCTATTTGCCCCCATTGTGCCACATTTTTAATTGACATGCCGTGATACCTTTTGTTTCTTTTCGTTCCTGGACCTCCCTCCATTTCCTGGCTCCCTAATTTGGATATGTCGTTCTTATGACAAACGAACTATTCATTTCGTCCTCACCTAAAGGCCATTTCATTGCCTCTGTGATCGCCTCCCTCATTATCCTCTCCACTTCATTCGTTTGCGTGATCGCCTCTAAATCCTCGGATTCGACCAAGCCACGAGCTTGGGCAAGTTCCTGCGCTCTCGCTGCCAAAGATCTCCTGAGACTACCCAACTCCTCGAAAGCGGTATTCATATCATTGTTGCCTGCTCTAGGAGAGGCGATAATCGTGGTCACCTCCCTTGCCACCCGGTTCCAATCATGGCGTCCTTCAGAACCCGCCGTATGCGCGACTTTGATCACGACCTGCGCTACCGTGCCCGCCGTGACCGACTGATGGTCTTCTTGGGTCTGTTCCAAGTCGAGTATAGCGTTCCAAATTGACTCGAGCGGTTCCATCGTGGTGTTGCCACTTCCCCTTTCATTTTCTACCATCTCGGCCACCCTAATCACTTGAAAGGCAGACGATATCATGGTCTGGACAGGTGAGGTGTGAGCATTCGTAACTATGGGACGCATCGCCTTATGGTACCAGTCTCTGGCCCGGCATACTCGCCATAGCTGCTCCATAGACACAGAAAAGTCCACCTTGGCACTTCGAATCCTGTCCAGGTCTGCGTGCGCATTGTCAAACCTGGTAACAACCTTGGTCCAGAACCTCACATCAGGTGGGCCTCTCGGATCAGTCCATTGGGCATTAAAATCCCACAACCTGACTTGATTCTCCCACTCTTCCCAGAGCCTCCTCTCGTACCTGTCTGTGGGTTCTTCTGGGAGATAATCGGGAAAATGCGGCGTCCTCGGGTCAACAGGGCCACTGATCTTCGCCAGCAACGACTCAATCATCCCTTCTTTCATTCTATAGCCAGGCCTCCTGGCCGTGAAATGTAGTTTGAGACCAGAAATCGGGCGGGCATTCCTGGGAGCAGGGGGAGGCACAGGATTGCCTCCCATAGATGTCTGCGTGGGCGCAAGTGGAGGCGTCTTGAAGGCTGCGTCGATAGCTGCAGTGACTCTGGTCTCGCCCCCATCTTGATTTTGGTGTACATGGACGGCTGTCTTGACGGTTGCATTGGTGATGGTTGCGACATTGGCCTCTCCAGGGTTCGGGATCACATGTTGAATCTTTTCAGCTACATCACCACTGAGTATTTTGGCGATCTGATTTCCGCCATCATCAGGAGGCTGAAGGTTGTTATGGTTAGTTTTAAACAGCTCTGACAAAATGGCTGGCTTGGGGTTTTGTTGCACGCTCCCTGCTGGTCTAGGCTGCTGTTGCGTGGTCTGTGATGTTTCGGGCTGCTGTTGCACAGCCTCTGATGTTTCGGGCTGTCGCTGTGTAGTCTCTAGTGTTCCGGCCTGCTCGCTGGTTGTATTTCTTGGACGTGCGGCTGTCGGTGGTGGAAAAGTGTTGCGAAGGTATCGTCGACGCCGTCCACTGAGCCATCCGAACGTCAGCAGATGAGGAGCCCACCACTTCCATGTGAGGCTTTCGTTGATTTCGCCTGCTCACAGTGAGTCTTGACATACAGAGCAATGTTTGTTCACAAGCACATACCTTTGGACCATGCCAAGTTGGTTGTGGGGGTTTCCCCGATACGCCACCAGCTCTTGTTGGGTCGTGGAGGCTGGACCATCTGAAGGAGGGCTTCACGATCAAAGGCCACTTTGCACGCGCGCTCTACTTTGGACACCATCCAAAGAAGAGAAACAGTGGAGAGTCCAGAATCCAAATTTCCGCCCCCAATATCCCCATGACATCCAGAGAATGCGCACTGAGCCACATCAATCCCAGTTGGGGGGTTCGCCCACAGGAGCGGCATGAAGCTGCTCCTCCGTTCGTCTAGGGCAACAGCTAGAAAGGCATGCTCAACCGCGCTTGGTACGGCGTCGTTGACGAAAGAAAACTTCTTTCTGAGACCGGTATGACCCATGGCACTGACGGGATCCCATTCGGCGAGCACCTTGATTTTGACCGGGAGGGAAAAGTTTGGGTCAACCTTTCTGATGTCTGTCTTCATTGTGCTCCTTTGTTCTTCACTTTTCGCTTCTGTCCATCGTTTGAACAAGGCAGAGAGGAATGGCAATGTCTTTCGTCGAAGTAGTCCAACCTGGCTGATAAAATCGGCCAGACATCGGACAGTGAAAGCCCCGCGAGAGTACCCGACAAGTATAATTTCGTCTTGGCTCGCGGCAAAGTTGTAGTTGTTGGAGAGAAAACAGTAGGCACTCAGGATGTTCTCTTCCAAACCTGCCACTCTTGGTCAGTATGTTGATTCTCGAGACAGCAATCAAGGGAGGACAACCTGCTCCAGTCGCACCAGAATACCAACTGTCCACCGGCGGCAGAAAGGCCGACTGAGAGCCTACTCCACCTGAGTAGTAGATCACCTGCGGGATAGGGCTTGCAGGATAGTCATGGTTGAGGCCGAACCTATCAATAGAGCGCGCGAATCTCGCTACATTTGTCAGAGGTGCTGAAGTACCCGACGCATTCTTCCAAGTCCCGTCACAACAAACGAACAAGCGCTTCTTCCCCTTGTCTTCGGCAATATCCCTGAACATTTTAGCCGTGACGTTGGGTTCGCGTTCCCCCCATCCCCTCCTCTCATGAATGCCTTTAATGGAGGCAATCAGATCGTTGCTGTGATCGAGAACGTCGGCAAGCACGCGTTTCTCGGTGTTTTCGAGGGTTACCTGGCTAGGTAGAAGGTTTGCCGTGTTAGGCGGTTGGTTGTCGGTCTGCTGAGCCATTGTATGTCCTTTGCCGTAAGGATGAGAGTACAGGGTTCTTTGAGGACCTGACAAATGCGCAGAGGATGGAATGTATTTAGTTGTTTATACTGTAGCTCAATCCATGGCAGAATGGGATCGCTTAATACCCGAGAGCCAAAAAAAACTGCCAAGTACTGACGTGGCGCTGCAGTCGCTGTCTGCAGGCCGTGGCGGTAGTTTGCGTCTGTGATTCACAAAATCTATTCGCGAATATGTTGTGTCACCACACGCCGAAGAAGATCTCTCCTCTATGTATCATCCCAATGTTACTCTGACGGATGGGGCTTGGTCACGCGGTAACTACTACCTAAACTATTGGCCCTACACTGTGACATTTTGTTACTTGAGGTTGGTTAGAACCTAAAGAGAATATTACAGCTCATAAAAGACAGGACCCAAAACTTCTTGGCTGGAATGGACGAGGGTGTCTACATGGGTCGGCAATCCTAAAACGTCGTCCTGCCCTGTTCCCCAAAGCCTCCCATAAACAACTCCATATCAGACCATTCTGGCATCGTAACGTCCCCGCCGGGCATAAACTGTGTCATGGAACCCTCTATCGTACTGAACCCAGGAAAGGGTAAAAAGTCTATTAAACCCTCCATGGAGCCAAGTGTCATCGCTTGACCAAACTCGGGCTGAGATGTATTCATCCCGGGGGCATGATGAGTTGTGATGTTTGATCCTGGAGGGGGTGAACCGGGTGCTTCATTAGGATTATTGGCACACTCAGAAAAGGTGTCGACGACTTGAGCGAGTCGCTTCATGGACCCTGATTTTTCGGTGCGATTTATCACGCCGCGGAGTGTCGAAACGAGATTCCTGATTCTGGTCTGCAACAAGGCCTCTTCATCGTCGAGATCTTCCGTGCTCTCACCAGGACGAAGCCGGAGTAGTCGAAGGATCAAAACCATGGCCGAACAGTAGGCATAGAATATGTCGAGACCAGAAAGGCCATTGATGACATCAAAATGATCGAGAAGAATTATCAAGTAACTCAGCTGACAAGCATGCTTGACGCACACAGCGGCATGCAAAGGGATAGACGGCGCTGGCGATTCCGTGGACGACTTTCGCGTCAGTGCAACGTCGCGAAGAAGTAGGGGACGCGTTGCCACAATAGCGATGTAGTGAAACTGAATGTGTAAAAGAAGAACAGCCCGAAGTTGAGCACGCGTCTTCCACGCCAAGGACACTTTCAGATCTTCGATATCCATGGCGCTGGCGTTGTCAATCAGCCCTGAGCCTGGGCTCTTGACCCAAGGGACGTCAAAGCCAGGAGCCTTGCCAATCTCGCTCTTCCATGCTTCCAAGGCACTGATAATCTCGTCAAGGGTAGGCGCTGAAGAGACACGATTCGCTCCAAGGTGGAGAAGACGTGTTCTTGCCAGGATGCCCTGGAGCTTGAGTGACCAAGAGACGAGCTTGGCATCTGTGCCAATACCACCATCGACAAAGCCTTCCCTTGGAGGCACAATCTCGACATCAAGTTCTTGGAGTCCACTTGGTCGGCCAAGGCTTGAAGCCAAGAACTGTTCAAAAGAGTAGAGCGTGCAAAAGACCCATTTTCTAATCTCTCTCTCAAGAGGTCGAAAAGAAGAGCTCATATCTGATCGATGAAGACCGAGTGCGAACGAGATGCGAGTTGCGGTGCCCGTGATATTCCAAGCTGCATTCCTCTCATTGTTGTTGTGTAGAAACAATGCCAGTAACAGCAGTACTCGCACATTTGTGAGTGAGCACTTGGAGATGAATTGTGGCAGCAGAGCCCTGGCGACAGTGACAGATTTCCGCCGAAGAGCTGCGTGATCGACATTTTGGATGGTTCTGTCCGCAATAGAGCCAAAGGCAATCATCATATGAAGACAGCCAATCCAACCCCAATCTGGCAACGGACGCCTTCGTGATGGTCCAAGTTGAGGATGTCTTCGAGCTTGTACAATGTACAGTTCGTACTCATCTTCGAATGTTGCTCGATGAAACAAGGGAAAGTCATCGTGAACATTCTTAAAGTATGACTGAATCAGTTGCTCGAGAACATCATTCGATGGGAGTTGTCTCAGTATTTCATTCATGTCGGCAGTTGGAAGACGGGTAAAGTCGCGGGCGATAGCTGAAGTAATCGAACCAGGTGAAAGTCCATCCTGGGGAGCTGCTTCGGTAGCATTTTGCTGGCCTGTAGTCTCATCGTCTTGACCATCGGCTTCAAGAAGACGGGAAGTGTTGTCTTGTGTAAACCTCGTTGAGCCTTCACGACCGGGCGACTCGTGAGGGCTATTATTTGCATCAACAAGCTTACGGAGTTGATTCCAAAAGTTGAGGGTGCCGGAAGGGCCGATATAATGCTCGTGTCCAGAAACATCCTTGACCAATGAAGCCTGAGGTTCCTCGCTCTGCGACTTGATCCCAGTTGAAGAGGCGTCACTCTCTGTAGACTGAGTAGTAACTGTAGAGGGTTCAGGACCAGGTGGAGTTCGCTGAGTAGGTGATTGCACGATATTCTCAATAGCAACTTGTTTGCGATTTGGGTCGGCTATGTTGGGCATGTTATATCCCATCCGCCGACCTAAGTTTTCGAGGTCGCTGACTGTATTGAGTGTCTCATTTGGAAAGGCACCTTTGACGATGGCTTCGAGACAACGATATCTAACTGGATGTCAACCAACGAATACACACAAAACCGCCAAGTAATGGTGACAAACCTATCGCTAAGATCATCCAAGCTACCATAGAAACGCGTCTTCCGTGGTGCCGTGTAAGAGCAAGTCGCATTATGCTCTAGACACGTCACGCACCCCGTCCCAGATGGAGACGGCACACACCTACATCGTCGCTTCACCAGTCAATCAAGTCCCTTACCGCCAAGAAGTCTCCATACCTTGCGACAGCGGTCACAGCTTTGAGCATTCCGTTTCCGAAACTCGTCAGGAATCCGCCTAGTTCGACGCTTGGCAGCAGTCAAAGTCTCGGATGCAGGATCCATGGCTCAAGATTGACAAAGGAGTCAACGAATCGATGTTACCATCTGGAGAAAGCACAAACTTGACGATGAGGGGCAGGGGGGTCATCGGATGCATGCTTCCGACTATATCCGTAGATTGCATCAAGATGAGTGCGGGGATGGGCGATGATGTGATCGGGACCGAGCCGCTAGTCAACTTCCAATAGGAATTCGACTAGCCGGCTGTTACTTTGACCTCCACTCTCGTCATGTTTCGTCGTATCGTCAGTACAACTCCTTGGAAGCTGTATTATTCTCGGCGGAATCACTTCATAAGACAGCTCAGGATGGCCAGCACCTTTACTCTGCCCGACTCCAGGACCCTGGCCTACGCGCTGGACGCCACGCCAAAGGATGGGCCACTGGTGATCCTCTCCAATCCCCTCTGCGCCTCATTCTCACTCTGGGACCATGTCGTCAAGATCCTTAACGAGAATGGCTTCCGCACTCTACGATACGACCAGCCTGGCCATGGAGGTTCATCGGCACCAAAGAATCTAGATGCCACCTTTGACACAATGGCCGATGACGTCCACCATCTGTTGCAATCGCTAGAAATCAAGAAGGTCGATTCATGGATCGGTGTCTCCATGGGTGCATCAACTGGCATCTACTTTACCACCAAGTTCCCCAACACAGTCAGCAAGCTCGCCATCTGCGACACAATCTCGTCGTCACCTGTCAACGCTGGCGTCGAAGATCTCTTCGTCCAAAGAGTGGCTGCAGCCAGAGAAGCCGGCAATCTCGACACGACTATCCAGGGTACTATGGAACGCTGGTTCGGCAAGGACTGGCTAGAGAAGAACCCAGAGGAAGCTCAACGGGTTCAAGCCCTCATGTCTAAGACGACTGTGGACGGCTTCGAAACATGCTGCAACGCCCTCAGCAGCAAAACCTTCGATCTAGGACCTCTCCTCGGAAAAGTCGGCGAATCAGTCGACGACGCCGTTGTCATCGTAGGCCAGAATGACGCAAACCTGCCTGAAGTGATGGCAGAGATGAGAATCAAGATTGATGAAGGATTCAAGGCGGCAGGAAAGGAAAAGCTCATTTCTCTATTTGTTATTAGAGATGCAGGACATGTTTGCTTCATTGATGGGCTGAAGCAATTCGCGGATACTATCCTGGCGTGGTTGACGGCTGATCAGAGGCGCCGTGAGATTGAGGCTCTCAAGTCGAAGCAATCCTAGCCAAATTGAGTTGACTAGGCAGGTGAGCTAGCTACTGCGAAAATGAGTAAAAGTTATGATTACGATGTTTGTTATCCTGTGATAAAAGCTATCTTCATCTTACCTAATCGTAGGTTAAAGAAAACCTAGCCAGTAGAATAATATTAAAAGCTTTCAGGGACCGCAATATATCTTATTATATGTAGGTAGGTAGGTAGGTATACAAAACATTCACATTTTTAGATCATCAATCAAAATGACCAATGAAGAGCATCACTTGACAGCGTTGCCAAGGTTCAAGGCCAGCCCTAGAACGCACGAGCCAATTCTTATATGTATCAGTAGCAGCCAATATCAATCTCATGGCGATTCGAGTCACACGTCACCCGCGTCACACCCATATTATAGGTAAGCAATTACATTATATAGGGCTATTCTATAACCCAGAACCAGAATTTAATGTCCCCTGTATGCTCCATCATACCCTGCCGCAGCCCGATCGTCAACCCTCTTCATATCTTGTTCCCTGTCATAACCAGCAGGCAACTCGACAAGACTCTGCTCATGCATCTCATATCTCGCCCCGTCATTACGTATCCCCGCACCACTATCCATCTTTTCCAGCGACGACGGCTTTCTGTTCTTCCTCCGTATCAAAAGCCAAGCGAGAAGCCCTATCGCCCCAATGCCGCCAATGACAGATCCGACCGCGATCCCGGCCTTGGCGCCGGTGCTGAGGGAGGAGGAGCCTGTCGAAGAGGCTGCCGGTGAGGTTGTTGACGAGTCTGAGTCTGAGGTTGCTGATGAACCCGTCGACGAGGTTGTCGACGAGGTTTTCGAATAGCAGGAACCGAATTCGGATTGGCAGCCCGTATCACAGTAGCCTAGAGAACCGAGTCAGCATTGTTTGTTGGATTAGATACGCCCCTTGGGCGAGTTCACTTACTCGAGTTCCCACCGCAGTATCCCAATGCCGAACAGCAATCCCCAAACTCGCTGCCTTTGCAGATGGCTCCAATATCCGAATTAGATCCGCAGTTTCCATCAATCGAAATAGAACCAAGGTCCGTAGATGACGCCGCCGTCGAGGTTGAAGTCTTATCAGTCGTTACGGTGGTTGTGGAGGACTCGTCAGTGGATGAGCAAGTACCGAACTCGCTTTGGCATCTGTTCAAATCTCAATGTCAGCGGCATGTAGAAGAGGTTTGGGGAGTCGAGCTCTTCTCGGATTAATATTAAAACAAACACTAGACTCACCCGTCACCACAATAGGTCGAATTCTTGCCACAGTACCCCAATTCAGAGCAGCAGTTTCCATACGTGCTCCCTTGACATGTGATATTGCTCGTGGAAGTCGCACCACATGATCCTGAGGTACTAACAAGCTGCCCATCAGGCATTGACGAGCAGGTGCCAAAGGCATCTTGACAGCCCTCGGCGCAGTATGCTGAAGTCTTGCCGCAGAAGCCTTTGGAAGAGCAGCAGTTACCAAAAGTGGATGTGAGGCATGTCGCGTTAGTCTCAGAATTAGCACCACAGTTGCCGTCTTTGCTAGTGGGGTTTGTTGTCGCGCGCGGGAGGATGAGAGGGGATGAGCTGTTCACGGGTCAGGGGTAGTTCGGGAACGGAATCGATCAATGGAGCTTTGGAGCTTACAATCCAAAGTCGTGGGGAAACGACGCCAACGCTAAAGAGAATATACACAGAAAGGATAGCAGTGAAAACTCCATGGCGATGAGTTCGTGGCGTGTTTTGGTACTGGAAAACGACGCAGGAGAAGCCGCCCCAAAGACGTTCAGACCAAAATCCTTCGCCCGTCCTAGCAGGGGACAATGCCTTTATGAGGGGCCTCGCTCTTAAAAAAAAAACCCCTAGCAGAAGCGCCGAGGTTAGTTTTGTCTGATCGTCCTGCTCCACTCCAACCCGTCCCTAGTCCCAGGGGAACATGAGCGGCACGGGCGGGTGGTGGTTGAGACAGCCAACCGGGCCGTAATTGTCATGGCGGCCCGATGACCGTCCATCCGGCATTTACTTACAATCGACACCTCTATGCCTATGAATGAGTACCTTTCATGAATCTTTCAAGGCGAAATGCTATAACTGATAAGATGGGTAGCTAACAGCAAGCGCAGATGTAACGCTGACAGTCGCACCATGCTGTGTCTGGCTTGGCTTGCTGAGCCGACTAAGCTCATAATGGATGTATTTTCAACGCTCATCTGACAATGGAGACTCGTGTCAGCGCGGTTAATTTTACCGAGATGCAAAAGGCCTGGATCTTCTCTCGGCAGCCCTACAAGAGACCAATTGTATCGCAAGTCCGTGTCCAGCGGGTACCTCTTCCGTGCCCCCCTGGAAAGTTAAAGCATGCTTGCGGCGTAGAAAGATCACTAGGGCTGAGGTTGAATCCGAGACAACAAATCAGAGCAAGTGTTTTTGGACCCCAATCCGTGGGTTGACCGCTCCCGGCGCGGCAGTCTTCTCTATCGGTAACGATCGCCGTACACGTTTTCTTTTGGTTCGGCGAACTAAGTACGCGGGCTGGCGGCAAATGAAACAAGAGTCCGAGGCCTTGGTGCCATTGTTATTTTAAATGTGGAAATGAAGATTATCCCGGCTTAGTTTTCAGACCATCTCAAATGAGTCCGATGTAAACTGGGGTTATGAGGAACCGGACGTATAATAAGCCCAAGGGGGCTGAAAGTCGTTGACTAGTTAGTACTCGGATTCTCTAGCATTGTTCTAAGTGTGTTCGACGACCATGTTAGGTTCCTTCACTTATACCGTCGGTCGTCTGGCCCTGATTCTTGGTCTTCTACTCAACCTTGTGCTCGCCCAGTGCGGTCCTGACAACGATGGAGCCCGCTGCCCTTTGAACGTTTGCTGCTCCTCGGCAGGATACTGCGGAACGTCGAGTGTCTACTGCGGAGACGGCTGTCAGTCAGAGTATGGGAGCTGCTCTATACCTACAGTCCCTTCCTGCTCTGCTGACGGCAAGACGGCGACCAACGGCCGTCGCGTTGGATACTGGCGCGTACAGCAGGCATGGGATCGGTCTTGCGGTGTCGTTCTTCCCTCCCAGATCCAAACCAACGGGTTGACACATCTGATCTTGGCGTTTGCCCATTTCGACTCGGACAGTTTCGCAGTGGGCGCTCAAGACCCCAAAGACGTCTCCTACTATAAGCAGTTCACCGCTTTGCAGAGCAGCTCGCTGCAAACGTGGATTGCCATAGGTGGCGGCGGTTTCTCTACCGAAGCTTGGTCTTCCATGGTGGCCTCATCGAGCTCCCGATCCGCCTTCATCTCGTCTCTCAAGTCCTTCATGGAGACGTATTCTTTCCAAGGTGTTGACCTGGACTGGGAATTCCCAACCGCCTCGACCACCGACGCAGGTAACCTTGTCTCCCTCGTGCAGGAGCTCCGAGCCGCCTTTGGAAAAGATTATGGTATCTCAGCCGCACTGCCAGCGGACTGGGGTAGCATCCAGGGCTTCAACCCTGCCGGCATGGCCAAATCTGTCGACTTCTTCAACTACATGGCCTACGATCTGCATGGCTGGGGTGTTGATTCCAAGCCAGCACAGAATGTTGTGACGGACCAGGCCAGCATCCTTGATATCGCCAACGACCTTATGCCCCTGTGGGCGAACCAGACCGATCCGTCGCTCATCAACCTCGGTATCCCCCTGTACGGTCGCGGGTATACCCTCTCTTCCCCCAGTTGCAACACCCCTGGCTGTGCTGCGTCGGGACCTAGCGAAGAGGGTTCTTGCGTCAAAGATCCGACAGGCGTCATGGTGCTAAGTGATATCAAGACGGCCATATCGGCCAACAAGGCCACCGTCGTGCTTAACAGCACCTCCATGCAGAAGCATGCGACATGGGGAAGTAATCAGTGGATGGGCTATGACGACGCTGATACGTTGGCACTGAAGCTGACATGGGCTGATGGATTGTGCTTGGGCGGCGCTGTATTCTGGACGCTTGATAACAACGGCGGTGCATGGGGTGGTAAAAGCCCCTGTCGGCCTGGGGTGTAAGGATGATGAGGGCATTCTAATGTCAAGAGTAAGCGGCTCCAAGATATCCTCGCTGGTATGGTTCGTATCACGTGTTCCGAGTAACTCATGAACGACCAGGGTGTTTGCAATTTTTAGGTATTGTAAATATCCTATCGCCTTAATTTTTGGACTTGAATATTAGAAAATGCTCTTATATATATCTGGTCTCAAGATTAAGGATTTGTTCTATTATCTTGCATAGGCCGGCGGTCCGTTGTAGCCTGTAGGACAGCGATGAAGCAACACTCTAACAATCTATCGCCAAGCCGGGGCTGAGCATCTTAACGTGAGTGGCTGAGCTTAGGCAGCACCGATGCCTTCGGGCAAAGAGGGCAACCTTTTGTAACTCCTCATCATCACTTAACCAAATTGGCTTGTCCGAGATAGATGCTGTCAGAACCCATCACGCCCAGCTAGTCGAACTACCATGGACCGATCTTCACCACAGGAGAGAGAGCTGCTAGACAAGCTGGAGGGGTCAAGCTTGACCTTGGGCATGGACGGTTACGAACGACCCCGCGCTGCCAAGTACAAGGATCTCTATGCGCTCTTCCGACCAGTTATCGATGGGGACGCTTCCAGTATCTTCTCTTCCTCATCCGAAATATCACTTGAAGTAGAGCGGGACAAGGACACGAACTGCGAAGTAGATTGTTGGCTCAAGGCCCAACCAGTCAAGGCGTTCCTCGCCAGGGACTCACCTGAAAGACCCCGTTCAGAACCATCGCATGAGGCTGCATCTGGTTCCGAAGCAGCTGCGAAGCTATATACACCACTACTTCCTGGGTGGATCCGGGTTGTCGTACTCGATCCAGGAGAGGGAGACACGCCACTGCAATGCACTCTTTTGCCCGAATTACTATTCGATCCATCACGAGGCAAACAAAGGCCTGGTGATAGGAGAGATGCACGGTTGATTAAATGGACTCACTACGAAGCCGTTTCGTATCACTGGGGATCCCCCATCCTCTCGCGCATTGTTCTCTGTCGCGAAGCTAGGCTTTCAGAAACTGGGGAGGCTTACGAAACGCCCAAAGTGGCTATGCCCGTCACGGCCAGCCTGCACGAGGCGCTACGATGCTTGAGACTCAAGGACAGACCCCGTCTACTCTGGATCGACGGTCTGTGTATCAACCAGTACGACACTGCAGAGAAGAATCGCCAAGTCAAGCAAATGTTTGAGATTTATAGATTGTCTCGAAGAGTTGTCGTCCATTTAGGCACTCCCACGAAAGGCACACATATGGCAATGGTGTTCCTGGATTATATTAACAGCGAGAAGATTCGTGAGTCGACACTCCATCGGGCTCATGAGTCGCAATGTATCGAAACTCTGCGAGTCATATACGCAGGCCTCTATGAGCTTCTTTGCCGGCCTTGGTTCGAGAGATCTTGGATAAGACAAGAGATCATCGGCACCAGAGGCTCCATTGTCTGTTGCGGCACCAAGACCATCAAGTGGACCGCCTTCAAGCGAGGATATAGAAGACTACGGTCACTCGAGACAATTCTGGAGAGCCAACTCGGAACGGAGTTCGAAAAGCCCGCACCACTGCAGGGCCGACTTCGGATATTGAAGGGGCTGAAGAGGAGCTGGTCAGCTGGGGAGCCCATGATGCGCGCAATGGTTCCATCACACAGCGTCTACAGCAGCATAGCAGGTGGGATACTTGAGATGCTTGTCGTGAGCAAGTTTGCCGGGGCGACTGATCCCAGAGACAAAGTTTACTCGCTTCTTGGGTTGGCACGCCCCCTAAGACAGGCGGAAGAGACATCGCAAAGCTCAGAAGGAGGCTCGTCGGGATACAATACAACGCCAACGCTGGATCTACTAGCGTTCGAGGTCGACTACTCCAAGACCCTTACCGCAGTTTATCAGTATCTAGCAAAGTTCGTCATCAACGGTACAAGGAATCTGGACATTCTCACCCTGATGAAAAGGCCCTCCGAGCAACCACGACCGCATCAATTCGCATCCTGGGTTCCTGATTGGCAGTCTTGCACGCCCAACAGCATAGTCAGCATTGACGATTCATTGGTGCTCATTTCGCAGCGTCTACCGGCAGACTTTCTCGCGTCACAGCAGTCCTGCGAAGAAGACGATATCCTCCGCGTTTCCGGCTGGGGCGTTGCGACTGTGGAGCTGCTTACTGGTTACACCGCGTCCTACGAAGAAATAAACAGGATCGACAGAGACTTACCCCACGACTTTGCTCTCGAGGAGATTCACCAGGTTCTCAAAGAAATGAGCTTTCGAGATTGGACTCCGACGGATACTTGGCGCTGCTGTCTTCTCGATCCTGGACGTATTGCGCTTGTCCCTTCTGTGGCTGACGTAGGGGATTCTGTCTTTATAGTCAAGGGATCCCGTTTTCCACTTGTCATGAGGCCAGTACATGGGTTTCATTGTCAAGAGGGAGCTACAGAGTCTGATATTCGATGGGAATACGTGGGAGTTTGTCTCATGTGGCACTTCTCCATGGCAGCTGCCGTTGAAACCTTGGATTTATTTTCCACTGTGTCCCCGATTGAACTAGTGGTCGTTTAAACGCCGAGTTGGAATGCAAGTACCCCATAGCTGAAGGTAAGTGATCTGGTTGTGTAAAGGTGTTGACTCAAATATCAATGTGGAAGAGGCAGACGATCTCGTCCACGATCTCAAGACTCGAGTTACTGCTCAAGAGTTCGGCGAGCTTTGAGGGAGGATTCATCTCGATTAAGTTGGCACCTGGGTGATAAGTTTGCCGTTGAAGTGAACTTCACACCATCATACCTACTCCAAGGGTAACCTTCACAGAGACAAGTTTAAGTATATAGCTTAATGAAACTTTATTATTATTGATAACGTCTCTTAAAAAGCTATTGGTCGCAATAACAAAAGACAGTTAGCAGCACATGACAGCAGCACATGACAGCAGCAAAACTCAATGCCATAAAATCCCGTAACCTAACTTAGAATCTGAGCATGAAAATACCGTTAATATGACTCATTGTTAGAAGAATTTCCTTTCTTTAAGAGGTATATATAGCCCTTCCTCCCTCTGGGGCTTTCGACCGCCAACCGTCGAACAACATCAAGTGAGCCCCCAACACCACTAAAGACATATCTCTCAATCTAATCACCACCATGACAGACATCTTCACCTCTCTCCCACCAGAACTACGCCTGGGAATTCTTCTTCATCTCAATAGCAGGTCGAGAATTGCACCGCTTCTTAAGGCATCTCCATGCATGCTTGCACAGTATCAAGAGTCAAAGATCCTCATCCGGCGAGGTTTCATCAAGGCCGAGCTTGCGGATGGCTTGCTACAAGACGCGTTGGCAGTTGTACTCTTTCCTCAACAAGATGGCCCTATTCCCAAAGCTGACCGGAAAGAGGTCCAGCGTCACGTCGAGCGATGGTCACAAGGACAACTCCCGGACCCTTTTCACCTAAAGGACTACCCCACTATCGAGTCTCTTGACAGACTCTATCATCGCCTCTCAACATACATTGAAGATTACATCACCAAGGCAACATCCAAGTACCCGCCTCGAGCCTACTTGTGTCTTCCAGATCTCTCCTCCAAACGAGGTCGGCTACTATTTCGAAACAAGCAAATCGGTCAAAACGTCATCAAGATAGATTACCTAACCGATGCCGAGAGAAGGCGACTATTGCAAGCATTCTTGCGGTACGAGTTTCTATGCAAGGTCAACCTCTTGGGGGCAGACGCGTCACACAAAATTGTTACCACCGCTCATGGCCAACTAACAGCCTGGGAGTGTGAGGCCATCCAAAGCGTCTACAGCTACATCCAAGCTCTCTATGGAGCTACATATGCTCATTTCGCTGATTCTTGGCTGCCGGACATCCCGAATACATTAGTTACAGAAGCACATGAGAAAATCAGCGACGATGGCCTCCGATTCCCCGACAACGTTTACTTCGACTCCAACACATACTTTGGGGACATGAATACGAATTTTGAATCAGCACCCACCGTCATGCATCTAGCTTTTGCTGGTTTCGACCCCATCACAACATTGCTCATGTTTCCAAGGGACGAGACGGGTTGCCCCCAGGGGCTGATACCATGGCTTAGCAGGATGTCCAGTCGGTATGAAGATGAGCTCTCACCCTACAGAGCTGCATTTATTGCTGTCTCCGAGAGGACAGAAGCCAAGGGGGACCTAGAGCAATCTCCACGCGTTTATCAATCCCTACGTGCCAAAGTCCCAGGCCCGCTTTACATTGATGACCTTTTTGGAGACCCGCACAGCGTTTTGCAGCTTCATGTTTGCCGGCAGCGTGCATGGGTCTTCATGGACGATGCCAGACTCTATCCTCACCGAGACCTATCACGTCATTTTCCAACTCTGAAACAACTCCGGCAGCAACGTGGGCTACACGCGATGATGAGTGGCCGATCTGCCCGCTCCATCCGTCGTGCCGCTCTGCGAAGGCAAAAAGGATGGCACGAGGAGCGTGAAGGATGGTTTATACCAGGCATTGATAGGGGACGTTGGGAGAAAGACGTTGACCCTGGACAGGCTCTGTATGGGGGTCGATTCTTTTCTCACACGGCACTGAGTAGTTGGAGTAGGTAGGAGTTTTAAAGCGTGTACGAGATGACTGAGCTCATGTTGGGTCGGACCTGAGTAGTTCAGTTAAGTACCTACCTACCTAGGCCGCGGCCAACTACCTACCTAGGTATGGAACCAAGTACTTGCCCAATAAAAACCACAGTCCGTTTACAAGAATACCTCCTCACCTTCATATGTACTTACCTCAGTATACCCACCATCTCTCTCAGGGTAAGACATAGGTCGAGAACCGTAGATATGGTATACCATCGTCAACACTATTTCAACCATCAGAACCACCGTCAGTTCCAGAACAGTACCACTTCAGCTACCATTTTTGACCGTTCACACTTAACATCATCACTCAACATGACCAGCAACGAGCATCACTTGGCAGCGATGGGATTGCCTGGCCAATTGCCTCTCCCGGAAGAGCCGTCTTCCCATGCAAGCATCTGGGCAGAGGAGATAGTCAACCTAACGATTGACATTTTCCCCCCCCTCGCCCCTCAGCAGTATGTCCACGATAGATTGGCGGTTGGTCATGGTCCAGGACGCTGGAATGGTCAACACTTCCCCATGGACGCGGCCGCAGAGCGGTTAAGTGAACGGTACCATGTTTGGACCTCAGCGGTGAACTTGGGTATTGCAGAATTTCAGCGCATACTGCAATCAAATTTCCCTTGGGTACCAAATGATTCTACTTTGTACTCCTGGTTAGCCGCCCGCCTTCGAGAATACAAGCTGGGACTGGCTGATGTTCGCCGTCTTCTTGAAATTGCAGAAGACCTTACTTTAGCGAATATGATGTAAGAAGTCAGTATTTACGCCAAGAACCATTGACTGACCATCAGTTAGGCAAGCAAAAGGAAGAGATGAGATGCTCAGAGAGCTCCCATATGCATACCAATCTATACAAAGTCGCCGTCGCCATGAGCGTTATGCTATCCGAGCCAGCAGAGATACGGGCGGTTAGGAAAGAATAGCCAACGTCCTCAAAGAGAGTGAGGCTCAACTTATTAGATTGCAGAAGAGGGTTGACCGGAAAGCATTTGATCCCATCCCGTTGGTTGCAGAAAAGGATAAACATGGAAATTGGTGCTTTGAAGAATGTCGTTTTGGGCAATAGAGTATATCGGTTAAAGGTCAGGCTCAGTAGTATTCAATGCCAGCTAATAGTCTTTCTGTCATGATTTCCTGGGATGCACTCTGTCAGAGTTTCATCACTGATATCACTAAAACATATCCATACCTCCGTGGAGCTTATGTTTACCTCCGCCGAGCTCATTCTCACCTCCGTTAAGCTTATTTACACCTCTGTCTAGCTTATTAAGGGCTCCGTTATGCTCATCAGTAATGTTATTAAGATATATTTATAATTCCGTCAAGGTTCCCAAAGTCCAGTTTCGGTGCTTTGGAAATTAAAATAAAAACTAGTGTAACAGCTCATAAGCTTCTTCTTTTGTGCAGGATGGCTTATTCGTCACTCTGTAGCCTGTGCCTGATATTGAGTGCTGGATATCTTGCTTTCGAAAATTGAAGTAACTCGTGACTTTCAGGCATGGCACAAAGCTACACTCGCTTGTCAGATGAGTAACATGAGCCACCGGGGATTCCGGCTCACTTTTGCAAATTGTATGATTGGATAGTATGTGACAGCTCAAGAAAGGATTCGGGACTGTTTGATCTGATAGTAGTACTGGACAGAGGTTCCACGGGGAAACGAGCAACGAGATACAAGAATCAGATTGCGCGCGGATTGGGGCCTGCCTGACATTAAAGTAACTGAAGCAGGCTCTTTATACCTTTCATCCGTCTTGTCGTCCCCTATCATAGCCCCCCCTCGAACAGCGGCCGAAAAGTGCATTTTCCCACACACACTTCCGTGGAAGTGTCCGGATCAGGTCATGATAATTAGGCAGCAGGCCAAATTGATGGGCTGATCAAGGTAGGAACCAACTGCAGATGAGAGTGGGAGGAATAGCCATTGGATGAACCAGGAGGAGTCTATCTTCTGCCTCAGGCACCAAGGATAGACGGCTTCTGTGACCCCACTTGTCTGGCGTTTTACAATTCTCCCTCCCACCTATTTACCACACCTCCTTTTTATTAATGCTTAAACACACGGCGGCATCATTGCGACTACTAAGAATATGTCTAAAGCTCGGCAAAACTTTGACGAAGTTGCGTGGGATAGAAATGACGAAGCTTGGGAAAAGTCCCAGAAGCAACTCCGGCTCAAATCCACCTGCCGCCTAGTTGAGTCTCTCGCCGAAAAAGTCTTAGGGAAACGGGCTTCGCTAGTTTCTCCGATATTCTTTGGAGGGTTCAATGTGCTTTATCGAATTCACCTTGAAGGAGATGATTCCAATGTTATTGTTCGACTACCATGTCCAGATCTGGTCCAGTTCCCGGAAGAAAAGACGCTCTACGAGGCCGCAACCATGGCGTACCTTGCCCAAAATACCCCTATCCCGGTTCCGACTATCTTTCACTATACTCCTTCCTCAGACGTCGGACCGGCCATAATCCTACAGCACGTCAAGAACACAAGGGACATGTCAGACGCCCTTACGATTCTGAACCAAGATCCAGATGAGACACCAGTCCTAAACCCAAACATTGACGAGGATACGCTGAGACGGCTGTACAAGAACATTGCTATTCTCTTAATGCAGCTCTCAAAACCTAGCTTTCCCCGGATCGGATCATTGGTCGAGGTTGCAAAAGGCCACTATTCGGTTGCTGGACGACCCATCACACAGAACATGAACAATATGATCCAACTTGCCAACATTCCAAAAGCAGTACTTCCGTCAGCAAATAAGACCTATGAGAGTGCCGACGACTGGTATACTGCTCTGGCAGAAATGCATATGGCACAGCTACTCTTCCAACACAACGATCTTGTCCGTTCAGAGGATGACTGCCGAAATAAATATGTGGCCCGCTATCTATTCCACTTCCTCGCAAAACAAGGTCGATTATCTTCCTTTGGATTTGTCGAAGATGACTGGTCAGCCCAGTCTAACTCTTCGAAATTCACCTGCTCAAGACCGAACAGGTCGGACTCTTTTCGACTTTGGTGCGACGACTTGAGGCCAGCCAACCTTCTCCTAAGTCAAGAGGACGACGTCGTTGCGGCGATTGACTGGGAATTCGCTTATGTCTCACCTACCCAATTTAGTCTCGACCCTCCTTGGTGGCTCTTGTTAGAAGTTCCTGAGATGTGGTCTTCCGGAATTGATGACTGGGCTAGTATTTACGACCTCCGACTCAAGACCTGGTTACTTGCGATGGAAGAAGCCGAATGCATCTCGACTAACAAACTACCTTTCAAACTTTCCTCTTATATGCGTGAAAGCTGGCTGAGCGGTCGCTTCTGGCTCAACTACGCCTCAAGAAAGAGTTGGGCCTTTGACGCAATCTATTGGAAGTACTTGGACGAAAGGTTCTTTGGCCCCCGAGAAGCAAATGCCTCAGAGGATCAGTTTTGGAAAACAAGAGTACATCTTTTAGGGGAAGAAGGAAGAAGAAACATGGACATAGTCGTGCAAAGAAAGATGGATGAGGCGAAAGAACGGGCCTTGGTAGACTGGGATCCAAGCAAGGCAAAGGAACTTCTACACCAGATACTGGAAGGCAGTGAAGACTTGAAGATCTAAGTAATAGCGAAAGAATCCGAGTCTTATTTATTAAAGAAATTGGGCTCCAGACTTGGTAGACCCCTCCAGCGGCTTCCACTACGTCGATGTTCTGCACCCAAATCAACGGCAGCAATCAGGTCAAGGCACCATTCGACAGATCTGCGATCACATTGAGGGACTAAAAAAGACAAATAATACATTAAAGTACAATAAGAAGCAAGCCTGGCCCTTGATGGTATAGTTGCGCCGTCGATAGATAGTACAACAAGAAGCAACGCAACTGTGATTGACCGCAAATGTCGTCAACGTCCATCAATCAACGACCCCGATTCTCTACCAGCAGCCGGAGGATATCCCAATGCCCTTTCTCTTTCGCTCGTGTCATTGCGTCTTTTCCTCCTTGCTCTTTCAATTCCACTCGGGCACCATGGTCCAGCAGGAGCTTGACAATGCCCTTATGGCCAAGCTCGGCAGCTCTCGAGAGAGGTGTCCTAATGCCAACCGGTTTGTGATACCTTCTGTGCCTGAAGTCATTTCCAAGGTCGTAGAACTCTCTCCATTCATCTCGATCGAAAAACTTAAAGTTTGGCCTCTTGAAGGACGGATATACCGCCTCGAGATCCTCCACGCTAACTACAGAACTGACATTCAACTGACGACCTGATTCAAAACGGCTTTCGGTTCGGTGGTGGAGAGAGATGCACATATTGTGGATTTCTTTTAGACATGGTTCAAACAAATTGAACTGTTTACAATAAGAATACTCAGTCTCCGCGCCACTATCGAGTAGAATTTCGACAATATCCGGGAACCCTCCTTCTATTGCCTGTGTTAGTAGCGTTCGAAAGCTTAGACCTGGAAAGGAATATGCTTGGGGAACTTCTTGGACGTTCGGATTATCACAAAGCAATAATGCATGCCTGAAAGGATACCCAAAGTGAACGCAAGTCCTGTCAGTTGCCAGAAACAGCTTTACCACTGTGATGTGTCCTTCCCCAAATGCCCAGAGCAATGGCGTCATTCCGGAGGCATCGGCCTGAAATGCATCGTAGCCGTGACGTAAGAGAGTGCGGACTTGGTCGACCAGTCCAAAAAATGCCGCTAAATGTAGCCCTGTAAGCCCACCCTCTAGTTGAAGTTCATTTCTGGCGGCTTGGAGGGTCTGGAACGATGCCACGGCGTTGGCTCCTGAGTTGAGGAAGGTCATAACTCGCTTGTTTAAAGGTTTCTCCGTGGTTCCATTCTCTTCGAAACTATCACGCGCGTGATGTCCCCAGTTCTGTGCTGCATAGCCGTAGAATGGGTTTCCTTGTAGGAGGTCCCATACATGACCAAGTACTCCACGAGTCTTTGGAATACTGATCGAAAGATATTGGACACATGCTTTCGTGATGGTGGACGCTGCCCTCGGAAAATAAGATTTCTTTCGGTCAAAGTACTCCTGAGCGGTCTGATGAGCCAGTCGGATGATGTCGCTTTCTCGGTCAACAACGACTAGCCCAGAAAACAGTGGCATTAGATCTGATAGTTTCGGAATGTAGTTCGAGTCGAAACGCTTTTGACCCTTTCCAATAGCAAGAGCGTGCAGGAGTTCGAAAGGGGCCAGTGGCCTCTTCGAGTAGACGATCCATTGCAATGCCTCGATGGCCATTTCTTTTCGTGCTTGCTTTTGGTTTGCGATTCTCTTCATGATCTCGTCGTATGCGTCATCTAGTGCCGGTTCCCCCTTTCTTAGGTTTTTCAAGGCGTCTAAGAGGTGCCCCATTGTTGACTGAGAGAGCAACGAGTCAGTTTGGAACTTTGCAAGAAGGAACCTGACATGTCGTTAGCTTAAACCTGCCACACACTTCGATAACTCCATGATAACATACATTCCACTGGCGGCTTCCAAGATTTCCCTCTTAACCATCTGGCGCATGTCGTTGTCATCCAAATAGCCAGGGCAGTTATGTTGCATTCTGTCTTCTAAACACTTAAGAATATCTTCATCAGTTGCCTTGATCTCTCGAGAGAGGCATTCCCGAAAGAGGGGTACAGCTTCTGGCTCGAACCGGGAGGTGGCAAAGATGTTGACCGCACAGCCTTTTTGGAGCTTGAGCAGCCCGTCAAGAAACTTGGACAAGTTTGGAGGGTGACACTCGTCCAGTGCGTCAGCAATAATGAATGTTTTCGAGTTCTTTAAGCACACATCGCGAATACCCTCAATAGTAACCTCAAATGTTGGCTTCGTACGAAAGGCTTCGTGCTTCCCGAATAAATCTGTGACGGGCGAGGGAAGAGGGAAACTTCTTTGTGCGAGCTGCTTCAACAAACTCAAAAGAAGCTCTTCAGGCTGTTGGATATCTCGCTTTCGAAAATTGAAGTAGATGTAAGCGATCCCCACTTTAGGGTCACTGTCATATTGTTGGCATAGGTGGTCGATGACAATTGATGTTATCAGTGTCTTGCCTGCGCCAGGAATACCATGACAGAACAGCGTCTGCCCTTCTGATGCTGCCCAGTCCTTGAACTCTGGCGAGTCCAGAAACCATTGGCCAGTTCCGGGTTGTCTTTGTCTGAACAAGTCGTTATGCTGAGGGGCGTAGTCAACTGGAGTGAGCCACCCTAGAATCTTGGTAGCATCACGATCATGTTTCGCGCCGACCAGTGTATCGACATCCGCCCTAATGCCTTTATTCAAGTTAATAAACTATCTGAAAAGGCTAGAATTTCTGCGACTAACCTTGAACAACTTCCCTCACTTGCTCCAGCTCCTCAACCTTCTCAAGCGGGACTTCCAACAACAGCATTCTGGCATAGGCGGCGGCGGCCACGGCTGCATACTGTTTCCAGTTCCCATTTTTGTGCGAATCGGCATAGTCACTAATGCCCCGAATGACCAGACAGGGCCACTCATTCATAAGACCCGCTGCTTCCATCTCGAAGCATGAGACGTTTTCCTTCTCCGCGATCTTGTCACGCATCAAGGCGTCTTTCATAACCATGTTTCCAGACCCAATGTTACCATAGTGAATCTTGGGGTTATCAGACTTCCGAGGCTTACGCTCGACCATGTTCTTGGCGTTCTGGTCCTCATTGCACGCGTCGCAGTCATCGCCTCCGCGGTGGGGATAATCGGGTTTGAAGAGTATGTCGTTTTTGGAACCGGGATACGCCCAATACTCCTGGTCGTCAAACTTCTCGAGGGCCTTCTTGAGAATCTTTGAGAGATTCTTGCCCTGTTTAGGATCTGATCTCAGCGTGCGCAATGTCGATAAAAGGAGCTTTGGAGGCTTGTTCATAACTCCCACACGAACAAAGGTATCGAATTCCATTCTTCCCATGTCGTACTGAATTACACCACCTCCTTGGCCGTCGGGCTCGGAAACAACGACATCACCAAGTCGAATGTCGTTCCTCTTGCTTGGCACGCCGCCTCCAATTCCCACCATGAGAACGAATCTCGGTTTAGGAAACGTGGATATCATTGACTTGACAGCGCTGGTAGCAGAGCTGATTCCATACTCGGGCAGTACGGGCATAACAATATTGTGTTGCTTGATACTGCCCAGGACGTAGCTATTCTCATCATTGCGGTGTTGATGTGAGAGACGCTCATGTTCCTGGTCGAGCATGGCACGGGCAGCACCAAGTTCCTCTGAAAGCGCAGAGATCCAGCCGATCGTGTACTGTTCAGGAGGAAAGCTAGGCTTGTCCTCAGCCTCAGAATCGGACATGTTGCTGTAGTTGACTCGTAGCTCTGCGCGAATCATACAGAGATACTGTGACAAAAGACTGAGTGAACAAGCAAAGTCAGGATAGAGAATGTAGTTTTCAGAGAAGAAGATGAAATCAAGGACGAAGTGTCTCTCCACTCTCCACGCTGCCTGTTGGCAACGTGTCGCATTCTCCATCAGGCTGTGGTTGCTGTGCTTTTCACTGAGAGGCATTGATGCTGCGCCCCGCCCCCGCCCAGCTGATTGCACTTTCAGCTGAACCATGGTGGTTTTGACGAATGAGACGTATTCTCATAGCCGCTGTGGCTTCTTGTCTTGGTTTCATACCCAGCTCTATGCAGCCATTGACCAAAGGGAGCCTAGGAAGCGTAGCCGCCGAGTACCTGGCCCAGCTGCAGTTGAGGCTTCTCCTTTGAGGCCGCCCAGCTAAAGAGACATGAGGGATTGCTTACTGGTGGACCCCCTAACGCAGTCAGTCTGATGACTTTGCCTTGCGATTTCAACATTGTTCCCTTTGATGACGCATGTTGTGGCTGTACTGTAGATGAGTGAATTGCCGAACGAAAATCGATACTTAGTTATTCCACTTTCCTTCTCGTAAACACTTGGCTCCTCAAAGAGAGCGTGTGTAATAGGTACGATAGGTAGAAAGCACATTGCCGAGCCTCCAGTGCCACAAAATCTCAAGGGTGCTGCTAGGCTACGAGGCAGCTGACAAGGGCAACCGATCCACTATCATTTACACTTCCAACTGCGATCGTCGGAGTAGATCATGATGCATGTATAATCCCAACGCACTCTGCAGCTTGAGTAGGCTCAGTGACTGCCCTTAGAGCCCAATGACGACCCTTCAGGGCTTAGACAGTTTCGTCAATATCGCTACCATGGCGACCCTGTCCCCTAAAAGCCTGGCCGCACAATTTCCCCGCCACAGTTTCGACAGACAAGAAGGTAGAGCCAATTTCCAAACCATCGTCTCAACACCACTCTCTTGGCTGATGTCACGGGCCGTATCGTCGTCGCCATCGCCATAGTGCTGTTCTTGATAGTTTCTCTCGCCATTCTGGTTCCGGAAACCAGAGAGATGGTTCAACTTGCTGTCGTTTCAGTTTTTATCGTGATATTCGCTTACCTATGTGGTGGCATTCATGTTAGGAGCGTCTAATTTAGAGATGATGGCTGTTTCTGCTGCATATGCAGCAATCCCGCCCTTGCTTGTCTCTAATAACACAGGAAAATAGAATGAATACTATCTACTGAAAAAATTATAATATGTCCAACTTCTTGTTCCACATCAACCATCTGTTTTATAGATGTGACATTTGCCGATGACCGTTCAGTTGTTTCCTGCCTTTCTGGTACCATAGGAGTATTCCATCCCTTGAAGATGGAAGTCACTAACTTTGGCGGCGAGACGGGACCGTGCTTATTATTTCAGACATTCAATCACTTTCGTTTGTGAAGTCATGCAAAAGAGGATGGTATGTAGAACTCTCCAGTTGTCTATTTACTACCATATACTCAACTCCACTGCTCTCTCAAAACTCTTGAGGCACCTAGTTGCACTCGTGGTTCTGGTCATCCGAGTACAGATAATCCTTCTGGATAGTAATTCCAGCGTTAGTCCAAGTCTTGCCACCATCAGAAGTCTCAAAGCCTTCACTCGTGGCACCGGTAAGCGAGAGGGTGTTGCCGTAGTCGGGGTCAGCCGCAGACAGGTGAACAGTAATGTTCTCCCAAGTGTAGCCCTGGAGGGTACCACAAGACTGTAGGTAGCATTCGTTGGCTCCGTAAAAGACGGCGGGCTTCATGCCAGCGGCGTTGGTCTGGGTCGAGATGACCTTGCCGCCAGAAGAGATGGTCTGCTTGACCTCCGAGCCAGCCACAAGCTCAAAGTCGAGCTGGATACCATTTTCGATGGGCAGGTAAGGCTGTCCGATCTGACCAGAAGGCGTGTAAGTGCTCGCAGCAACGCACCACTGGTTGTTGTCCGTCTCGCAGCCAGTAGCTCGCTGATCCGGCGCCCAGTTCAGCAACGGCTGAACGAAGCTCTCCTGAGCGACGTCTTTACCGGTAGGATCATCTTGAATGCCGATCCAAAAGGCGAGCTCCTCGTTGCCGCCAGTAGTAGCGTAGCCACATGGGACGGATGGTGGGACCAAAGAGTATGTGGCCTTGGTGATGGTGACGCCATTCTTGGTAGGTCCTGTGTAGAACATGTTTCCAAACTTGTACTGGCCCTGCCAACCAGCGGCATGGGCACCGCCAGTGGCAGCAGAGAGTAGAAGAGCAGAAGTGACAGAGGAGCGCATGTTGAGTGATTCCTTTTTTTTCCACCTGGGTATCAAGGGAACGAATGATGTACAGAGAATGAAACGAATGTATTTAGTGAGAAACGAAAGATAGTGAACAAAGGTCTTGGCTCGGTAAGTCACCTTGGGATCCCTCAGTTTTATTTGCCAGATGTTTCAGAAATGGCCCGGATATGCGGCTCAGGGGCAAGTTGAAGCTGCCGGGGTCCTTAAATGATTGGCCATCATCATTAATATCTGGTGGTTAGGGACCCCTCTGATTAGTGGGTTAATCCACAGAAATCATGTCCTAGTATTTTCCGGTTGCAACTGTTCGTATCGAGTTGAAGGGAGCGCGCTAGGGCCATGCTACAAGGATCAAGACCCTCGTTGATGGGACCAATTGTTTCAATCTCAAACCGGATTAAGATTATCCCAAACTTTCAAGCAGTTTATGACATGAGTTGGGGTTTATAGGTTGTATTTGACTCCGTCGACTCATTGTAGGACCCCCTTCATAGGCAGGGGAGAAGATCCTATGAGAAATGAGGACTCATGACTGCCGACGACATCCAAACGCCAGTAAAGGGCCCACAAAAGGCAAGCAGAATTTCACTCCAGTGATGCTTCTTTGTCTAAGTAGGTTATGATGTTTTACGGTATTGGACTTTAATGCCGTGATAACTGTGTCCGTGTCTCCTGTGGCCAATGGTCCCTTTAGAGCCGTCATTGACGAGAATAATAAAAAATACTTCTTTGACTACTCAGAACAATATCAAAGAATCAACAAAACGCACCCTAAACCTGAAAGCGAAAGCATGAGCAAAGAGGGAAAACATTCATGTTCATTCCTCAAACTAGTTATGTTGGCAGGGATCTACCTTTTCGGCAGCGACAAAGAGAGAGCCACGGTATCCTACCATTTGTTCACAAAGGTCAACTCCAACAGCCCGGTTCACCGAGTTTAGAGACATTTCATGTAAATAAAAGGCACACGGCATGCCCCAGCTTCTCTTCCAGACCATCGCCACCGGACAAACAACCTGAGGCAATCACAATAATCACAGCAAAGACAACAGCACGGCACTTCCCAGGACCAACTACCATGTCAACTCAACAGCTCTTAGAGCCGGTTGGGCTCGCCAACCTCCCCTGCGAAACTCACCTGGAGATATTATACCTCTGCTCAATAGGAGAAGCTCTTAGCTTCGTTACTGCATGCGATAAGATCTATAATAACTTGATCGTTGAGTTCTACAAGGTTTATGGCCCGCAACTTAACTGGCTCCCCCTTCTCGTCGGCATCAGCGAGGGCAACACCCGCATCCTCGACAAATGCGAAAAGGCTGGGGCGTCGCTCAACCACCGCTGGCCGTATTTGGGCGACTTTGGAGGCGCAAGCGATGCTAAATATTTCCGACCTTGCCAGCCCCTTGATCTAGCGGCGTGGTCTGGCCAGGGCGAGGCCCTGCAATGGCTCGCTGAACGAGGAGCTGTCGCTACGGGCCAAGATGGCTCCAGTTTCATACTCATGACCGACGCCGAATGTTTTGTATCCGACCTGAGGACTGCCGAGGGTAACTGGAAGCCTATCATGTACCAGCAAGGGCTTCGTTTCAGGGAGAATTACCCACCGAACCCGTCTTTTCATTTCGTCTGGCATAGCTCCAACATCGAGCGTACAAAGATTTTTCCGAGGCTACTGCAACTCTACGCCAGATACACCTACGCATGCTTAACAAACCCGACAGATCGCATTGGCTTGGCCAACTGGGTGGCCTGGATCTGGCTTGACATGCTTCGCTCCAGCTCAGACCCAGCTCCCATCCTGAAGTCCGGTTTTTTTCAGGAGGGGTCTCTATGTGACGAGGAACTTCGCCTCCTCGGGTTTGATACAGATAATTTTGGGCAAGAGTCATTGATCCACGTTGTTGGGCGACTAACCATGCTTCCCTTCGCCAGACACGCCTCCCTGGAGATCCCTGGACTGATCAGTCGTCTACTTGACTCAGGAGCCAACATCCGCTTCATCGCGTCCGCCTACATCACCATGTTAGATTGTATGATGCGTGATGAATCGAACGGTACAAACATTTTCCCCACCTTGGACCTCTACCCTCTACTTATTCGCACCGTGGCAAATTCAGTGTCGGACGCCGAACGGCACAGTCCTTCTCATCTCCCACATCATTTTCGTCTATTTATTCTTAGCAGGTTTCGTAGTTCTGCGGACCATCTAGAGTTTCAGGAGCATATAGAGTTTCTGGAGGGTAAGGCGTCCAAAATGGCGCTTGACATGATCGAATCAGGGGCGAGTCCTGCTGAAGTAATGTTCGCCTTCGACATTGATCCAGAAGACACAACACAGTGGGTGGCCTACCCAATTTCTCAAGCCGCTTTGCGAGTCCTTGATGGTTTGGGTCTAGTTGGCCATCCATGATCGCTCCCCAGTCGAACGGGACCTAGCTTTGGCTACAAGCCGCCATCATCATGTCAGAAAGATGCTTCATTTGCCATGGATATATAAAATAGCTTAAATATAACACCAATTAAATTCTTTTTAACCATTACTAAGCCAAGTTAGCATCTCATAACCGTTTAAATCACTTCCTTGTGCCTTAACGACCAACTCATTATGGTGAGTATTGGGTAATTTTATTGCTATGAACTTGTAATTACTATCATAAAATGTCACAGGTATTTGCTAATTATACGTCACTTTACTCGGAGGCATTTACAAGGTCTCTTATCTGACTAGGTTTGAGTGGTCAACTGGCACACAGGGGAATACTCTCTATTTTGCATTGTTGTCTCAGCCAAATCCCCAAGCAAGGCCAGAATAGACAAGGAGGTTGTGTTCGCGATGTCAATAAAGATGCAAGTCCCCTCTAGACAAAGACCTTTATCCGAGGAGAACAAGGACGTTTCATTAGTCTCCGTTTCATGTTTTATTCGAGGCACCTATTCGAAAGACATCCTTCCCCTGGCAACAAAGAAAGGGCCTCACGGACTTCCCCGTGGCGGTAGCCCTGCTCATTGCCAAAGAACCAAGAAGAAAGCAATCAAGACTATGGGGTGTACTTCCTTCATGGAGACTAGTCAATTTCAGGGAGGTTCAAATGAGATAAAAAGGGGACATGCCCAGATACTATTACACCATCGCCATCTACTAATAATTCAACACAGCCAATACAGCCAATACAGCCAAGGACTATAACACGAAATCAGGACGGACGCAAAATCACCATGTCGACCGAAAGACTCTCAGAGGCAGATATGCTCTCCGCTTTGCCTTGCAAACCTCTCTTTAAGATCCTTTCATATCTCTGCCCGATCGGAGACGGCCTAGCGCTCATTTCCACATCCAAGACGCTCCACAAGAAACTCATTGTGCAGCTATATAAGGAAGCTGGAAGGCAGCTTAATTGGCTCCCTCTGCTCTTCGGCGTCACCGAGTGGAGGGAAACTGTCCTTGAAAGGTGCCTAAAGGCAGGGGCGCCCCTTGATCACCGCTGGCCATGCATAGACCAGTGCCCGGAAAAGAGTGATTCTGAAAGCTCCTTCAAATTCTGCGATGCCCTCGACTGGGCTAAATGGTCTAGACAGGCAGAGTCCGGGGCATGGCTCACCAAAAAGAAAGCCAACGATACACAGAAGCAGCTTCCCAGGGTTCAGCCTGACTCCTCGATCAAGATGCTGGATGCTCGTTGGCTTGTGTTCGGCGTGAGGACTTCTAAGCCAGAAGAAATGACTTGTAAGCCAGAAGAAACCTGGAGGCCCGTCCTATATCAAAGAGAGGTCCATCAGCCTGATGCATATTCATTCGAACCGTACCGGCGGTCCGCCCATCTCGTCTGGTATGGGCCCAAAATTGAGCCTTGCCTCGTCTTTCCCCGGCTGCGAGACATTCTCAAGGCCCACTGCGACTTTAGGACCTCTAGGGGCGACTTGTGGGAAGTCGATAGTGATTTCGCCCTCTGGATATCCCGCTTCTGGCTCGATATGCTTCTCTCCAGCTCAGACCGCGGCCCCATCTTTGAATCGGGCTTCTTTAAGAGCACCAGGTCGAGAGATGGCAAGTATCATGGCGAGATGGGGAACGATGTTGTGTTCGGAAAGGCATCATTGATCAGCAATATGATGCACTACCTCCAAAATCCCGAATTTGGCCGCCACTTCTCTCCCAGCATATTTCGCCTTCTTCTGGACTCTAGGGCTGATGTCTCCTTGATTGCATCGGCATACGTCAGCATATTCAAAAATCTGTTCTCTTACGGACGACAGAAAGTTGAATATATTCCCACCTTTAGGTTCTATCCGTTGATTCTTCGCGAACTGATCGACTCGGGAGCCGACATCAACGAGATTGAGGATTTTCGCTTCGAAAGTTCGGTGTCACTGATATCCTATGCCGGTTCTGACGAGCTTCTGGGTGTGTTGTCCGAGGCTCTAGATGATATGGCTGACTGTGGCGCGAGCCCTGACGAGATGGTCTTCGCTTTTTCGCTTTTTGATGAGAGCCTACTACAATGCAGCCGGCAGCAGTCACTTTCCTCTTTTCCCCTCGTAGAAGACCTTGCCACTCGCCTGGGCGTCTAATTCCAAGTTTGAGAACGATCCCAGACTGCTTCTTCACCACTCTTTAGCGTATTGATATCTGACAACAGCCAACCCGATAGACAACTATTGAGGGTCGGTTTGGTCTCCCATAGGTATTTACGACCATAGGCTTGGTACCAGTTCAAGAGATTAAAACAGTTGCACTTTCTTCTAGCCCATCATTAACACACCCCATAAGCCATGTGTCTTGCCCAGCAGGAGGCATCTAGTTCTCTTCCTCGGTGGCTGCGTCAGCCAAATCACCAGTGACAAACGCCTGTCACAACTCACGAACTAGTTTTTAAAATGAATTGACGTAATCCCTGCAGCCTGCGCCCGGTATTGAGTGCCATCATTGATGAGGCGTCGTTAGTGCGCAAACACGGCGTTGTGCATGAACCCACCCCTATATGCACCACCAAGCTGGAATCAGTTGCTTTGCTTGAGGGCCCTAACCCAACTGAATACTATACCTACCTTACACTTCTTTTTATCAGTCTAGATCCTATTATATTACTCCCACCTTCTCATCATCTCACAACCGGCCAAATTTCATCAACGAGGATGGCACGTTGCTTACTCTCCGCGTTCTTTGTTCTTGTTGGGGATGACGTCTCCAAAACAGGCCATCAGCCACCATAACAAGGAACACAGTTATCGATTCATGGCAGTTTCAAACCCCAGTAACTCAAGCCACCATATTCTGGGCGTTTTCTGTCCTAGCCAAACGCACCGGATTCTATCATCTCTCAGATTGTCAACTCTCACCGACGGGCAGAAAATTGGGCCTTGCCAGGGATGTGACGTGTTTCTGTCTTTGTTCTCTTGCTGAGATGCATGGGACATGGCGCTGGTCTTTGGAACTATTGGGGGTCAGCAGACCCTAGGCTCTGTCATTTGTTGGTAGCTCACTTTTTGCTTTCCCGTGTTTGAATGCCCGTACATTCCAAGGGGATTAAATACGAGCAAGTCTTCTCACCTCTCCTCAACGGCCAGGAGTTGTCACCTTCAGTTCTTGCCTTCCCCAATATCACTTTGGCTTTGTCGATTCTTCCTTGATCACCAACTCTCAATCCACACCCCGTCATATCCATCATCTTGATCGTTTATTGGCATTGTCTGTCTTTTACTCCTCATCCCCAGTGGCCTGGGCACCAACGCCATGGAGCCCACAGACCCTCAGCACTACCAAGTCGTCTTGATCTTGCCTCTGAGAGGCGACTACGAGGCAGCCGTCAAGCTCCTCGATGAGTGCTTCACCCAACGCTCCCTTCATTCCTCCGGTGCCGAGTATACTCTTGGTCAGACCGGACTTCACCATGTTGTGCTGGTCACGGGGCTCAGCAAAACCAGTGCTGCAGATTCGGTGGCAAGCGTGGTTCCCGACTTGCTCAAGGAGTATCCATTCATCCGGGCAGGCTTCTTGGTTGGAGTTGGTGCCATAGCACCCAGCGAGGGACTGGCGCAAGTCGGTAATATAGTGGTGGGAATGCCCCAGGGGTATGAATCTGGCCTTGTACGATTCGATGCCGACAAGTCTCGACATGAAAAGCGTCTTCATGTCATAGGCCACTGGAGTAAGCCACCACTCTTTGTGAACCCAGCCGTCGATGACACATTGTCTATCCGAGGTCGCGGTGAATGGCACGCGTATCTTGAGAAGCATCTGTCTGCAATGGCGCACTCGAACGAGCCCACGAATTTCCATTCAGCCAGGAACATGGACTTGTCAAAGGAGACCACTCGCACCCCGCATTCTACATCACGATTCGACTTGATACAAGGAACGCCCAAAGTGCTAAAAGGGAGAGTTGGATCCTCGAGCACAGCACTGAGCGACCCAGAGCTCCTCCAGAGACTGGCGAGCGATAGTGGCATCCTGTGTTTTGAGACAGCAGCCGCCAACCTACAAACGCGGCTACCTTTTGTGGTTGTGTGCGGTGTAAACCAAGGAAACCCTTCTGTTCTACGACAAGAGAATGCCAGCAAACTTGCCACTGCCTACGTAATGTTTCTAGCTCGTCATCTCAAGCCCTCTGAGCTAGCCAAGGGGGTTAGATTCGACCATCTCTTCAACCACCAACCTTTCAGCTTGGGGGGCTCTACCATTCGTCTGCTACAGCTTCACGGCGGAACTATGTATCCTATCCAATGTAGCATGTTTGAGGCCTGCCTGAAAGATCCAGACCGTTCTATGGACTACGAAGCACTTTCTTACGTATGGGGAAGCAACCATGCAGATGAAATGATCCATGTGGACGGTCAAATCCTGTGCATCACGAAAAGCCTCCATAGCGCACTCAGGCACCTTCGCCACAAGAAAGATGATAGGATACTCTGGGCAGATGCCATTTGCATTGATCAGAGCAATGTCATGGAGCGAGGTCATCAGGTCTCACAGATGGGCAGTATCTACAAAAAGGCAAGCAACGTCATTGTCTGGCTGGGCCCAGTCAGCAAAGATGCCGGTTTGTTGATGTCCACTCTCAAAAGCCTTCAGCTGAAAGTGTCTCCGCAACCATTCCAGCAATGGCAGTTCAGAGACGACCGTTGGAGAGATGCATGGGAGGAACTCCACGGCGGAGACATTTCTGGAGAGCCGTTTCATCTTCAACTTATCAATGGACTCAAGAAGTTGACGGCACAGTCTTGGTTCACAAGAGTCTGGATCCTCCAAGAGGTGGCGAATGCAAGAAGGGCTTGGATACAATGCAGCGCTGGAGCCATCGACGCCAGGTTCCTCGCCCTCGCCCCATGGCTTCTGGGGCACAGCATCGACGAACAGGCCCAAGCTGTTCTCGACATTTTCCCCGGGCCATCAAGAAGATGGTCTTGGTGGGCTGAGGAGCGGACTCTCGGGGTCTTGCTCTGGAAGTTTCGGCGCTGTCAAGCCACAGACTCTCGAGATCGGGTATATGCACTTCTTGGAATCGCGTCGGACATGGAAAACCAGGCAATCCAACCCGACTACAGCAAAAGCGAACAACAAGTGCTAAGAGACACGTGCAACTATCTCTTCGACGGGGAGCAACTTCCCGAGCTATCCAATCTTCAACGCATCGAACCCTTACAGAGCGACCTTCGTCGATGGGCAGGGGCATCCTTGGAACAAAAGATGAGGCGGGGGGTGAAATCTAAAGGCCTTGAACACTTCCTGAATCGGCACGGGCATGTCAATTGGAACGAGGAGATTCGTGAACTCGCCAGTTTTGACCTGGGTTACTCGACCCTGGCGTTGCTTTTGACCAAGTGTGAGACCCCGCTGCCCATCACCCCCAAGCTATTCAGAGAAGCTATTCAGATAGGATCCGATGCTTTGGATCTTCTCTTTAACAAGGGTGTGGTCGAAGATGACAACCTGAAGTCACTGGTACTTTTTGCAGCTGAAGTCGGAGAGGACGCCCTAGACGTGCTTTTCGAGAGATGCGAGATTCCATCTAGGCTTGCCCACGACATGATGAAGTGCATGACTGGTGTCCCAGTGCCAGTTGTGGAGCGCCTCTACCTCGGAAGATGGAGACATGAATTCGAGGTTTCCGAATCAGCGACCGTGAAGATAGCCCAGGGTGGACTGAACCTCTTGGATATTTTTCTCCGGTGCGAGTCAGGCAAGCTACAGATCACTGAAGCCGTCTTGAGACAAGCCAAATCGGAGCCAGTTTCTTATCGCTTCCTCAAGACAATGCGCAGCAGTGAAGTCAACGTGTCTGAAGAGGAAGCTATCCAAGCAATCAAGGGCGGGCCAGACACCTTGCGGCGTTGTCTTCAGAAGCCTGGAACAAACTTTCAGGTCACCGAGACCATCTTCAAAGCCGCAATGCTTAGTGGAGCAGATGTCGCAGAGATGCTCTTCAGCAAACGGGAAAGCGAGGTGAATATCCTTCAAGAGGTGCAAGAAATTTATCAACTTCGCGAGGACCTTCGCAGGCATGTCTTGGAGACACTGGGGAGAACAGAGCACACAACCATGTTGAGAGAAGCGTTGGCACGATACGAGAACCTGAACAACTCGGAAACCCGAGGGTCAGCCACGGCAGCAGCTCTTGGTGAGACCACCACGGATGTCGTTCAGTGGCTCAGAAGCGCGGGCGTGCGCGTCTCGCGCTGGAGAACGGTCCATGAGTTATTCCGGGAGCTCATGGTTGGCAGGAACATTCTCGACACCGGTTCGGGGGCCGACGCCGACGAGCTTGAGTTTCAAGGTGATAGTGGTGGTGATGTTGATGTTGAGAAATGGTTGGAGCTGAGAGCACACCATCAACAGAGCTTGGGATTGCATGGTGATTTCTTTGAGCATATCTAATCCCAATTGGGCACATTACATCCGCGAAGTTCATTTCTCACCAGAAATGACAAGCTCCCAGGATCCAGGTAGGATTCTGCAACAATGGTACTGTGCTCCAATCGCTCTGTCCAAAGGTTTCTTTTTAAAAAGAAAAAAGATAATAAATAATAAACATTCTTACTCTGTACCATCAGTAACCGTCTGCCGATCATCTGAAAGCTCAATTTGCGTGCAGAGCGAGAAGCCGAGCAGAAGAGATCTACTGGGCCAACTCAATTCAACCGGGCACATAAAACTTGGTCGTTCGCTCAACTCTTTGCTTGACAACTTCTGGATCCTCCCCTCCGAGCACAGCAGCCTCTCCCCAAGCCTCGCTACACTTAGCCAAGTACATCTTTGTCTCATCCTGACCAAACCACTCCGACCCAACCTTGACACCCTTAAGATGATACGCAAGTCCAGCAAACGACATTTCCCAGCCAACACCTCCAGCTCCAGCACCATACTCTTCCCAATGTTTATTGACGGGAGCCGTGTGCGATAGCTCAAGGCGAGACTGGGCCTCACTGGCTTGACAGATGCGAACCTCGACCCAGCTGGTGCTGTCGCCAAACTCCCAAGAGACGCGAAAGTTGGAGGGCGGGATACACTTCTCGATTGTACCGCTTGCGTTGTTCTCGACTTGGAAGCGACCGTTGACGGAGAGGTCGCCTGAGACGGGAGAGAAGAATTGCTTGATCTTGTCTGGCTTTGTGCATGTTTCCCACAGGCTCGGCACATCAATGTCGAAAGTTTGGCTGATGGTGATGATGCGACCTTCGCCTCCAGAATCGAGGGTCGTCTTTTCAACGGTTCTCGAAATGGCTGCTAGTTGCTGGTTGAGGTCCATGGTAATGTTGATGTTTGTCTTCGAAGCGATTCACGGTGATTCACGATGGTGATGTTTGTGAAGGAGGCATGATGCGGGGCAGCGTGAAGAATAGTGAACACACTTCTTATACGTCTAGACAAAGTGGCTGAAACACAAGTAGTCTACCTAATCACTATACACCATTAAAAGTAATGCATAAAAGACCTCGAAAGAAAAACACGCTTCAATTCTAACAAAACAAATCTATGCCATCTAGGTCTAGTAAGTCTATACCCTCAAACACACACACACTCAATGCAATCCACTCTCGCCAGTCTCAGCCATGTGCTTCTGACACTTGAGCATAATGTTGAGCTGATCACTCACATCCTGGAGCCGGCCCAGGACCTTCTGGTTACCATCCGTGAAGTTGAGGATAGAGTAGGGAACACCAGTGTCGTGGCAGAACTCGCGGATCATGAACTGAACCTTGCGGAGGTTGTGTCGGGGAACTCGGGGGAAGAGGTGGTGCACGGCTTGGAACTGGAGACCGCCGTGGATAAAGTCCAGCCAGGCTGGGCAGTCGACGTCCATGGTTGTTCGGAGTTGACGTTGGGCGAATGATTCACTCTCGCCTAGGTCAATTGTTGACATGCCCCAGTGAGAAAGAGTGATTTGCACATGTAGTGGCATGGTGACAATGTGCGAGACGAGAACAAAGATGACGCGGGTAGTCCAGTCGGGAAGTGAACGCCAGAGAAGACAGTATCCGAACAAGAACCAGTAACAAGCCATGAAGGTGATCTCGGTAGGTCGAATCCACCAGGCCCTGCTCTTTCCGAGGGAAGATGACTTTTCCGAAAGGACGTGAAGCCAAGAGAGGAGGTACAGGTTGAAGCGAGCGATGCCCATGACGGGGTAGTAAGTGAATTTTTGGTAGGGAACAAGGAAATCGGCGGCAGCATCCCAGACAAAGGTAAAGTTGTAGTAAGTCGAGCGAAGAGACTTGAAGAAAGAGGGACAGGTAGCAAAGAGAGGGACGTTCTGGATATCGGGATCGTGTTCCTGAATATGTCAGTAAAGAGTCAAGCTTCGATGGTGTGTTGATGTTGACTTACAGGCTGGTTGGTGACAAGATGGTGAACATTGTGACTACTCTTCCACCATCCGATAGAAAGACCACAGCAAAAGTCGGCGATGAACATTCCAATCAGAGTGTCAACCACAAAGTTGGAAGTAATAGCTAAATGGCCAGCGTCATGGGCAGTAAACATGATTTGATGCTGCAACAGTTAGCAAGTCAGACCATGCAAGTCAAGATGGTGATCACATACCCAGAACAAACCAAGAAACACGGCCGACGTGATATACCACTGATGATAAAACAAGACGGCAAACAGAGTGAACAAAGTAGTGTACCGAAGCATCTCCTTGCCATACTCAATGTACGGACAGTTGTAGAGACCCTCATCATGAATCCTCTGGTGAAGACGCTGATACTTGCGAGCGATATCCCTCTGAACCTCAGGGTTAACAGAAGGATACGTAGCAGAATCCCGCTCAATCTCCCGAGAGATAGCAGCATTGGCCACCCTCAGTGTAGCAGAGTGCTTAATATCCTTTGCCGAAGGCTTCCGAGCCATCCGGTTGTGAAGACCACAGTCCTTGTGCGTAACATCATCACCACTGCAGCTGCAAATCGACGAGGCTGAGCTCAAGCTGTCGTCGACGCTCTCGTCCGTGTCCGAAGCACCGCTGCTGCATGACGCAACGCTCGAGTCTGACGGCATCAGATGGTCTGCCTCTTTGCGAAAGATGCCGCCTCTTATTGGTGGTGTGCGGTTGACCCAAGACCCTTGCTTCCGGCCGATCCGATAGGGCCTCATGGACCTTAGAGTCGCTTCCGAGTGATAACTATTCCGGAAATCGTTAGGAATCTTAGAATAGAAATGTATCCCCGCATAAGGGAATAAAAAAACGTGTTGTCCCAGGTTTTCGGAAACGGATACAACAGTCCAGTCCAATCAGGTGTTGTACGTTTCAACCTCAACTTGAGCCTCAACACCACCACCACCACCACCACCACCACAACAGGGTTTGTATAAACGTACGCTTTGATCTCATCCGTGGCATCTCTTCCCACCATGTGAAGAATAGCCAATCTTCCACCAGGATGCTTATCCATCCAGCCATCAAGCTTCAAGACCATATCCTCATAAATGACAATAGTGTGTCCATCGGCGATCATGCCCTCGACCTTTCGGGCGGTCAAGATCTGGTCGCGACCCATTTTCGCAGATTATATCGCAATTCGACTCGTGTGTAATTCTCGCAGGTAATATTTTTCGACCGAAGGAATGGAATTTCGATTGTGAAATAATTCGGGAGGAAAAGGTCGACGTCGAAAAAAAAGAAAGGGACAAAAGGAGAGTATGTGTCTCGTCCAGGTTGCACAAAACTGAGCACAAATCGGGAACAGAAGCTTACCAGAACCAGCAAATCCCAAAAGCAGCCGGCTTCCTCCCACGATATGTATTCCTCTCTAGAGCCATTTGCCCCCCTACCCCGTCCAGGGGAGTCTTAGTGTGCCATGGCTAAAGAACGGCGCAGCTCGCAAAAACCAAGAGACACTCAAGCCAATCGAGCCTACGCCTCGAACGATGGCGCGTCACGGTCTTGGGGGCGTGTGTGAGCAAATCTCTTTTCACCCAGGGAGATGAGCATCGTCGTCGTGTCCCCCTTCTTCCCTCCCCCCTTTCCCGAAGGAGCAGGAGATTCGAGGGCGTACAACTAGCAAAGACCGACGGACTCTCCTCCTCGTTTAGAGTCAAGGCAGGAAACCAGGTTCGCCCAGACCACACTCAATTGGCAAGGAGAGAGAGGGATTGGCTCCACGTGGAGAAGGGGAAGGATACAGGACCCTGAAACGAGGGACGCACCGGGCGGATTACCTCCAGCTGGTCTAGACCGGCAGTGGCTTGTGGGTAGGCTGCGAGTCTATCGAACAGAGACCGCGCCCGGGGACACCAAAAGCTAGGGCTAGCCATTCCGACGGGGGGGCGGCGTAGTAGCAGCCAAGACTGTCCCCCAGACGGCGCAGCTGGAAGAGGGGGGGGTTTCTAGAAGGAGAGCTTAAAGCGACATGACTCTGTTTGTGTGTGTGTGTCTGTCTGTCTGTCTTCCTCTTTCTCAAGAGGAATTGTTCACGATTCAAACAGTGGATCAGAAAGAAACCTTGGTCTCACTAAGCGGCGAAGCTTTTTTCACTTCACCGAGCTGACGACCCTGCATACGCGTAACGTGCATTAATCCGTGTATAAACTTCCCTTTCCACCCCCTGTATAACGAAAAGCCAATTTTGAATGCGAAATGCGAGATTTGCGAGAAGAGTACGAAAATCCGTCGGACAAGAGAACGAAACTGCGCCCCCTTCTCTCGGCGCAAGCCCACTTTCCCCTCCCCCTTGCTCGGAGCTTCAAATTCTGGTCCCCGGGGGGAGGAGGAGGAGTCCCTTAGCGCGGATGCGTACCCCAGTGGTCACCGAGCTTTTTGGATTGGGTCCTTGTCAGAAAAAAACTTGTGTTTTGTACGCGTGTTCCAGAATAGGGGGTCCAGTCCCTTTCCCGTCCCCCAACAAAGATCTTACACACTTTTTCCATCTCGGCGGTTACATGACCTGCGCAGAGCCGAAATGTCTGACAGGTTACGTACCCGTACCTTACATAGGGGTTCTAAATCTAGATACGGTACCAGTGGCATCTTAACTGGTTCAGGTCGCCAGTCGAACCATGCTTTTGCTTTGCCGCCGCGCCATTCCATCAAATCTCTTGGAAAAAGTCTCTACCCGTGCCTCTTCCTTCCATCCCTGTCTTCTTGGCCAGTCCGTGTCTAGCACAAAAGGCTAAGCTTGCCTAGGGCTACATTCGTTCTCGTTGTGACATGCGCGCATTTTTAGTCTTCTCCATCTTAATGGTGCCATTCTCATCCCATGGCGTTTATTTCCCTCGCCATCATTTCTTTCTTGGACAGAAGCAGCAGCGGGAAGGGGAAGGGGAGATGAAATGGATGGACGCCACAAGAGATTACCTTTCTGCCTTGAAGATTCCTTGTTTTTTTTTTTAAAGAGGGTGTGCTGTAGTGAATATGCCCTGCGTCATAGCGCCTCCCCCCCACGCCACACCAATTACCTTATGTCAACCCTTGTCGGCGAGTCAAGATTGCGACAACCCGACGGCTTTGGGGGCTTTGCAGACCGAGGCTCGTTATCGGGTAATAGTTAGTGGCATGGGATATTCCGTCTCTGCCTGTGTTTGTCTTGTGTCATTTGCTGAGAATTTCTGTCTCAATTTGTTGAATTAATCTCAATTGTATCACACAACATGAAGCTATTCATTGGTGTTGAAGCCATTGCCGGGTACAACATGGCGTCCAATTATTGCGTGCTCTGAATAACATCAAACCCCGCCACCGTCTAATCAAGCCCATCAATAAACTCACCTCTAACAAAACCTCACCGTGAAATATGCCTCCTCACAACTTCACCACTCTCCCAATCCTCGACCTCTCCCTAGACGAAAATGCAATCCTAAAAACCCTCCGCGTAGCCCTGACCGACGTCGGCTTCCTCTACGTGTCCAACCACGGAGTTCCCCAATCCGTAATTGACAATCTCGTACACGTCCTCCCTAAACTGTTTGCCCTCCCCGAGCACGCTAAACGGGAAATCGCACTGGAAAAGTCGCCTCATTTCCTCGGTTACAGCGCAGCGGGGACAGAGACCACGGCCGGCAGATGCGATCAGCGGGAGCAGGTTGAGTTGGCTACTGAACTCACAAAGGCTCCTGATGGTTCGCCTTTGTATGAGGGGTTACGCGGTCCGAACCAAGTTTGTCGCGTATTTCGTATCCCCAATGGCTTCAAAAGCACTGACTTTATAGTGGCCGTCTGATTTGCCAGAGCTACGACCTGCGGTAGAACGCTACATTGACGAATTAACCAAGCTAGGAGAGAGGTTCCTCCGCTTAGTAGCCAAAGCTCTCGATCTCCCAGATGAGATATTCTTCTCCTATCTCTCAGATCAACACCGTCTGAAACTAGTCCACTATCCACCTTCCGACGGACAAAACACCCAAGGCGTCGGTCCCCACAAGGACTCTTCCGGGTGGTGGACATTCCTCCTCCAAGCATCCCCAGAAGTCAAAGGCCTCCAAGTCCTAAACAAAGCAGGCACCTGGATCGAAGCCCCCGCAATCCCAGGAACATTCGTAGTAAACATCGGCCAAGCATTCGAAGTCGTGACAAACGGAGTCTGCAAAGCGACGACGCATCGCGTTCTATCCAGCTCAAGCGAACGCTTCAGTGTACCTTTTTTCCAAGGCGTGCGGCGCAGTCTCACGAGAGATGAGGCGTTGAATTCTCTGGCGGGGCATTTCTCGAGGTTTGGTGCTGGTGATGAGTCTGGGGAGGCGAGGTCGATTGACGCGCCGTTTGTTACGGGCAAGTATGATACTTGGGGTGAGACGCAGTTGAGGACCAAGATACGAAGTCATCGCGAGAATGGGCGCAAGTTTTATGCTGAGGTTTATGACAAGTATGTTACTGACTCTTAGTGATATATTTACTTATCTTGAACGCGTCTTTCCATCGCGTTATTCGCATTCGACGCGTTGAGTGAGGTTCATTTCAGCTCAACTCAGGCGCCATCTCACAATCGCCGTTGAGGAGTTCAGCAGATGATCAAATGCCTTGAAGGTGCTCACTGCCGTCATCCATCCAGTGACAGCCTCCATGTAAGCCTCCACAGACGACAACAAAATGTGGCCGAAAACTGTCCGCCCAAGTATAAATGCTCCGAAACAACAACCACGCGTCCAGATTTACTCAAGCATCATCTTGAACTTTAGCATTCAATATGGCTCTCGAATTACCTCGACGTGAATCATTCGCTGCTCGCAGCGGCAACTCGTACTCTTACATCCACATCCAGCCGACATCTCGAACCACCACGCTCCTCCTACTCCATGGTTTCCCATCCACCCTCAGCGACTGGATCCATCAGATTCGCCATTTCTCATCAAAAGGATACGGAATCTTGGCTTACGATCTACTCGGATACGGCTCCAGCAGTAAGCCAACCGATGTGCATGAATACCGTCTGAAAACAATGGGCGACGAGTTGATTGAGCTCCTCGACCACTTAAACCTACCAACAGTGGTCGGCATCGGCCACGACTTTGGCGCCACCCTCCTATCACGCATAGCAGCATATCATCCAAACCGCTGGGTATCCCTCATCTTTCTCGCCGTTGGACCTCCAAAGCTAGGGACGCCTTTTGACGTCGACATGATCAACAAGATGACCAAGGAATTCCTAGGATTTGAGATGCTTGGGTATATCCCATGGATAGCCGACTCGACTACACCTTCAATCTTAGAAAAGCATGGTGAAGCTGCAATGAGCCTCATCTTTTGTCGCGACCGAAAGGCGTGGGATGAGTGGTTCCATCCTCTTGGCAAGATGAAGCAATTCGTTACCGAAGACCGCAGACTCCCTATCGGACCATGGTACACGGACGATCTTCAAAGGGAGCATCTGAAAGCCTTTGGAATTCCGGATGGATACATGGGCGCATCGAGGTGGTATCGCATGTGGATGGACAATCTCTTCGCATCAGACGAGAAAGGCTTTGAAGATTTCCAAATCTCTCAACCTGCGCTCTTTGTGGTTCCTCAAGAACCTGAACAATCCATGATCCAGCAACAGCAGATGCTCGCATCATGGACCCCCAATCTTCAGACCGTCAAGTTGGATGCCGGTCACTGGATACACCTAGAACGGCCAAACGAGACCAACACAGCCATCCAAAAGTTCCTAGAGACAGAATAGACTACTCAGCACGTAGCCAATCGAATGTATCGAGAAGATCAAAATTGAAATCAAGCTGCATCGGAAACTCCCAATCAAGAGTCTCCAGAGCTCCTCCGCCCGCAATGGGAGCATTGAGATTATGATCCAGAACACCTTGGATGACGGCCTTGCAGTCGGCGCAGAGATCGGCGTTTGGAGCAGGTGGTCGGACCCAGTCGAGGAACCCGATGAGAAGGCTGAGTTTCTGTATTATCGCTGACCGACTCAGTTTGGGACAGTCTGGATGTGTGCCGTGGAATGTCGGACGGAGGAGTTCGAGACAGAGGATGCCTCCTCCGGGAGCAGCGTAGGCCATTAACTATCACGCGTCAGTTTAGTTCAATAAAACAGGAAACGACTTACCAGCCACTCAAAGTCCCGTCTAACACCCGCAAACCGATCCTGATGCGTCCAAAACACAAGCGTAAGCGTCACCATCTCAAAGCTAATAACAAGCAACCGGCTATCATCCACACGTCCAAGACGCAACAGCAATCGTTCTGCAAAAAACAGATTCTGAAGATGCTCCAGCCTAACAAGAATCCTCGCGTAAATGGTCTCTATATCAGCATCTGGGTCACTCAAATCCTCGGTGCGGTAGATGAGAGATTGGGGGAACTGGTCTACAGTTCTCTCAGCTCGGGCCTTCACCTCACTATTCCTGTCAGTAAATGCCATAACACCCAAGGTAAATAAACTTACAGAAGAGTGTTGATAGACACCTTGGAACTATTCTCAAGCGCAATCTCCAACATCTCATCCTTGATAACAGCAATCTGCACACGAGCCCGTGTAAGCGTAGCATCGTGCAACTCGCCACTTCTATTCCACCCATTCTCATCCAACGCCTGCACCGCGCGCGTCAGCGTTTCCTGATCGGCAAGCAATTCTTCGTCTCGTATATCCAGAGGAAGAGGAGTCGAGAAATAGCGACGGCCGAGAAGAGGTGGTCGTCCTGTGAATGAAACCAGGACTTTGTCGACTGTAAAGACGCGGGCGGCTATTCGACGTTTATTCTCTGTGCTCAATGTCGGGACGTAATTCGGGTTGTCATATCCTGCGTGGAGTCCTAGGAAGGTCATCAAAGAGACGGTATCTGCGTGATATCGCCAGCATAACAGACCTATCGACGTCAGCATCGCCCAAGTCAGTGTCAAGTAAACATACCGGCATCTCCTGTTATCAGAGACTCAATCGTTGCTCTCCGATAACAAAGATAAAGCAAAACATCATTCCCCGTAGTGAAATGTCTCGTGAGTTCAATGCAATACCCCAAACACGAGACGATGTTCTGCGGATTCGATCCAGGAGACCCATCCCAATACGTCCAGATCAACCCGAGGGATTCCCAACGAATATTCGAACCCGAGAACTGATCCATCCATTCCGCTCCGCCAATATTCACATCGTGAACAGGCCGAGCAGTATTGTTGCAAATAGCAAGTCCCATCTCTTCAAGCTGCACGTCATCCCGACTGTTGAGATGCTCTCCCCAGCACTCATGCATCGCCTCAATCGTCCTCTTGACACAAGCGATGATCCAGTCATCAGCCCGGCAATGCAACCGATGAGCCAAAACATCATCATTCAGCTTGGGGAGATTCCTAAGAACAATGAGACACATCTCCCTCAAAGGAAACGGCATCTCAATCAAACAAGCCCTAACCCTCGGCCCCCTCCTAACCCCAGCCTCAACCTCAACAGGCGGTCCATGGACAAGATTCAGACTATTCCGCGTCTCCTCAAACACGGCATTGTGACTGGTGAAGCCGAGATATCCAGGCGCAGACGGTGATGGTGTTGTAGAGGAGCTGGAGGGAGGTCGGAGTCGCTGCCTCTTTGCTGTCCTTGGCTCGGTTACAGTGTAGACGCATGTTTCTTTTCGCTTCCTGCATCGTGAGCACGCGGGCTGATCATGATCGCACGCAACTTTTCGTGCTCGACAAGGGTCGCAGGCTTGAGGGCGTCCATTGAGACGACGAAGCAAGGGAGTATCCTCCATTTCAAGCCGAAGTGTTGATGATAAATCTCGGTCTCGGCTTGACTTTACTCAGGATGAACACACTCGGCATGACAAAAACTCGGCTTCGGCTTCGGCTTCAACAGTCTCGGCTTCGGTTAGGACCCCAAAGGCTGAAGCCGAACCCCACTTGGTAGCTCGGCTTACAGGGATTCATCGCACCTATTAACCTCAGTGAGCCTTGCCGATAGCTAGGGTGCGTCACACCGGACGTCGTTAGTTCTGCATTCTGCACCGAGCTGACAAGATGTGATGGGATCATGAGAAGGGCGCGTACACGTAGTGAGTCAATGGAGCTCTGCAGGATTACAAATGTGAAGTAGGGCTGAAAGTACAAATAGACGTGGATGCCTCGTCCAGATGGTAGAGATTCCAGTCCAAGACATCAATACAATACTTTACTCTACACTCTACAGAGTACAAACACACATACACACATTCATCATGTCGCATCAACTCTCCTCCGAGTCTTACACCAAGACCAACGTCTCCGAGACAACACTCGTCGACACAACCAAGCCCACAACAATTCCCAAGCCAAGTCAGTTCCCCATCGCATCCTCATCACCATCACCATCTAACAAACCAACAAGACCTAGAGACACCAACCCCAAAGCGAAGTCTTAAGGAAAAGCTCAAGATGAAGCTCGAAGGATCCGTAGATCCCACAAAGAAGCCATCTGATCCTTACAAGTCATGGGAGGCTCGGGCAGGTCAGTAATCACTAGCAAAAAAAGCATGTGGACTGGAGTCGGAAGCTAACTCTGTTCAGTAGCACTCCTATGAAAGGATTAATGTGTGGTGGAAGCGTGAATTTTTAGGAATGGTTGGACATTTTTTGGGCTTACGCGTTTATAACGAGTCTTGGAGTAAATACCCCTAGTAATTGAACTTATAAGTTTGATCTTATTGGCAATTGAAGGTCCTTGTGAATTGATGCTTACGACGTTGTAAACGTCAGCCCTACGAGCCTGTGAAGGATCATCAAGAGGCTCTTTATTCGTTGATCAAGATGTTGTAAGCGGGCATTCACTCACGCCGTGAATTGATGAGTCGCATGCTCCGCCATTGAGCTGCTTAGGCAGATCCTCAGCCCCTCTCGTATTGCAACACTTTCACATCAAGTTTAATGCTAGTTTAGGTCTTACGATAAATAGAGCGATCCTAAATATTCCTTCGCTTTGTATAGTATCGTGCCGATGTCGGGTTGGATGATCATCACTGACTCGGCTTAGTGATCCGTGGAACTCGGAGTCCTCGGTGCTCGGGCTCGGGATACATGGCAGGTAGGTAGGTTACAATGAATATCATGATAACATAAACATAAATTGAAGAATACTGAAAAATGGAAAGCCCATTGACTACCTTAGTATACACAACTTCGGAATATTGCAAGAGCTCGTGGTTGCTATTCACTAACCATCTTCCCCGTTGACCCGTGATTCTACAGGGTAGCCCCAACTTCCAAAGCAACACCACATAGCATCTTGACCACTTCTCGATGATACCGTATCGACTCAGCACACCCACTACGAACTTATAAAACGTGCTCGGTCATTAATTCATAAATCATTTATTATTACAATTAGCATATTATACAATCTGAGTAAAACTCCGACCTTGAACTTTTGTCAGCCCATCAAGATAACCTCACCTCCACTCACAACATCAACACAACCTTCCCCCTCTTATCCATCCTCCCACTGGCCCTCTCATAAGCCACCCTCACCTCATCAATCAAAAACGTCTCCGCCAAAAAAGGCTTCACATATCCCATCTCCAACGCCTTTGCCAACTTCCCCAGCTGCATCCCAGAAGACTCAACGATGAAAAAAACAGCCTTGACAAGCTCCTTTCCCACCGGTGGCATCTTGGCAAAATTAAAGCTGCTCGAGTCCACAGAGATGAGACTACCAGCATCCGTCACAAGATCCCATGCTTGAGCTAGTGGTTTCCCGCCGACTGTGTCAATGACTATGTCAAAGGAGCGCTTGACGATGCTTAACTCTTCGTACTCGACGACCTCGTGTGCTCCTAGCGATCGAAGGAATTCGTCGTTTCGCTCTGTGGAACTTGACCCGGCGATGACTTGTAGACCAGCGTAAACGGCAAGCTGGACGATATATGATCCAACTGCGCCCGATGATCCCGTAACGAGTAGAGTGCGTCCAGTCGGTACCTTCGCAGCCTCGTCAAAGTCCGGCTCCGGCACGCCTGCTTGGATAAACAAAGCCTGCCACGCCGTCAACGCACTAAGAGGAACAGTAACGCTCTCAGCCCAAGATAAATTCTTTGGCTTCAAAGCTAATTCATCTTCTTCCGCCATGGCATACTCAGCCCAAGTAGAACCTCTCTTTGTACTAACCATAGCATACACCTCATCCCCAATCTTAAACCTCCCCTCTTCATGAACCCTCTCAACTACCCCAGAGAAATCGTATCCGGGAATCCGAAGCTCATGATGGTATGACTCAGGCCAGGTGAGCTCGTCGCGAGTCACGGTCGTAGCATGGACGCGAACGAGGACCTGTCCAGGTTTCAACTCTGGAACGGGAACATCTTTCTCAAGCACCAGCGCAGATGAAGGCGCAGGGTTAGCGGCAGAGTAGGGCTCTTGACCCTCAGAAGACTGGATCCTCACAGCTCTCATGATGACGTTTTTAATTTTTGCATCTGATAAGATGATCTCTCGTGAGCGAATTTTCCAAGCCCCCATCTTTTACTAACAACCATCCAATCGAAGAAAATGTCTGTGTAACAAAGTTCAAGGGGGGTCCCACGAGTTCGAGTTCGAGTCCGGTCCCGGCAATTTTACCATCCACAAAATCCTCCGTAGACCCCCACACTCGGTGAACTTGGAGCTTGGTAATGGATGTGGAGTCGTGGCATCCCACGGCCTCGGTCAAGGCCTTGCTTTTTTTGTGGGCTTGGCAGTAGTCGGAGAATGAGGAGGAGACACGGGAATAGAGGGTGATTATTGAAGTTTGATGATGGAGAGTTTCTCTTGATAAAAGTCAGCCTGGTAAACACACCACTTGAGAAACACCACGTAGTACCTATCTCACGACCACGTCCTCTTTTATCAGGCCTCAAACCACGTCCCTCAGCGCCTGCACCTCACTGCCCTTTTCGACCTTCTCCCTCGGTAGCTCCCCGCGCGAAAGCCTCCACACCACCACGGCCATCAAAGCAATGATAGGCACGTGTGATGGCTCTACCCACCCTTGAGGGGGCACTCCTGCATGGCGCAAACCAACCTGGGCCGCAGCCGGAGAGGCCAAACAGCAAACATACGATCACGAGTACAAGTAGCTGAAGCTCTGCTGTTTACTCAAACTATCATAATCTCACCTCAACCTCACTACCCCCCTCACCATGGCGTCCCTCTTCATCAATGGAAGCATCCTCACCAGGTCCGAGGCCGGCCTCGCCGACCAGCCGACGTTTGCCGAGAGCATGTTTGTAAAAGACGGCATCATCCAAGCCATCGGCACAAAAGATGACCTCTCGGCCAAGTTCACCGGTCCCGACGTGACAGTCCAAGACCTAGCGGGGAAGACCATCCTCCCAGGTTTCATCGACGGCCACATGCACCTGCTCCTCCTAGGCCAGTCTCTTCGCAAGGTTGGACTCGAGCACTGCAAGAACCTAGACGACATCCTCGACACTTTGAGAGACTATGCCAAGTCGAACCCGGATGTGCCTAGGATTATGGCAAAGGGGTGGATGCACTCCATGACTCCCGACGGTGTCACTGCCAAGTTGCTTGATCCGATTGATTCTCGGCCTATTTATGTCGATACAAAGGATATGCATTCGACGTGGTGTAATTCGGCGGGTTTGGAAGAGATGAAGGTGGCCGACATGGCGGATCCCCCAGGTGGCATCATCGAGAGAGATGAGCAGGGTAGACCATCAGGAGTGTTGAGTGAAGGCTCAGTACTATCCATCGTATGGCCTCACCAGGCTTCAGTAGCCACAAGCGAGGACCGCATCGAGTGCATGCTGGCCGCCTTTGAAGCCTACAACAGCTCTGGATACACAGGCCTCATCGAGATGGCAATGGACGAAGCAGCATGGGAATCCCTCACCGAGCTCAAGATCCGTCACCCAGAAGTATCCATGCGCATCACGGCCTATTGGATCATCAAGCCAGCCGACACAGCAGAGGAGCGAGCCCGTCAAGTCGACCGAGCCATCGAGCTAGCGGCCAAGTACAACAAAGAAAAGTCTCCTGATCTGCGCATCGCGGGTATCAAGGTCATCTGCGACGGCATCATCGACGCCTGCACATCCTACCTCTCAGAGCCATACGCAACAGCCCCATCACCACCTCCCATCTGGACCCGTGAGGATCTCGAGCCTGTGGTGAAGAAAGCTTCAGACGCAGGTCTCCAGATTGCTCTTCACGCCATCGGAGATGCAGCCATCACTATGGCGGTAGACATGCTCGAAAAGTACGGCAAGGTCGGTGGTAGACATAGGATCGAGCATCTCGAGGTAGCATCCCCTGAAGACGCAAAGCGTCTCGGCAAGCTAGGCCTCACAGCATCCATCCAACCTGTCCACGCTGACCCAGCCATCCTCCGCGCCTGGCCCCGTCTCATCGGAGACCGTTGCAAGCGAGCCTTTGCATACCGCGAATTCGCAGACTCTGGAGCTCTCCTAGCCCTAGGCAGCGACAGCCCAACAGCGCCCTGGAACCCTCTTCACAACATCTACGTCGCCACAACTCGTCGATCAGCTCGAGAGCCCGAGTGCGAAGAGGTAGTCAACGAGAACTTCCGTCTAGGAGTCTGTGAAGCTGTCGTTGCTGGTTCAGCTGGAGCGGCAAAGAGTGTATTCCAGGATGATCGTGTAGGAAGTCTCGAGGTTGGAAAGATTGCCGATATCATCGTGGTGGATATGCAGTGGGAGGCAACTCAGCTTCTCAAGGCTGAAGTCAAGGAGACTTGGTTCGGAGGAAAGAAGGTCTGGAGTTCGAGAGTATAGAGGATGTTTTGTGATGAGTGTATAGAGTTGAGTTGAAGCGTAGGTGTTGGTTGGTGAAGATCCCTAAATTCAAGGGGGAATACAAAACTATCCCAAACGATGACCGTGTGTGTATACCAAGTTGATTCCCCGAGTATATCCATCTCAAGCCGTGTATTTCCATCCTCATCAAGCCATCGTAGTCTTCATCATCAACTTTTCGGATTCTACCTCAACATCCGATCAGCTGCCAAGAAACGCCAAACTTGAACATCATCTGATACAGAGATAGCCTATTCAGGAGCCATCATTTGCTAGAGCATCTCCTACAATTCCCTAGTCTGACCCTTTATCACCGTTCTAGATACGTCTTATTCCCATCTCCATATCTCATCTTCGCACCTTGATCTGGAGTCCGGGGGCTTGACACTCTACCGGAGCCAAGACCACACCCCTGTTGTTCTCTCAAGTCTTCAGATACGACGGTACTTACCACAACCCCCGCTATCTCCGTCCCCCTCCTCGTCTTATCCCCAACTTAGCGGTATCTCTTTCAAACTCCACCTTTCCCGGCTGCTATCAGTGGAACCATGCCCTTTCCCCGGATTAAGCCTCGTTTCTGGGGTTTGAACTCGTCCCTCCCCCCCTCATGGGTCCATTCGAACACAAAAAGGGCCGTCTCGTCGCTCATTTCTTGCCATTGGGAAGACAGGCAACCTCCTCCTCTTCAAATAACATCAATCTTGACCAGACCAACTTGAATCATGGCCGATACAAAGATGCAAGACATCGAGGTCGATAAGAAGCCCGCCATCATTGACAACGATGACGTCGAGGCAGATCTCAAAGTCGGAACCATCTCAGATCTCGACGAAGCAGAAATCTTTCTCAGAGATCATGGAATCGCCCACTCTCGCCTCCACGAGCTCATGTCTGATGAGAACGCCCTCAAGAAGCTCCGTCGAAAGGTCGATTGGACTTTGATGCCTCTTCTCTGCGGCACCTATCTCCTCCAATACATCGACAAGCAGGCACTCGGATACTCTGCCGTCTTTGATCTCTTCACTTCTACCGGCATGACTAGCGATCAGTACAGCTGGATGGCTTCAATCTTTTACTTTGCCTACCTAGTTGCAGAATGGCCTGCTTCATACCTCGCTCAGCGTCTCCCCACCGGCACGGTGGTCAGCTCCTTCGTCATCACCTGGGGCACAATCCTCTGCCTTACAGCAGCCTGCCAAAACTTTGCCGGCCTCGCAGTCTGCCGATTCCTCCTCGGTACCTTTGAAGCCGTCATCACCCCGGCCTTCATGCTCATCGTCTCCCAATGGTTCCGCGGTGAATCTCAACCTTCCCGAGCCGGTCTCTTCTACTGCTTCAATGGCGTGGGCAGCATGTTTGGTGGCATCCTCTTCTACGGAGTCGGTCAAGCCAAAGGCTGGGACGTCTGGCGCATTATCTACGTTCTCTGCGGTGGTCTGACCGTCTGCTGGGGAATCCTCCTCTTCTTCTACCTCCCCAACAACATCCTCACAGCCAAGAGGTTCACAGTCGAAGAGCGAGCCATGCTCATCGCCCAGAGCGCACGTAACCGCACCGGTGTCTTTAACCGAAAGATCAAGTGGAACCAGATCAAGGAAGTTTTCTGCGACTCTCAGATCTGGCTCCTCTTCTTCTTTACTCTTCTCAACGAGGTCATCAACGGTGGTATCGCCAACTTTTCCAAGCTCATCGTCAAGGGTTTCACCAAGGACCCTCTTCTGACTACCGCGTATGGTATTCCTTATGGTGCTTGCATGGTTGTCTTTGACTTTACTGGTCCTTATCTTGCTTCGCGCTTCAAGAATGTTCGAACTATTGTCATGATTGTGTGGTTGATGCCCACTCTTGTCGCTGTAACTTTGTTCTGGCAGCTTCCCCGAACCAACAAGGGAGGTCTTCTTGCTGGTTACTACATCGTGAGTACTCTCGATTGACCGTTCAACGTCCCATTCTAACCCGTAATTAGTGCGCTTCCTTCGTTGGTGCTCTTGTTGTCGCCCTTCAAATGCCCGCCTCCAACGTCGGTGGTTACACCAAGCGAACAACCGCCACAGCCTTTGTCTTCCTTGTAAGTCCTCAACCTCCCAACGCAATCTTCAAATACTAATAAAGTTAAGGCCTACTGTATCGGCAACATCATCGGTCCCCACGGCTTCCTCGGCTCCGAAGCCCCCATCTACCAAACCGGCTGCAAGCTCATCATCGGCTGCGTCGCCGGCCAAGTCCTCATCGCTCTCATCCTCCGCTATGTTCTCATCCGAAGGAACAAGCTCCGTGACGCCCAGGGCCCAGTCATCGAGGATGAGAATGCTGCTCTTCAGGATCTCACAGACTTTGAGAACCCCAACTTCCGATATGCTTATTAGAAGAGACTAGAGACCACCTGTCAAATACTAGATACCAATTGACCATCTGTCACAATCGTTTCGTTTCTCCTTGTGATGCTGCTTCTCTCATTAGTAACCCTTGCCAACTTGTTGGTTGCTCACCCGGCAACATTTAGCGAACAATCCTGGGGAAACAAAAACATTTACGTAAAAGAAATCATGGTCTCGTTGAACAAGGTTAGTTGAGTCCGGGGTAAACAAATCCACATCGCCACTTTGCGCAAGGATGGATGGGACCAACAGACGATGCAAACTACCGGCTCAGGGAAGCGGATGCTAGGGCCAACCTTGCTTTGACAGCTGGTTTGATCTGAAGATATCATCTTGCGTCGTGGTAAGCCGGGTCTAGTCCTCGGGAGACCATGCCTCTTGGAGTTGAATGTAACTGCAAGTCCAATATCACCGCTACTAATCCCCTATCATCTTCTGACAGCTCCGAAAGCTGAACGTTGCCACAATGGCATGTCAACCCTCGTCCTTGTCAAAGATTGGGTCTTCTCTCTTGGATAAAACTACGTATCAATAAGAACTGCCGCTTCTATCCCCCTGTCAAGCTCTGCAGGCAGATAGTGACAGAAGGACGCATAGCATACCTGAACATCCAAATAGCGTAGCTAGCTGGCATGCAGCAGTTGTGACGCGGTCTCAGTCATGCAGCAAGCCTCAAATCGCCCCATGACTCGTGAATACAGATACAACCTCGATGGCTGAACCCGTTCACGCCGTTTTCCCGCTGAAAGTATCGTATCGGCAACATCCACTCAACCTCAGAGGTTTACCCATCATCCCCCAACTTCCCAGTCATAGATCCATATTCACTCTTCAGCCAGACCCATCGAGACAACAAAACCCACCAGGCCATGACGATCAATCCGCCTCAACTCCACCCTCAACTCTCCACGCACCAACCCCCAGACCCATCAACACCAAGATAAGAGCCTCCAGGCCGCCATCGTGAGCCCCGACAAAGGCGGGTTTCCCGTCTTCTTTGGCATGATGCCGGGCCCTTCCTATCGTTTCCCCGCGCGCCATTCGTATGATTCAAGTGGAACCATGAACAGGGGAAGAGTCTCAACTCCCGGTGGTTGATCTGTGCCCGGGTGAACTCTCGGAGTCAAGATCAAGAGCCGACATGTACCTCCTTAACAATTTTTCATAAATGGTGGCTGGTCTCACAGGGGAAATAGAACGGTCTTGGCGAATGAGCTTCATGGTAGATGGTCACACAGCAGCTTCAACGGCAGAACGTTGAGAATCTGGGGTAAACGTTCGTGCAAGCCCCTACCGTTCATGCAACCTTCAAGACCGAGTTTCGGAGGATGTGACTTTGTATATAAAAAAACTAAATATGCTCATGAGATGCCATATGATGGAAAGCGAATGCTATACTAACAAAAACCCCTACCCAGTTGGCAATGCAACGACTCGTATGCTCTTCTATCCAGAAACGCCATGAGAATGCTTAAATCACAATACCGCGCTGTACCCATCCACGTCTTCCCTTCCACGCCCAAAGAAGCAGTCCAATACCAATCCAGACCGTGATAGTCTCTGCCCAATACGTCCCAGCATAACATCGCTGCCCGTAGCAGAAGAGATCACCCTCTCCATCTCCAGACTCACCATCCCCAGGGTGGTTGGCACCATTCTGATACACGGCGGAGTACACGAGGCCCCAGAAGGTAGAGCCAAGGGCAGGCAACATACCGATGATACCAAAGTTGGTGGCAAAGTTCTCGACACCCCAGATGATGGTGACAATCAAAGGCGTAAGACTGAAGATGGCACCGTAGCCAGCACCAACCATTCCCGAGACGAGCCAGAAACGCTCAGAGTGGTTCTGAACGAAACCCGACGCCAGAACGAGGAGACCAAACGACAAGACAGCGGCAAAGAACGCCATGAACGCAACGCGGGAGATGGCGAAGCGATCGCTGACAGCCGATCGAGCGTGTCTAACCTGAACATGTTGAGTCTGAGGTGAAGGCGCCAACAGATCCGTCAGAGTACCGATGAAAATCCTCGAAAGAGTGTTTGTAACACCAAAGATGGAAACATGCGTGGCCGCCGACGTGTGATGTCCAAGCCCTTCCGACATTGGTGGCGTCAGAGTACCAATGATGGTACCCAGATTGTTGATGAAGGCCTCGCCCGGACCTACCATCAACAGGAAGGCCAAAGCAAAGGGCCACATTGTCCTGTCAGCGAGGAATTGTCGTGTCTCGGCGTTGAGAACCCAGTTCTTCTTCCACTTCTTGTCGTCCTTGGTCGGATCAAGCAGCGACGAATTCTCCAGATCATCGCCCTGTGCGCTCACACCGCCGTAACTGCTGGTCCTGCCAAGCAACGAGCTTCCATCAAGCAGACCGCTCTGCTCCAACTCCTCGATAGCCTCATCGATAAGGTCATCCTCGTCCACCACCCGCAACGTAAACGTCCCCATGATACCCATAAAAAACAGCAGAATCGCAAGGAAAAGGAAGAAGCGGAAAACATCCAAGTCTCCCTTGGAACCATCTGGTCGCGTCTCAGTGAACAGACGACTCCCGGCTTGACTCAGCCACATGGGACTCAACCCAAAACAAGTGATGGGCGTGGCGAGCGCCAAACCTCTGTATCGACCCTTTCCAAAATTCTTTGCGCAAGACGACACAGCGGCCATGTACAGAGCGCAGGTCGCGATGCCGATGCAGACAAAGGCAAACATCATGAGCGGAAGCGACCAGTCCCCATCCGGCCGAGGCCCACCATGGCCGCGGTACTGAAGATCCAGCTTCCTGTACACGCCCGCAGCGATACCGTATCCCCCACCGAAGAGGACTCCTCCCGTGAGGGCCAGAGGAGCGAGACCGACGCGGTCGCATATATATCCGACGATCGAGATGGGGAGGTAGAGGGCGAGGGAACCGGCGATGGCTACAGCGTTGACCTGGAACTGGGTGTAGTGCAATCGCGACTGCAAGAGCGGCGCATACAGTGAAAAGACGACGATGGAACCACTGCAGAGAGCGCAAATGTTGGCCGAGATGAAGGAAATCAAGCGAATAGCCTGTTTCGCCTTGCGCATCCGTGTCCGATGGCCGCGCCCATCATCCGATTCCGTATCAGAGGCATAACTAGAGCTGCGCGTCGATATCTGGTCGCTATCGCGGGGGCGCGCGACGTCTTCTGAAGCTGGAGGAGGCATCTTGGGAGGTAGGTTTTGGGGAGGGGATGCTATCAGTTTGCAGTGATCATGTCGGAGATGGAAGGAGAGCAGGTGACTAGACAAAAAAGACCCCGTGAGACGTTTCACTGCCGTGATTGATGAATCACGTCAGTTGGAGGTGCTCCATCGCGATCCAACGTCATGGGGGTCTTTGATGGAGCCCCCACTTGGGTTTGACCTCCGATGCCGGGCGGGCCGTTTAAACTCTATCACCAAGGGTGCAGAAAGTTTTCTACAGTGCGTGCAGGTATGAATCATTCATCAGAGTTGTCACCAAAAAAAGAATTTGTTCCATTAAACATTCCGAACCTTATCGGTCTTGCGTCTGTCTGTTCGCGGTGTTGACGTGTTATCGGTTACCAACAAGTCGAGATAGGGCATTCCTCCCTGTTGGACTCTCAGGCACAGGATCATCCTTTATCAAGATCAACGTCTCCGATTTCCAACGGTCCAAAGGCTGAGGCGTATCCGTTGACTCGACAAAATCATCAAACGGCCTCCCCTCGGACGGCGAGTCAGACGGTTCAAACATGATGACGCCTCCGATGGTGGGTACAACCACAAAGTCGTCATCCTGAAATATCCTCGTCCTCGCGGCATGCACCGCCGAGTCTCGAAGTCGAATCGGCGCCCAGCGTGGTTCACCCGAAAAGCCGCTTCCGACAGGATGTATCGTTTGTAGGTGGAGGTCGATGCGCATGTTTCCGTCCACCGTGGATGCTGCCAGCAGCAAATCTTCATTCCAGAGGTGTGCATCCACAAACAGCAATTCCCTTCCCGTTACAAGGTGAGGCTGGGTGCACCCAACCCAGAGAAGGTCCGGCCGTGAGGATCTGTATTCGTAGTGTTTAAAGGTCTGCGCCAAGACGTTGAAAGTGACGGCACCCCAGTCACCAACTCTTCTCGCTGGCAAGCATCCGTAGCAAATACCAGGCAATGTTTGAACCTGGTTTTGACTTCGATAGATGCCCAGAGCAAAGGATCCACAATTGTCTGACTTTCTGCACGCAAATGACAATCCGAGATAACGCTCTTGATGGCAGTCTTTGTTGGCGTGTCGTCTGGGGTTTGGAATGTCTTCTGTCGCCCACCACACCGGTTGACCATTTTCGAATTTGACCACAACAAAGCTGATATGTGTGAAGTCTGCCTTGTTTAGTGTCTGATTGCAGAAGGAGTCTATGTACTCACTCAAGATCTTACGGGAGCATGCCCATACTGCAAACACCACATTATCTTGTGTCGGATGCGGCAAGACATTGGCCACGCCTCCAAATAAGCGCTCCGACTCGGGCGGACAGGTCTGAACCTTTGTGAGATCAAGCTGTGTTGTCTTACCGCCCCAAGAAAAGACCACGATCTGTCCAGTTGAGGTCCCGATGCCAACAGTCTTTGCCTCCGCGTGTGCTGTAGCGAACGGACCTGGCAAAGAGATGGTCTTCCACTCTTTCGTAGCTAGGTTAGCAATAAATCTATCAATGTTAGCAGCACCCGGAGATAGTTCGATTGACAGAACACTGACATCTTTCGGTTGGGCTGGTTGGCTTCTCTCATCACAAGAAGTTGATCACTGATGCACACAAGTCGGAATCGAGTGCCCGACATGGCACCCCCAGGAGGCAGAAACCTGTGCCTCTCTCTCGTCCGAAGGTCATCAACAATAACCCTGTCCAAACTAGGTTGCCACGCCAGCTTCTCTTTCGCATAAAGTGAAGGGTACCAAGAGTCGACAGGTATCGGGCCAAGCGCCGACGGCGGAGTAGATTCGCGAAAGATGCTACTGACTCCTTGATTCCACCGCATCCAAGTGTACTTGGAAAAAGGACGCTGCCACTTCTTGCGCTTCTTGACTGCCATGGAAAAGAGCTGCCTGCCAGGCGTTGTCGGGTACGTCTCCAAGAGGCCAGGGAAGAAGTTGCGGCATGCCCTCGCCAGGACCGAATCCTGCGTCCATGCTGTCGCCCATGCTCTACAGACTAATCTGCAAGCCCGAAAGTCCTGAACGCTTAGACACGAAAGAATGAGGCAGATGAGCTCCGGGGGTAGATCCTGGAGACCTGAGAGCACAATGGTTGCGTCACGGATTCGGCCCCGCAGGTATAGGATATCCCAAGGCGATAGGTCCGCTAGGAAGTCGTCGATGGCCTGCTTCTTTGTGCGGCTATGGCTTGACGAGGATGGAGGTCTTTGGACAGATTGGTCGGTAGTGATCTGCATTATGCTGGGCGTGGCTAGGGAGAGTTGAAGAGCATCGCAGTGGTTTCACGCTTGGATGCCTACAGCACATGTGCGTGCAGGAATGGTCATGTGACCAGACGCTGAAGAGAAGATCAACCTCAAGGATTCCAAAGACACGAGGAATGATGCGAGAGGATTGGTAATTATTATGTATCGGAGCCCTCATCTATATAGCCTCCGCCGCCCTAGACCACCATGACTTGATTCCATCCACATCGCACCATCCCAGCTCCAACGGGTCCTCAAACCACCACCGCCCATTCTTGCGATCGCTATCGTACTTCTTCAAACTCCCTCCATCGAATCTGTGATTCTTGACTCCAACGAGTAGAACAACACTTCCAATACGAGGATTAAACTCTTCCGGGTCAAGAAACACCGTTAGATGTACTTGTTTAGACGTGGAGGGATCGACTAGTCGAGCAGTCCTTTGCCTGTGCGGGGGCAAGTTGGATGGCTCCACGTCAGACAGAGACGATATGATGGCGAGCACGTTGCAAGACCAATTTTGCTTGTATGGGAGATGCGGGATGGATCGTAGCGTCGTGAGCTTTAGCGGTGTTTGGGGGTCATGCCAGTCGCGGGGCAGAGCGATGGGCTGTTGAGGCTTCTGCTGAGGCTTGGGCTTGGTCGGGTACGTAAGAGTCTCAAATGCCTCGAAGGTTTCCTCAGCGCCTTCTTCATCCTCATCCTCATCAAAATCCTCGGCGTGTAATGAACCGGGCTTGGCCGTCGCTTTTGGCTCCTGCGGTGATACTTCCTTCGACTCTTGGGGCGGCTGTTCGATTGTCCCTGGGTACGGTTGCGTTACAGGCTCTTGGTCCCGTCCAAGAGCTCGATACGATTCGTTCCATCCGACGGTGACAAGATCCTCGATAACGAGCGTTACCATCTTGCGATCCTCGATATTCTGCCACTCGGCATGAAAGGCCTCGCACCGAATGAACGCTCCCAAAGCAACCTCTCCCGTCTGAACAAACCGATGCATATTCGCCCCTAAAAGAGCCTGAATGCATATGACTCCATCACCAAGGAGCAGTCGTACAGCTTGCCATCGTCCAGAACGGGATACCGAAACTCGTTCAAGACCTTCGACTAGGAAAATGGACCCAGGGACACAATAGCGTGTGCGAAGAATGTCTCGAATCACGGGAACCAACTCGAAAATACCAGCCGAATAGGTAACGGCGGTAGGATCGAGCGTCACCGATTCGTTAGGCATGTGCGATGATGGTCCATTTGGTGCATGTTGAAGATGACGCTGTGAATCTGAAAGAAGGCGTTGGATACATCATGAACTGGTGCAATATGCATATATCCATAATTCCCTCAAGCGGGGTCTCAAGTACCACCCAGACACCTCAACACTTTGACCTCAAACAGCTGTGTAACCTCAAAGATGGACAGTCCATATGCACGTGAGCTTACAGTCGCCATTGGCGCTTTGCAGAAGGCGGCAAAGCTCAGCCAATCTATCGTCTCCAGCCAAGACAAAGGCGCCATCGAAAAGGAGGATCTGAGCCCAGTGACAGTCGCCGACTTTGCTGTCCAGGCCCTTCTCACAGCGACTATTAAGCATGCATTTCCCGAAGATCATGTCGTCGGAGAAGAAGATGCTTCTGATCTTCGCAAGAACCCTGTTCTGATGGAGCGTGTGTGGGAGCTGCTGAGCCGAATCGCAAGTGACCATGACACTCCCTCGCTCTGTCAACTCCCCGCAACTCGAGAGCAGATGTGCGATTTGATCGATGAGTGCGGTGCTAGTAGCCCTGGAGCATCTGTTCGAACTTGGATTTTTGATCCAATCGATGGAACAAAGACATATCTTCGTGGAGAGCTCTATGCCATCAACATGGCTCTCCTGTTGGACGGGGAGCAAGTTGCTGGTATCGTTGGAGCGCCTAACCTATCCATCGATGCAAAGGCACCTCTACGAAACGAAAATATCGATACCACAGGACAAGGTTGCATATTCTTTGCTGTCAAGGGACACGGCGCCTTTCTTCGTCCCCTATCAAGGGATGCGCCCCGAAGGCTCGCATCCCACGCTGCAGACCAAGATGTCCGCTTCGTCACATGCGCCAACATCGTCGACTCCGCCCTCGACGGCGTCCACGAAGTCGTTGCATCTCGCCTCAACGCCCCCTTCCCAGATAACGACCTCGTACCCTGGGTCCTCCGCTGGGCGGTCCTCGCAATGGGTCTCGGCAACACAACAGTATGGGTGTACAAGCGCCGAGACCGCTACGCAAAAGCATGGGATCACGCAGGAGCTATGCTACTATTTGAAGAGGCTGGTGGGAAGATTACTGATGTTCATGGAAAGAAGATCGATCTTACGGCTGGGAGAAAGATGAGCGCGAATTTCGGGTTCGTCGCGGCGCCGGCTGACCTTCATGGGCGAGTTCTCAAGGTTGTGCATGAAGTGCTTCGGGAGGAAGGGAAGGAGGATTTTTTGCAGTGAAACTCGCAAGGTGGAAATTATAGAGGTTATGGATAGAAAAAGAGATGGGATACGACATAGTCACAAAAGGGGAGAAGAATATGAGGAGCGTCTAACCCACATGAGAGTGTCACTTTGTTCATACTGGTATGGGGTCTTGCCTCTAACAGCCAACCTGCCTTGGAAGATGCATATGCGATTCTTTTTTCTTGGGTGATGTCCCCCGTCTCTTGTTCCGTGCTACACGGCAAAGGTCGATATCCACGCACGCTCCATGGATTCGCATCCTGGATGCGTCCAGTATAGTCTCTGACCTTATAACAACCCCCTCATCTCGATACGAAAGAACTTGGAACATGGGAATGTTGTAAGAGCCATGAATGCAAGTCTGAAAAGTTCAGGCAGCCACAACGCTGTGTGAAGAGGCGCTCAAGATATGTGAGCCATTAGAGGTGGCATCAACCTCACAGGCACCCAAAGCTTCGAAATAGGGCCTTCCCCGATTTTTCGAGATCATGAAGAGCTTATGGTAGATCTATAAAGGTCCCCTAGTGCTGCTTATACGAAGGCGTCCTATTGTCTTTCTGTTCGACTGCTGCCTCGACCTCTGCAGCCACAGACTCACTCCCTTGTTGTCTGCGAGCCCTTAACGATTTGGGAAGAGCAATTTAATCACGACATATATTGTTCAGCATCATTACTTCCGTACCATCCCCAACCTAGCTTTAACTTGCAGTCAATAGCGGCCACCCCCTCCCGTGAGCTGTCTTCGTTGCGGCCCACCCTCCGTAGGACTCAAACCCTCCAAGGCCATAGTAACTATGAAAGCTTTTACACAGTATTCTAGAACTACGTAAGAAATTGATCTTTGTCGTTGGAACGCGAGATTTTTGGATCGTAGTAGCCCTAAGAAAGCTTGCGGGATGTAGTCCGCTGGTGAATCACGGTGATCGTGCTAGCGATCGACATGATGACTTCAGAACATTCCTCGCCGTCACTACCATCATTAATGCCCGTATTAGTAATTGAGAAACTATTCAGAGACTCTCCGGGACTTAACCTTTCGACCTACATATCTGTTTCCAGTTATGACTGTTAGTGCGCTTCATCCTTGATCATTGTGCGTCTTCTGCTACACCCTGACACATGGAGGAGAATGGGGAGTGATTAACAGAGCTCAAATAGTGCAGAGAGTTCTTATAGCTCTGGGAGAAGATTGCATTGACCCCCCATCAATTGGATCTCGGGGGTGCGTACATGGTATCTCCGTTCCGGGACAACGAACCCAGCCAGCTGTCAAGGATCTCTCTATCCACTCACAGAGCCCCCGAATCTTTCAATGTGCTGTAATTAAGGTTAAAAAGCCTTGTGTAGAGACCTTTTTGAAGTCATCCAACGCCGAGAATCGCAGATCTCTTGCAAATGTGCAAGTCTAATCATGAACTTGACAACTGGTGTGATCTGATAGGGAGGGCCCGACCCTCATGCTAGAGACTAAACGAGAAGGATTCATCTAGACAAAAATAACCGTAAAACAAAGGTCCCCTACAGATTATTCCCGCCCCTGAAACATTCGCTTAGGCAGCTGCTTTCCTCCTCGCAACGTGTTACAGCATGTCAGCCTCAGCGGAGACGAAAACACTTTACCCAGTGAGGAAGTCATTGTTGGGTCCCCCCCGGAATTGTCGGGCAACAAAAGATGGATCCTTCGTGGTGATCATTGCCCCTGGCATGTTGGTGCGTGCGAGTCCGCCTTATGTCTCAGCTGAGGACGTCACCTCATCATCACTCTCTTCTCTTCCAGTGTATAACAGGATTCGAACGAATGGAGAGAGCCAGTAAGGGCTACTGTGAACTTATTACTGTTTCATTAAAGCAGACGTTTGATAGTCCATGAGGTTGTTCATGGCTTCCCTTCAGGCGCGCCACCATCACCATAGTCCCACTCCTGCAGAAGCTACTGCATGGCATCCTTGCAAGGCGTCCTGAGCTGACCTTCAGCCAACGAAACTAAGCCCAAAGGAATGCGGGTGAAGGGGGTTATTAAAGATGGTGGCTTGCTTTCGAACAAGAGCCGCATGCTTCCACACTTGTCTTGTTGAAGGGTGTTACGGTTGCTTGAATCTCGAAAGACTAACCAGCTACATCGGTGGAATAAGGCACCATGGGGAAACTATTCAAGCTAATCTCCAAGGCGAGTGATATCGCTACTGCGGTGGGAGAGGAGTATCTGAAAGCCAAGGAAAACGCCAACTATCAGATGGCACAGCAGATACAACAGCAACAGCAACAACAAGCATACTACGCACAGCAATACGGCGGATATCCACAACAAGCAGGCACATCACAGCGAGAACAGCCCGGGACTCCGCAGCAATATCAGCAGTATCCTCCTCCTCCTCCTTCTCAACATCAACAATACCAGCCTCCTCCTCAACTGCATCAGTATCCCCCTCCTCCCCAGCAGTCCCAAAGCCAAGTCGACAGCGATCGCGAGGCTGCAGAGAAGCTCGCCGCCCAGTACCAGGACGAGTACAACCGCGAGATCGCTGAGGCAGAACGTGAACTGGAACGCTTGAAGAAAGAGCAGGAGGAAAGGCTCAGGGAGGCAGAGAGACAGCTGGAAGGTTTGAGGATACAGTCTGAGTCTTCTGGGCCTGCTAGTTCTGTCAACGCTCCCTCGTCTGCTCCGCAGCAGCAGCAGCAGCAGTATCAACAACAGTACGATCAGCCTCAGCCATCACCAGCCGCAACTCCATCGTCGTATGGAGGCCAGCAGTATCAAGCCGCCTCGCCAACCCAACCTCAACGTCAGCACCAAATCCATCAGCAATGGACCCCCCAAGCCGCTCCAACACTGAACCCTATCCATCCCCCAGAGATGCATCCCTGCGGCATCGTCCCCATCTCAGTATGCGCCGACGGCCTCATGGACATGGAAATCGACTGGTTCATCCACCCCTCTGCACCCGAATTCCTTGTCTGTTCCAGATGCTACGTCGACCACATCTACAACACACAATTCCAGTCCTCATTCAGAATGGTACACCTCGGGGCCGGACAGAAGCGGAAATGCTTCTTTAGTACCAGACGCATGAAGGAGACGCTCTGGCCAGAAGCGGTATCTTCATCGAGTCTGAGTAACGCCGTCGAGTTTATGCAGAAGCGGCAGAGAATTCCTCATTGCACTGATGCCGAGATTAGACCTGGTGCATCATGGTATACATCACCTAGTATCCCACATGCGACCTTTTGCGCAGCCTGCTACGAAGACATTCTCATGACGTCTTCGTTTGCCTCAAACTTTACCCTCTCTACAGGCCTGGAAGCCTTTTGCGACGCCAGCACGTTTTACGTCCGACGCATGTTTGACCTCTACGCGCCAAGCAACAACTGGTCTGCTTTTTGCCAACAGGTGCAAGCCCGTATACAAATCCCAAAGTGCGAAAAGGGTTTGCCCATGCCCACGCATGAACACAGCTGGTACGAGACCACAAGAGGACCCAGGGGCACAGTCGTCTGTGGTGCCTGCTACTGTGACAACTTTCACAACACGCCGGACCAGCAATACTGGAGACAGATAGCACCCAGGGGAAAAGAAACAATGTGTCTATGTGGAAACATAAACATGTACTCTGTATCCATCAAGGCCTTCGACACAAAAGACCTGAGCATCTTCTGGGGAGCCCTAGACGAATACAGCAAACACCCCTTCTGCAACCCCTACGAAACATCAGGCGCAAAATGGTTCACCCTCCCCAACAAGTCCAAAGAGATCATCATCTGCGGCGCATGCTACTCAACTATGGCAACAGTCTGGGGAGGAGCGAATTGGTTCATCCCTAAGTCGTCGAGCTTCTTCAAGTCGGATAAGCGCGTGTGCGGCTTCAACGTCGGCCATCCACGTTTCCACAAGAACTTGAACGCTTTTAACGAGTGTACCCTCAGAGGAACTTGGAAGGCCATGGGTGATCTCGCAGCTCTGTTTGCTAGTGTTGAGCCCTGTCCCAGGAGCAAGCCCAACGGATATCCTAGACGATACTGGGGATGGCAGAATGCTCAGATCTGCGAAGAATGCTACGTGACCTTTGCAAAAGACACCTCATTCGAGAGTAGATGCACAATCCGTGGAGTACGCAGCACAGATGGTATCTGCGATCTCTACTCTTCCCGGATGCGAAACCTATACAGCGATGCTTGTCAGTCTGGCGACCTCCAAAGCTTCCTCAACCAAGCAGCACAGCGCAAGCAAATATTTACCCAAATGAACCAAACACTAGAGATGCTAAAATCAGCATACGCCCAAGAAAACATGCAACAGAAGCAAATGCTTATGCAAAGGGAACGAATAATGAACCAAGATCAAGCAAGCAGAATGGCCATGCTGAACAAGTCATACAACGATGGCCTGATAGCCAACATGACAAAGTTCAGAGGAGATATTCAAGGCTGCAACGGATACGTGGTTGGAAACTCGCAGATGGGTTGGTACAAGAATGAGACGTCGTTGCAGGGTGTTCTTGATCTTCAAGCGGCGGATCGGTTGAGGGAGCAGGCCCTGGCTCCGGGTTTGACTCTGGGGTTGGGTTCTTCCTCTCAAACTTTGGGGTTTAGCCCACAAACACAGATGTTGCAAGCTGAGGCTGAGAGGATTGAAGGGCTATGGTCGCAAGTTGAGTGACGAGGAGGGTGTTGGTGTTTAAGTTGCTATACATCTTACCCGCACACATATTTCTGGATTAGTTTATTAGCCCTTATTCATTTGGGCGTAAATACTGATTTAGTCATTTATTTTCAAGTAAAAGGTTTTCGCGACAATTAAACGTTCATTGCATTGTATGGTCAGCAGTGACAAGCAGTGCTCGCCAGTGATCACATCCGCCAAACAAGGCCAAACAGTTTTTCTCTCTACATTTATTTCTCTCCCTCTTCTTCTTCCTCATTCCATTTCTTTTTCCTACAAAAACCCACCTCTTCCACCTTCCATCGCCCATCGCATCTACCACGCGATCATCGCCTCCTATAGTACATCAGCTCCTATCCTCAGGTACTCCTACCCTTGCCAGCACCATGGAAGGCCAACGGCCTCCTCCTATGCTAGATGAGCTCCCACCCGAGATCCACACTGGAATCGGATCACACCTGTCCGGGAGGGAGCTTGATGGGGTAACCCGAGCCTCCAAGCGCCTTCGGGCCTTGTTTCTACGTTCTATATTCCGCAGAGTCCGATTCGACAGTACCCAGCCTGAGGTCACACGCAGCCTAGATCTCTTCGTCAATGGGAGATCAGCAGAGAACATGGCGTGCATCCTGGCTGCTGTCCGGTAAGCATCATCCAACCCAGCAGAGAATTCTACTCACCTAATCTATAGATCTGCATCTTTCATACTCCCTCTCTCAGAGCTACTCGATGTGTTTTCACCAGAGGAAATGCTGCCGGTATCTCTCGATCCCCTACGCCTCCAAATTCTACAGGCCATACGACTAGTCTCCCAAGTTCGCCATCTTACCGTCGACCTCGAACTTTTCGGTGACGGACACGTGCAGACATTCCGCAATGCTCTTCCCAGCATCCCGAGGTGGGAACACCTCCACAGTTTGAAGATGACTGGTGTAGACCACTGCCAAGAGCTAGCCACGACTCTGATTCACAGCTGTTCCTCCCAAAAGCTCATTTCAGTCGACGTGAGCGGTATTTTTTCTTTTGCCTTGGCCGGAGTTGTTCAGCAGTACTGCAACAGACTGGAGCGACTTCGCATTGAACACCCGTTCCCTCCCCTCAACGAGAACCATTTCCCTGCAATGCAATATATATACGAGTCTCGGGAGAGTCTCTGCCATGTGCAGTGGCTCGCAATCGCAGAGAAGAATCCCGGTGATACAGGAAGCATGGATGCCTTTGTAAGTACATGACACCACAAGAAGGCAAAGACTGTTACTAACAAAGGGGTACAGGAACAATGCTTCGAGGAAATTCTAGAAGCCCTCCAACAAATGCCAGCTCTTCTCAGTTTCGCCTTCACGATGGACATCAATCGCTTCCAACCAGATGAGATCCGCGACAGTTTGGGCCTAGATGAGAACGACAACGAGGCACTGACAGACAATGAGATGCTAGAGTGGCATACCGCAATGATTCAACGCATCGCAGATTCCGCTCCTCAGCTGCAGGAAGTCTGCCTGTTTCGGAATTGCGGTACTTCGATGGGCAAAGACATCGCTGGAATTTGCCGTGGCACAAAGGTCGAAGACGGCAAAACCATGCGCGTACTTCTGGACGCGGTACAGCCTGGTGTTGAGTGCACCAGGTTCCCCTGGGGGGTCGGGGATGAAGACGATGAGCGTACTTGAGTGCGATGGCCCCTACTCCCTCTTCAGCCTCTTTTTCCTTTAAACCAGCTAATAAATTCGGTACATTATATATACAACCTTCCTTATTCACACGAGCTCTCTGCAAATGCCCTTATATAAAGAAATGATAGAGGCATTGCAGCAGATGCCGAATCTTCGCCTCTTCGCAGTTTCGATGAATATACATAGATTCGAGCCCAGCGACATTCGGGATGTACTGGGTGTCGACGGGGACGACGACGACGAGCCGTTGACGGACGATCAGATGATGGATTGGTACACTACATAGATCCAACACATTGCCGACGCCGCCCCCCAGCTCTGAGAGCTCTGCTTGTTTGTTCGCGACCACATCTATCGTGGTGCAAAGTCCAGCGATGGGGACGTCATGCGGGTGCTCTCAGATGCTGTCCAGCCTAGCGTCGGATGCTTCAGGTTCCCCTGGGGCCTCGAGGAAGACGATGAGCATCCTTGAGTGCGACGTAGGCTTTAGGGTTGCATAATTTCTGCTGCTTAAATTAGACACGGGCATTTTATGGGAGCTTTAGAGATGAAAGATAGTGGAAGATGGAGGGCCATATCCATGTTGATAGGGTTGAGGCATGAGGATTTAGTGACAACGGCAGTAGCTTGTTACTCGACGTTTCTTATGGTAGATACCTACTTCCAGATGATCCCTCCGATCCATATTGACCTCAAAATGACACCAACACAACTGTCTGCAGCATACCGACACCATTTTTCATGTATGACCGCCTTCCTCAGCCACCCTGTCCAGTTTGTAGCCACAGCACCAACCAACACCAACGACTTGCGTACTTGGAGCAGGCAATTTAACAAGACGTTGAAAATGCAAGTTTGGAGAGACGCTAGTCCTCAATTCCATGCGGGAACCTCTGGCTGCCTACCTCCTCCGCCTCGCGGGAAACCGTCATCTCATCCCCTTCCGAAGTCCTCGTACCCATGTAGACCGTACCGGCACGGTCCATGATGGCAAGCTGCTCCAGCTTGGGCAGTGATCTTGCAATCTTTTGAATCATACCTGTGTACCAATCATCCAACTCGGCTGATGTGAGTGGTTCGCAGTCTACTGTCCAGTCCTGACGAACGAGGCTGGGGCCCAGCCGCAACCGTTCAACCCAGAATGCGAATCGGCGAAGACGAGGCATCATCGCCAGAGTTTTGATCAGCGTCTGAATACCTTCATCCTATGTTATACGTTAGTTTCCTGTCATAATTCTCTAAGAGTTAGGGGAAAATGCGTACCAGCTTTTGAGATTCCGAAACGGAGTTCAAGATATTCAGGGGGAATACCTTGTGCCAAGTGGCAAAATACCCCACGACGAACCACTCCAACCCCTTGCACACTTTTTCTCCGATCCAGGGCTCAAGGATAATAGATAGGGCGCCCTTTGTCTGAATAGCCAGTAGGCCATGACCCAAGTACATCCTAGTCAGCTGCCCAGCAGGGTTCTTCATCGCTCCGAATGGCATGGGAGTGTTCCAACTTATGCTGCTGGAGTCAGTCGTGTCCCGTGGAGACAGGCCGTCGATGTGACCAGGAAGCCAGTGTTTAGCGATAGTCTCTGTGTGTCTGCAGAACGCAGTGACGCTCAGGGTGGTCACCTCAGGCCACCCCGAAGAGGCTTTCAGAGAGTTGACAAACCGTTCTTGTGTCTTAGAAGCGAGAGTTTTGAAGTCTAGAATAACGGTTCGCACACGAACCGTTCGCCGTAGGCTCTCAAGAATACGCTTCGGGAGTTGGTACATGACTTTGACCCCCGAGGGTTTGTCTCTTATAGAACGAGGAGAGACGGTAAAGCATCTGCCGGTATTTGTCAAGAGTCTCTTCCTTCTTGTGAATGGGGTGCCGCTACCCACCGAACCGATTCCCACAGTGGTGTCATGAATTTTTGTCTTCTGTGGTAGAGGAAAGCCTCGAGCTGGTTGGAGACCTCCGCCGCCGTGCCCTCGAAGCGGACCGCGTAAAAGACGTACGGCAAGAGGAGAGATCGTAAGGATGTCGAAGATCGGGAGATTCCATCCATCTCAGAAGGTTTGAGGTAAGAGAAAATGAGGTGAAGGGCCAGCTGGGGAAGCATGAGGAGCGGGAAGGGCTTCTGCCCCTTCACCAGTACCTCCACGGGTGCTTCTGCAGGTGCCTCCGCAGGTGCCTCAACGGGTGGGTTGGCACCTCTCTTGATGCACTTTCGAGGGGGCATTTTAGCGATCAATCTCTGGGACTTCGAAAGAAGGCGATCATATAGAGGCGGTCGAGATGAGTTGGAAAGGTTATCGGGTCAAAGATGATGTAGAGGTGAGATTTCTCACAGGCAGCAGCAGGCATGGGTGCGTGCAGTGTAATCGACTGGAGCGCAGGCCAGAAGGAGCAGCGGCCCAAATGCCCAAAAAGAGATGAGTTGAAGTTTTCTTGTTTCATTATGGAAGGTACCTGGATATCAACTGCCCGAACAATGAATCATTAGCTAATAAATCCATTACCACTCCCATTCTTCAACACCAAGCAAGACTTGTACCATCACCAGTTTTGAGGCCATCTCAACATCTCCAAGGGAACCATCCCCACACTCCACAATCTGACGAGCAAAAAAGGAAAAAGTTGAGTAAAAAAGATCATTATCTCAAAAACTAGCAAATTGGTATCAAGACACCTCCCATTCTATCATACAAAGACAAAAGAAAAGAATAACGAAAGCACGCGAGGGCAGAACCCAGGTATCAGTTTGTCATCAATAAGCAGAAGAGCCCCCCCTTAGCAACCCAGAAATCCACTCGAGATCATGCCTCTTTACTGATTGATCCGTCCCTTGCCGTTCACCTTCTCCTGGTCAACAGCATTGACACCAGCGTTGAGACGACCAAACTGCCACTCAGGAAGAGTGATGCCTGTCTGCTCGTTGATGGTCGACATGAGAGGGGGAAGCATCTGGTAAACATTGCGCATCGTCTCAGTGGCGTCGGAACCCTGGCCTCCCTGGCCTCCGTTGCTGCCAGTGTTCCACACGCTGATCTTGGGCTCGAGACCACGAATAGCAGTGGCGTTGGCCTTGGCCAGCTCGACGTAGGTACCCTTCTCGATCATCATGTACTGCAGCAGACCGGCGGGACCACCAAAGGCCTGAGACAGCTTGCCGTAGGCATCAGCCATGGCAGAGATACCCTCTGCCTCGCGGAGCTTCTGCACGAGCTCAGCCTCTGCACGCTGCTGGGCAGCAAAGTTATAAGCCTCGGCGTCGTTGCGAGTCTTGTAGGCAGCAGCATCAGTGTTCTTGGTAACCTTGGCATAATCGGCCTCGGCCTCAGCATCGGCGGCAATCTTGGTCTGGTAAGCAGTGGCATCGGCCTTGCGCTGGCTAGCCTCCTGATTGGCACGAGCCTCAGCCTCGACCTCGTATGCAGCGGCATCGGCAGCCTGCTGCTTACTCTCGCGAGAGATGGTAGCCTTGACGACATCAGTAGCACGCAGACGCTCCATCTCAGCAGCGGCACGCCTGATCTCGACCTCCTTCTTGAGATCCTCATCCTTGGACTCGAGAGTACGCTGAGCAGTGACACGAGCAATGTCGACATCACGGGTGAGGCCAGTTCGCTTGGTGTCAAGGTGAGCCTCAGCCTGAGCACGCTCAATGTCACGCTCCGTCTTCTGAACAGCCGTCTCGGCGTTGATCTTGGCAATCTCTCGCTCCTGCTCACCCTTTCGCTGAGCCTCACCGACATTACCGCGGAGCTGGGCCTCGGCAACGTCGATTCGGGCCTGGTTGGTGGCACCCTCATGAGCCTTGCGGGACAGCGAGGCAAAGTAGACAGAGTCGGGAGCATCCTTGAGCTCCTTGACGTTGGCGTTGTAGATCTTGAGACCAAACTGGTCGAGCTCGCTCTGGATGTTGCGGAAGATGCGCTTCTTGAAGACCTCTCGCTCGGTAAAGATCTCCTCCATGGTCATGCTCGAGACAAGAACACGGGTCTCACCCTCGATGATGCCCTTGACGATGTTGGCGACGTGCTGGGTCTCCTGGACGGGCGTACCGTTGCCGGCCTCGGAGCTGGCAAGGAGCATGGCATACTTCATCAGCGAGTCACCGCGGTCCTCGCGCCTGAAATCGTGCTCGTCATCTTCAACGGCCTCGCGGGTGTTGGCCCCCCGCTGGTTAACATCGGGACCAACGGTAAAGACTACAGGAAGCGAAAACTGAAGCTTCTCCTTTGTCATGGCCTGGAGATCCATGGCATAGTCGTGAGGTTGAACACTACCATCTTGTTAGTCGCATGCACAGTCACAAACTCGAACAAACTGACCTGAAGCGTGTGCATCGCTGGAGGGGCCAGACCCAAGCCGCCTTTGTGATCTTGACGGTCTTGACGCCCATGCCAGTGATGGCAAGGTACTCATCGGGGGCAGAAATTCTGTAAGCCATCTTGACGGTGTTGTGTGGATGTTCTTGTCAAGGTAAGGTGCAAGTGTAGATGAGCGAGCGTGGTAAGGAAAGAAGGTGGTTGTTGTTGGTGTTGACCCTTAAGACAACGGGTATCAAGTCAATTAGAAGATTTCGTTTGTGGATATCTAGGAACAAATGAATGGCCTAGACAAGTTTGATGGATTATAGCAAACGAACTGAATGGAATGCGAACAACGGACGCCTTATATGTTTCGATTCTGGGACGAGAAAGGGAGTCATATGATTGCCTAGACGCCTTGCCTTGCATGCCCCAGACAGAAAATCTACCTTAGCCTTTGTCTCCCGGGCTAATGAGCACTGCCTGCAGGGGTTCTTTACACGGGCTGGGCAGCGTTCGTTGTGTGCCTTGAATCTTGGCGTTGCTTGCAGTGGCGGAGCTCCTGGTGGTCTGTTCCATGAGAGGGCGGGAGGGGGGAGGCTGAGTAGAGCTTCTGGAAGGTTTCCTCCCTGGGTAGGCGGTGGAGATCCCATGACCAGAGATTGTGGCATTAGCACGGAGATTAACCGTCTCTTGTGATGTTGCCACTCCGAGTTCTAAGCTATTTGCCCGACATGTTAGTTAGTTGATGGCGAAGCAATGGATGGAGAGGACCTCGGTGACGGAAGGATTGTTGGCTGGAATTGGCAGGGCGGATTTCGAGCCCGAGTGTTCAGTGGAGTGACTCTAGCGCATGTCCCCGCTGTAACCACTCCGCTGCGGCTGGAAATCCAATGCTACAGCGGAGACGGCAGATCTTCAAGACCAGGACCACAATGAATGGATCCAATTCGTGTAAGTCAAGTCAAGTCACTCTTTGACGGTGACCGAATGCGTCCATCCAAGCAAGCATGTCTCTTCATTAATCATACTCCAATCCCCCTCACATGTGTCCCAATCCCGTACTCACCGAAACATTAATCAATCATATATCGTCTCAAAATGCAGCCCCAACACAGCCTTGCGCATCCCCCATCCAATCATCCCCCCACACCTGACAAACATTGACGAATCCCGCATCGCGAATCTTATGATGCCTTGCGGATCGTCCATGCCGATATCCGATTTCTCCGTCCATCAAAGACTTCAAGGTTCATATATTACATGCAAGGTTAGGTTACAGAGCGAGGTCATGTGGTGTGGGGGGGCCGTGACGCCCGGCTTGTGTGAGACATATAATTCACAGGCCACTTTTTTGAACCTGTCAACCTCGACCACATATACATGCTATTGATTAAGCTGAACGAACAAACTCCATAGAATAATTATAGCCATATCTAAATCTCACTTTCCGTACGTTTACGGACTCAATCCAACTAAAAAAAACCACCCTGTCCTCTAACAAAAAATGCCAGACTGAAAAACGCCCAGCCAAAACGCCAACCTGCCAAGCCTCCAACAAGTGGAAATTGCATGACATCTCCGACTGCTGCGCCACCCCAACCTTGATCCTTTGACCGGAGAAGCACCAGGAACAATCAATCATTCAATTGAACCACATGAACCCTCTCCCGTTCAATTGGGTTCGTCTAAGTTGTCGTCAGGCATCCACAGCCTGATTCTAGACCCGCCGATGAATGTGCAAGGCTGAGCTCATAGCCTGGTCACGAGTGGTGGGCTGACTCTCGGAGGGGTTACAACACAACCCAACTGAGAGTTATATCACCGGGCGTCAGGCATCTACGCAGCGCAGGCATTCAGTTCCCTTTACTTCCGTCTTGGCATATTTCCCGAATCCATCATGTCCAACCTCGACGATGAGCTTCCCCCTCCGTATACCGAGGCGGGGCCATCAACAGTACCTGAACCATCTCAACAATCAATCACATCCATATTTTCTTCGCATCTCAACAGCCTCCCACTACGCATCCTCTCAAACCAAGCAGCCCGCACATCTGCGCGCGACCAGCGAGACAGCGAGATCTTGACCCTTCTCGTCCCCCATGTCGAAGACCTATTATCATCCATCGCGGCCATGGATCCGCCTCCCCGAGTCGTGGAGATGACCATGGTCCCAGAAGAGGCCGTGGACCATCACTGGGTTTTTAGCGACGAGGATCGATCCCGCACTGTAGTCCGCGTGCTGGAAGATCGCAAACTCCAAGGAGACGAGAAGAGACCACCCAAACCAGAGCAGAAACCTCTTAGGGAGAGGGCATTTGATGAATGGGGTCGATGGGAGGATGAGACTGAGGATACGACTCCCCGCAACATCCTCTGGTGGGACGACCGCGACATGGCCAACCGTCTTGCAAAGTACATATCGCCAGAACGGGTTGATCGTCAGACAGTCAAGGCAAATGTCAAGCAAATAAAGCAGGACAAAAAAGCGTCAAGATGGAGCTTGTTCAAGAAAGCTGAACCACCACAACCACCACCAGCGCCGGTGAGGCCGGTGGAAGACGAAGATCCAGTCACTATGACTGTCAAAGCAGAAGAGGTTACTTTTAGACGAGAGAATGAAATGGGAATATGGGAAGGCAAGACGGGATGGGGATTAGTTGTTCGCGTCAAGATACGAGGTTGAGGCTATTCAGCCTTGAAAGTGGAGGTCACCACTTCAACGCCCCGAGTTAGAAACGATTTATCTATACCCACCCAGTAATGACAGAATGGGATGTCAAAGCAATGGATATATAATTATTGAAGAATAAATGGAGAAATAATCGTCCATGGACACATACCCTGGTCAATGAATTGTAGGCGCAGCACAAAAGCTGACTAACCCCACCACAATCATCAGATGGAGAGTGACAGGCATCAAGGCAGCATCACCAAACAACTACCCTAGAATCTCGAAAACACTCAAGGTTATAAGAAGCATTGATTTCATCAATTGTTGCATTTTATGCATATTCTGTTATTCTTTCCATCAGAATGCGGCCCACGAGGGCCTCAGTAAGGCGGCAACCCGCTGCCCAAACAACCACGACACAAACACCATGTAAGCACACCTCAACCTCTCCCAGTCCTTTGTCTCTAATGACATTCAGCCTCAAAACCAACGGCCAGAAAGGGTTCTGGCAGCCATGCACCGACAGCTTCTACCAAACGCAAGGGCCAATCCCAGCACCAACCCGAGAAAACCAGAGCCACCGCACGCCCAGCAAAAAAGAGCAAGACGACATCATCTACCACCTTAAACCAGCCTCCCTCTCAGCCTCTTTCAGTTTTTGTAGTAGGCAGCGGTGAGTGCGGTGAGCTAGGTCTAGGACCTCAAATTACAGAGATTCATCGTCCCCGGATAAACCCCTTCCTCGACCCCGATGACTCTTCATCAAAATTCGAGGTTGTTCAGTTGTCTTGTGGTGGCATGCATACTGTTGCTTTGACATCGGATGGGAAAATCGTCACATGGGGTGTAAACGACAACTATGCTCTTGGAAGAGACACTGACTGGGATGGTGTGATGAAGGATGTGGATGCTGGCTCAAGTAGCGAAGATGAGGCAGAGCTGAACCCTTATGAGTCGACTCCCACAGCAGTGTCTTTTCCCTCTGAGATACGATTCACACAAGTTGCCGCTGGTGATAGCTGTAGCTTTGCCCTCACAGAAGACGGCCACGTCTGGGGCTGGGGCACATTTCGAGTGAGTATCCCTATCATCACCAGTTCACAACACTGACACCGCTCAAGGACGGCTCAGGACACGAGCAATTCGGCTACGACACAAACAACAAATTCATAAAATGCCAGAAAGCCCCCATCCAAATCCCCGGCATCAACAACATAACCCAAATAACCTGCGGCGCAAACCACATCCTAGCCCTAGACGCAACAGGAAAAGTCTGGGGCTGGGGCTCCCACGAGCAAAACCAACTCGGACGCCGTCTGTTTGGTCGACACACAGAGCACCTGAGACCACGCCTCGTCGAGGTATGCCGAGGAAAGGCCAAGTACATCGCCTCGGGAGAGTACCACGCTTTCGCTATCGATCACAAGGATGATGTTTGGGCTTGGGGGCTTAATAGCTTTGGTGAGGCGGGTTATGCTGATGGTGCTGGGAGCGACTCGGCTCTTTTACCGTATCCCATGAAGATCCGTGATCTCTGCGGTAGAGGCGTTACTTTAATCGACGGCGGCGCTCATCACTCGGCAGCAGTAACAGCAGCAGGCGAATGTCTAGTCTGGGGACGTCTAGACGGCGGCCAACTCGGCATCCCCTTCACATCCTCTCAACTTCAAACCCCAGATTTAATCCGACACGACGAACGCAACAAACCTCGCATCTGTCTCCGTCCAACCCAAGTCCCCAACATCGGCAAGGTGATCCACGTAGCGTGTGGTACAGACCACACAATCTTTGTCAACAACTCGGGAAAGGCGTATGCGACGGGTATAAACTCGTCCGGACAGCTCGGCCTTGGTTCGGACGATGACGATGTCGATGTGGCACGCGAGGTGCGGAGCAAGGACCTAAAGGGGATGAGGTTGAGCTGGGCGGGAGCTGGGGGACAGTTTTCGGTCGTTGCCGGGAGGTCGTGAAGCATCGTATGCTTTCCAGGATAAAGGTAGACTTGAGGAGGACTTGTGGAGATCGTCACTGCAGGTGTGGCAGAGACTTTTGCTCGGGACGTTGTGACGTGATACGGGAGGTTGGATAGGCGACGACATCGACATCGGCAAGTTTGAACGGGTGTCAGTAGGCGAGTTGCCTCAAGGATCTACCTTGACTAGATCATTCAGAGTACATAAATACAGTAAATAGCAATAGACCAGTTATTCTTGCACATGAATAAGTGAGCTACCCTCGATGGTACTCATCAACCTCCCCTCATCAGTAATCCATCACGTCACACATCAACAGTTGTGAATCCCCTCACCCGACCGTTGCCCCAACCTTAACACACCTCGGAACAAGTCCGTTACTCACAGTCTTACTATCACAACAAATTCACAACCACAAAACATCACCTTATAACTTGAACCTCGGCCTCTCTAGTCACACATTCACGTTCGCTCTCAATTGACTCACTCGCCGATAACCCCACCTACATAACCAATCCCCTTTCCCCTCACTTCGCCAATTTCAACTTTCACTCATCCACAAACAAACACGATGGCCTACAACGTCCTCGTAACAGGCTCATCCGGCCATCTAGGCACAGCCCTAATGCTCTCCCTGCCTACACTGGGCTTCACCCCCCTCGGCATCGACATCCTCCCGTCAGAAAACACCCAGCATGTCGTCTCCATCACCGACCGATCCGCCGTGTCGTCCATCCTGAGTGAAAATCCCATCCGTCATGTTCTTCATGCTGCGACGCTGCACAAGCCTCACGTGGAGAGCCACTCCAAGCAGGACTTTGTCGACACAAACATCACGGGAACCCTCGTGCTCCTTGAGGAGGCCGCCAAGCTTGGTCCTCAAATTGAGAGCTTCATCTTTTTCAGCACCACCAGCACTTTCGGAGCAGCTTTGAGTCCCAAACCCGGCCTGGCAGCTGCATGGATCGATGAATCCGTTGTCCCCATTCCCAAGAATATATACGGCGCCACAAAGGTCGCAGCCGAAGACCTCTGCTTCCTCATCCAGAAACAAACCAACATGCCCGTCCTCGTCCTACGTACAAGCCGCTTCTTCCCCGAACAAGACGACGACGAAGATCGCAGAGCAGCACTTGAAGACGACAACCTCAAAGTCCTAGAACTAGCCTACCGCAGATGCGACATTGAAGACATTGTCCGAGCAGCAGTCTGCGCCATGTCCAAGGCGAAAGAACTCAACTTCAGAAAGTACATCATCAGCGCACCACCACCTTTCACGAATGATCCCGAAACTCTCCAAAAGCTTGACAAAAACCCCGAAGAGGTATTCAAGGCCGTCGCACCAGGTTGCGAGCAAGTCTTCAAGGACAAGGAATGGGGCTATCTAAAGCGCATCGACAGGGTGTACGACTCGAGCAAGGCGGTGGAAGAGCTGGACTGGAAACCAGAGTACACTTTCAGCAAGGTTGTTGAGCTGATCCGGGAGGGAAAGGAGTGGAAGAGCGAGTTGACGGCAAAGGTTGGGAAGAGGGGATATCACGCCGTGAGCCATGGAGTGTATACTATACGATGAGAGGCATTGTAGGAGTACGAGGTTAGACAAGAGCGACATAGAAAGAGACACAGTTGAATTTTAGCACCTTTCTTCCATCACCATCGCATGATAAAATGGAGGTCAACGATGCACATGTACCTCAGAGTTGGTCCGACGCATGTCAACCTCGGCTGTCTCACCGTTTCAGGGTCATAGGGTATTTCTAACGGCATTTAGAGCCATTGAGTCCTCTGAATCGTTCAAGAAGTTTGTTGCTGTGGACGATCAACATGTGCAGGTCCATATCGTCAGTAGCAAGGTGAAGCTTAGAGGAATCTTTATCTACCACTTGAAGAACTGCTGCCTTGATTCCGGAAAGCAGTCAAGAGGTAAACATTTCCCGCCGCAGCGTTGTGATATGCCTCTATTGCAAAACCTATGTCACGATTAAAAGGCAAATGTCTGCCCTTTGAAAGAACCCGATTTCTTCCCCTTCAAGTGACCGTCTTGCTGTCGGCCCAGGCTGATATCTAATGGCAGGCTGCCAGCTTTCCCCAAATCAATGCCTCTGTACACTAACAGCGGCTCAGTAGTAGGCCAAAAGAAAGGTGCTCTAGTTTGTTATAGCTATTTGCATTGGCCCCCACACCTTGACGCAGCGATCCCGCGAGGCCGGGCCAGATCAACCAGGCACAGCATAAGAAATACCCCGCGGCCATCATTAGAGTGTGCAGCTCTCTAGAACGGTTTCTTGTAGGGCCTCTCGCGATAGCCTTTTGGATCCAATGCTTCTATTCCAGCTTATGAAGTTGGTCGTCGGCGGATCACACCCGTTCATCGTCCTCAAACGATCTATGTTGGGCTGAAGTGAAGTATGGGGCCCTTCTGTTCCCCAAAGGTTCTCGCTACTTGTCGATCCGGGGCTATAATACCCAAGTGTTGACTTGTGTGCCGTGCGACTATATATAAGGACACTATGGACGCCAGCTAAGAGTGTTTTCTTGTCCCATAAGACTCCTAATTTTGAGAGGGGCGAAGGGGGAATAGCTTCGGCACTTTGCGTGAATGGTGTTCGGGACTGGACGGGTATACATATAGCAGCACGGAAGTACTACCAGCATACATACGATCTTCTTAGTCTAAAGGCCCCAAGGGAAAATTAAAGGGAGGCCTATGAGGACGAGGCCGGAAGGGAAGTTGAGCATGCCTTGCTGCTGTGCACGTTATGGTGACAAACACATTACCAGCCCATGCTCCTTAGTCTCGAGTCAAAGGTTCTTCTGAATAGGAGGAACCGTGGCGGTCGCCCTTTGTGTTAGGGGACAGATGCCAAATGGTTAAAAGTGAAAATAAGCCTGAGTGATATCATTCTCAAAGTCCGATGAAGTCATAGTGGATGAAGATGCTCGATAAAAGCGAGGTAGAGATAGAATTAGATATAAAAGTGTCGCTCTTCGTGTTAAAGGATAAATATCTTGAGTTAGAAGGATGAAGGGTGAAGGGTGAAGGGATACAAGTGGTACGATGCTTAAAGTTGCTTCAACTTTCGTGATGTTTGCTTGTAAAGGCTCTTGGAAGTAGGATCCGAGCGTATAGCAAAACATCGAGGAGGAGCGTTCCGCTGCCGACGATGTCTTTAGGCTGATTTATATATATCTGTTCGTAATCGCTCCTTGACAACCGGGCAGCATTCATCACAAGAAAACCTGGCCTCGAGATCATGCAAGAAGCTGCGACACCTTATCTAACCCGTGAATAAGAAGACAAAAACTTGCTTGAGTTCCTTCATGAGGCGGGAGCGCATTCCTCCAAAGATGAGCACTTCCTATAACAATAGACTTGATGACGACTTCGTAGCTCACCACCACGATATTGCGTCGATGAGATGGTGTTCACGGTGTGTTTCATGATACGCCAATAAATATGTTTCAGGCTGATGAAAGATCAAGAAGCTCCAGAGTGAGCGGTGCGGAATAAGGCAGGCAGATATATATAAAGGAATGAATCAAGGTATAAGCAGAAATCAGGTTCGAGAGCGCGGCGAGAGTGACAAGGGAGAGGAGAACTGAGCAAGGTAAGAAGAATATAGGAGGCGACACAGCGAATTTATACTTCTAGGGGGGGTAATTGAGCATGGATTAGAAGCAGGACAATGGCGTCTGGGTCTTCGTTTACGTCCTGTGCGCTTCATTACTCACTCACCCAACAACGTGAGCAAGTTCCAGTTGCCAGGAGAAGTAAAGTGATCGCTAGCTTAGAGGCCCCACAAAGTTAAGAGAGTGTATAAATCTTGGGGTTTGGCTCCAGCATGATCGGCAAGGATGGTTCTTGAAAGGCTTGCAGCGTGATTCCATAGGTTGCTTCAGTCAATGGTAATTGCCATGGTTCAGTCGCTGTCAGCCAACACTAGCATTTGTTAAGCCCCCACTGCATTGCTTGATGGCATAGGAAAACTCTTTGGCAGGAGCACGGAGTGTGATTGATGTTCCAAGGGCGATGGACATGAGTTTGCCAAACCATCTAGTGTGTACTGTACCCCAGGGAGCCAGGTTTGAAGCAAGAGGGTAAATATCTAAACAACAAAAGCATTGAAGGCCGTGGTGGAATCCTTCTCTTAGAGGATTTGTGACCAAAGAGACGCCTTCTCAGAGGCTGTCCTGAGGTTGTTCTGGCGGTTCAGCCCCTCTCGATATTGAGGCAGGAGCAAACCATCACCAACACTGTCCACATTTTATGCTACACATCACATCCCGCATCTAACCATGACGAAAAAAAAAAACAATGAACATACAACAAAAAGAAAGGTATCACAGAAAATGCAAGAAATGCAAAAAGAAATGCCTGTGTATCACAGGTGGCTGGATCTCTCCCGCCGGGAATTGAACCCGGGTCTCAAGCGTGACAAGCTTGCATACTGACCACTATACTACGGAAGATGACAGGTGTTGAGCACCTGTTGTAGTGGGGGATTGTGATTGGGACGGTGATTGAGAAGATTATATACCCCACTGGTTTCTAGGGTAGATTAGTTTCACTATCACCCATTGACTTGTAGTCGTTGGAAATTGAAGTTCTTTTAGATACTCTATTTCATACGGATTCCCCTCTTTGCTTCCATATCAAACCTTGCTATTATCCACCTGCATCTCTTTCTCGTTTCTCGGTACAACATCCGACCTCCATGGCTTGAACCTTGAACTTGGTGGATCTCGGTCACTTACACCGAAGTTCGGCAATTGAACAGCCGAGATATCATCCTCAAGCTCGAATTCTTGACGAAAGGAACTACAATTTGGACGAATTCTAGCCTATAGATTCAACTACCATAGAAGAACACTATTGATCCTTCATGCAAGCCATATACCCCAAAGCAAGACATGGCTCTCTACCCGTTGCCCGGAGCTCCAATGTCCATTGCGGGGTAGCTTTCTGTACCTCCCCAGCTTGGGCCGCCCTCAGTCTCCTGGACAAGAAGTCTCCAACAAGAGGAGAGAGCTCGAACGAGCATGGCGCCGAAGCATCCGCTGATGAAGATGGCACAATTGGCTTTTGCCCCGCTCGTTGTCGAGTTCGGAGGTTGTCCCCTACGCCCTACGTACGTATCTCAAACTGCCCACCTTACGTAGAAGGGCAGGTGGCACATCATTGCGGGTAGGTTACCTTTGACTCACCTGATGTTCTACTTGAACACATTCTTCAACCTCGCATCTTCTCTCCTTCAACTATCAGGTTAGCGATTTGCACAATGGCTACAGCCTCTACTATCCGTCTGGGCACTGCCTCCCCCGGCACGCAGGGGTCGACACCTGCAACCATCGCCCTCATCGACTCCATCGCCCAGCGAGCGGCCTCTTCAAACATCGACATCCTCCTCCTCCCCGAGGCCTTCATCGGAGGGTACCCCCGCGGGAGCAGCTTTGGCTGCGAGATCGGAAACCGCAGCCAGGCTGGCCGCGACGAGTTTGTCAGCTACTTTGAGCAGGCCATTGACCTCGGCGACACTGTGGGACCGGCTGGTGGAGGTGCGGGTGTCAAGTGGGTGAAGAGGCAGCTGGGAGGGGATGACGATCAGGTCCGTGGTGATGGCTCGCGTGAGGAGCTTGAGCGGATTGCGAGAGATACAGGCGTCTTTATCGTCGTTGGATGCATCGAGAAGGCTGGTGGAAGTCTGTATTGCTCTGTTGTCTACGTCTGTCCCAAGGAGGGCATGCTGGGCAAGCGTCGCAAGGTGCTTCCTGTAAGTTTGTCCCACGATGGTCTCGTAGATCCTCACTTACACTCTCGCTAGACCGGATCGGAGCGTCTTATCTGGGCTCAGGGTTCCCCGAGCACCCTCCAAGCCGTCACCACCACCATCCGAGGTGTTCGCATCAACCTCGCCGCTGCCATCTGCTGGGAGAACTACATGCCTCTTCTGCGCCAGAGTCTCTACGCCCAGAACATCAACTTGTATCTCGCTCCCACCGCCGATAACCGCGACGCTTGGCTTGGTTTGATGCGCACGGTTGGTGTTGAGGGACGTTGCTTCGTTGTTAGTAGCAACATGTGCATTCCCAAGACTGGGGGTGAGACCAATGGGTCTGCGCCTCCTACTACCAGGGGAAGAAGGAACTCAACCCTCACTGAGGATGGCTTTGAGATCGCCCTGCCAAAGTCTCCTACACGTCGTCGCCACCGTCGCAAGTCTGTCTTTGACGAGGACGGCAACGAGATTGTCCTCTGCTGCGATGAGGATGGCGAGACTCCTGCTCCTCCCTCGACATCGGGTTTTTCCCAGATCAGCAAGACCAGCAAGACCGAGTTCCTTTCGCGAGGAGGCTCCTCAATTGTCACTCCGTTTGGCGACGTCGTTGCTGGCCCTCAGTGGGAGGACCCTGACGGTTTGATTTATGCTGATGTCGATCTCCGCGACTGTATCAGGGGTCGTCTGGATCTTGATGCTGCTGGAAGCTACTCGAGGAATGACTCTTTCAAGCTCAGTGTTGAGGGCTTGAATCTGGATCCTCTGCCGTATTGAAGATGCGATAGGATAGTTTGTATACCAGATTGTATAATGACATATCACGACTGATCTATATCAAATTGGTTGTCGATGCCCCATTCTCCTAAGATGTTCTCGTAATATCAAGTATTAATTATCTAATGCCATGTACGTTTGCTATCCAATGCAAAGCACCCGTGAATATCCCATGCTTCTATAGTATACCAGTAACCGTGCCATCAACGCCAGTTCAGTAATGAAAGATCCTTCACTTTGAATCATCACCAGGTGGCGTATGTCGCCGTGTCTTTTCAGCCGCCTCCAACACCTTTCGTTCAGCTTCAACCTCCTTTCGCTGTCTCTCCAACGCCGCCTGCGCAAGAATCTCCCTCCGACTCAAACCAGCGGTCGTATTGTTCCTAACTCCGCCCAAGACAAATTCTCCTCCTGTCCAACCTCCGTGGTCTTCCTCGAATTCTTCCTCGTCCACGCCTGAGATGGTGTATCTTGACGTCTCTCCGATTGTATGTCCTCCTGATTTCCAATCTGCCGCTTGAACTTCTCGTTCGATTTGGTGGCATAGATCCCAAAAGTTGCGATCGTGAGGTCCGTGGACGTTATGTGCTAGCTCGTGACAGAGAGTCTTGCGGATGGTTTTGTAGTCGCGATATCCATCGTGCGCATCGGTTCGTAGTCGTAGTTCAATCACTTCGCCCTGGTTGCGGTTCAAGCCTAAAATTCGGCTTGTCCCTTCGTGTGTTGTTTGTGTATGCGACAGAGGTTCCATCTCCGTCAAGAGGCCCACGGTAAACTTGTGCTTCTTCATCGCAGCGCGGATACCTGGGTCCTCCTTTAGTCGCAGGAGCAGTTTTTGGCTGCGATCAGGATTTGGAAGCCCTTGTAGAGGTCGGACTTGGAGAAACGTATATTGCGAATCCTCTGCAGTCTTGCGCGCAGGCGCATGTCTTGCTCTGCTGCGCTGGGCCATACGCGCGGCATTGCGATTTGCGACTCGCTCAGCCATGTCCTGAATCTGCTGTACTTCGGCCGCGGGGGCGCCCATGAGGGTCAAAGGCTTGCCCTTTAGGTCGAGAAGTGGCATATCGGGGTTCTTGAGCGGGAACTTGAGGAGCGGACATTTCGGGGCGAGGATCTTTTGGTTTGCGACGGGGATGTTGAGGCTGGCTTCGATTTCGTGAAAGAGGTCGGTGACGGTGGCATCTTCGGGGAAGGAGAGGTCGTATGATACTTGGCGGTGTTTTACGGAGAGGGTGAGCCATGCGGACTCGGAGGTTGAGGCGGCGTCGTCTGCCATGGGAGAGTCGGCCATGGTGGTGATGGTGATGGGTGGCGATGGAGGGGTTAGTGTTGTGATGGTAAGCTTAGATTGAGATGAGATGATAGGTTCGGTCTGTAGGTTGTTGAGATTGACTTTCGATAGATAAGATAATAAGGAGAAAGGGAGATTGAATAAATAAGTATTCACATCAAGCCAAGTTGAAAGAAGAAGTTATTCCTACCATGGTGTTCGGCCAAGTTCGGCGTTGCTTTGTAATACGTCACTGCCACTGCCTGGCACTCGGAACCTGACTAAAAATACGAATAACCTCACAAATGACAACCAACGGAGTTAGCGAGCCGACTATTCGCGATGAGAATTGACCGATAAACCCGAAAAATATGATCAATTAATGGCTTGGTCATGCTATGAAAGCCCGTTTTTCCCGAATTGAATACAAACAAGGTACTAAAGGGATATCATGGAACACTAAAGACTAACAAAGACAATTATCGAGATACCCTGCTCACTCTGCTTCGCTGTGAATCATCCCAACGCATCGGCGCATGGTTCTCAGCCTTTATCTCGCCCGCCGCCGTCTCAATCTCTCTAATTTCAGCCAAGTCTTCCTCTCCGGCCCTCAGCTGACTAGGATCACGCATCGCCGTAGCCCTCGCCTCGATGATCCTATTAACCTCTGCAAGAATAGCATCGCTCTCGGCAAGATGTCTATTTCGCTCCGCGAGAGTAACGTGCTCCGAGTCGCCGTCGTTTTGCATCGTGATCTTGAGGCTGTAGAGCTTGCGGAGGAGGGCAGATGCTTCTTCTATGTCGCCTACCCAGGGTTTCTCGACGGTTGGACCGCTCTCTTCGACAATGTCGCGCTCTGCGGCTTCGAGCTCGGACTTTTTGTCGTTGTAGTAAAAGTCTTTGAGCTGCTGGCAGAATGCCGCGAATTCTTGGGCGTCTTCCCTCTCGTTGGCAGTTTGCTCTGTCGTTCTGGTTCTTGCGCTGATGGCATCTTCAACAGGCTTTACGCCTGTGCCTTCATCATCATCTGTCGGCGGCTTGAGATCATCAAAATTGATAAAGATCCATGCCGCCATGAAGAGGATGACGATTCCGGATGCGACGCCAAAGATGATCTTTTCCGTGTCGCGGCTGCCGGCTTTGCTCTCGGCTGCGTGCTGGATAAGAATGGCGTCGTCTGAGATGTTGTAGCTGCTGTTGAACTTGCCCGGAATGGCTACCAGCTTGGCTGGGAGATAGCCAATGCCCCATTCCTCGGTACTCCGGTTCATGAGCTCAACCCAGAGGGTTGTGTTGGTTGTGTAGTAGTTGAGGCCATCCCAGGACTTCATGATGCTGGTTTGACAAGAAGACAAGACGGATGTGAGTTGAGATGGATTGTCAAAGATGGTGTTGCAGTCTCAAGTAAAGACGAAAAGCAAAATAACCTCTCTCATGATAAATGAATCGCTTGACAAGTGTGCGAGGTAGGCTAGGCAAACTGGAGAGCCGCACTCGGCTGTGCTACGAGAAGCCCCTCTCCTCACACCAACAAGGCTGTCATGAAGGCATATCCCGTCGACCACACCCACACCCCCGGGAAAAGTCCAAGAACCTTGGCGATGGGCAATTTCCACAGGCGCCCGCATCCTGCAGGCGTCTCTTTTCAACCTCGGAACTGAACCAATAGTCCAGACCTGCAGACATTGCAGTACACTGCCTCGCTTGTGTGTGTGTGCAAAGTCCGACACCCTTGAGGGGTTAACTAGACTATTGCAATATTCTCTCCCTTGCCGCAAGGCAACGAGGCTTGAAAAGTGCAAGCATGGGGTTGAGACAAGGTACGTAGAGATACAATGGGTTGATACAAGTTGATACATTAACGCTGAACTATCCAATAAAACCCCCTGTCCTTTTTCCTGCACTGCATTGCGTATCTAGGCTAGCCCTACAGCTACATGAAGCCATCCTCCGCAGCTCTCGGGTTGAAGACGTGTGACTCGTTGAGGAGCGGCTCCTCAGGCTCCCCGTACTCTGCCCTCCGAGTCGGCGTGAGCTGGATGCTCGCGCGGTCCTTTGTGACGGTTATCTCGAGATCCATGTCTAGCTGGAACCATCCTGACGAGTTACCGGCCGCCTTCCACTGGTTTTGCTTTGGCTGCGGGAGCTGAAAGTCCCACTTCTTGGCTTCCCTCCTGCCTGCACCTATGCGCTCGATTGTCCTGCCTGTGTGCGGTCGTTGTTAGTGGCTATCACAAGTGTGACGAGGCTATTGAAACTTACCTGGCGTTTCGTGCAGGTTCGTCGGCGGCTCGTTGGCATGTTCACCAATGTAATCCCAAGTGTCAAAGACGACTGTGAGTCGGCTGGCAGGGTTCATGCGCTTGGGGAGTTTCCTGACGATCCGCTGCTTGACGTAGAGTTCGTTCTCGATTAGGTCGCCCTTTAGGACGAGCCACTTGATGTTGTTCTTGGCCCGCGCTTTCCCGTCGTGAGTGTCTATGTACCGCTGATCGGGCTCGTGGGAAAAGGTGGCAAAGGGCTCTGCGAGGACGACACCGATGTGGCAGGGGCTTTGATGGCAGATGGGGGCTTGACGGTATTCGGGGCCGCTGCTGAAGCCCATCACGACACCTCCTCGGGCGACGGCAGACCAACTGATACGAGTTAGTAAATAAACATTTGGTTAGAATTTGAGGACCAAATATACCTCTCCTTTTCGGGCCAGTAGAAGCCGACATCACGGCTTCTGGCAAACTGCTCAACGCAATCGCGAAGGTATTTACTTCCAGAGAAACCGCCTGAAAGGAAAATGGCCTGAAAACCGAATTAGAAGCTGCGTCTCTGGGAAGAAAGAGGTCATTTTTACCTTTGCCTGCATGTGCTTGTTCCCAACTGCTGCGAGCTGTCCCTCAATAAGACGCAGAATCTCAGGAACAGACTCCTGGAACATGATCTCAAGATCAGCACTCGAGATGAGCAACTGCCCATCACGAATTCCTCGTGTCGTGTCATTCCTGTTACCGAAGCCGTGAGGCAGGTTGAGAACTTTAATGTCTCCAGCTTGTCCTCGGGCTTTGCGTCCTTCAAACTCGTGCTTGATGAGCTGGAACTCTTTGAGGATTGATTGAAGACCTGTGCTTAGGACGACTTGGCCGCCGCTTTGATCTTGATCTCGGGCTTCGAGGACGCCTGGGGCTAGGGTGTCGTACTCGGCTCCTAGTTTGGCCGGGAGGTATTCGAAGAGGAAATACCTGTCGATGCAGGTAGCACCGCATTTTCCGCCTGGGACATGTTGTTAGCATTTGGTGACGCGCTGAATGGGACAAAGACTTACCACTCGGACGGGTCACCCTCTTGGGCTGGAAGGGACTCAAACTTTGGACGTAGTAAGAGACAAGATCCTAAACAGTATGGTAAGAATACGCATCTCTCAGTTTGCGTGAGAGTGTACTTACAACTGTGCCACCGCCAGCGTCGACAACCACGAAACATTCTCCCTGGTACAATGTGAGCAGCTAATCTGGTGTCTTGGAAGCAAAACAAACCTCCCGAATGTCCATGATTCCTTCGCTCTGAGCAGCCTCCAACGTGTATTGTGCACACGCTTCAGGCTCGGTTGTCATGCGAGAGGTGCCGAGTTTGCTGTCTCTGAATCCATATTTGAACGCGGCATGCACTGCCTTGAAGGTCATGCTCCTTGCCCTCTCATCCCATTCCTGTACTGCAATTAGTCATTTTAACCCAATGATAGTTTCACTGATAACTTACCGCTGGGTGTGTTACGACAATGTCAATGGGAAAGTCCTTCAGTTGACCTGGAGGAAGGTTCTTCTCGACGGAATCGTGCGCCGCCTTGGCCACCTCAAGGAGATAATCCTTGATGACATCGTACGGACCCTTTGTAACATGAATAGGAAGTCGAGTGCCATTCTCAATAGCCTCGCGCAAGATGCGATCATACTTGACGGCGCACTTGAGCTTCTTGAGGGCGTCGAGAGTCTTTGGCTCCGGCAGCTCCAACTTGGGCTGCCGAATGACGTACATGTTGTTCTCAATGTCCCATCCCCATCTCTGGCCGTGCTCGGGTGAGTAGGTGTAGAGAGAGGGGACTTTGTCCTGGATGTAATCGGAGGCCCAGGCGCTGACGACTTGGATGTCTCTGAGTCTTGGTGGACTTGTTCCGTTTACAAGAGCCCAGGCGACGCCTAGAAGGTTAACACCTGGAAAGTTAGAGGGGCCATCAGCGGAAACTCACCGGTGAATGTTGTACCAAAGTCGAAGCAAAAGATGAAGCGAGGTGCTTCGCCTGTGGTGCCCTCGATGGGGACGACATCAGGGCCAAGATCAAACTCATCCATTTCGGCGTCAGACTGAAACTTGACTCTTCCCTGAAAGACGAATTATTGCAAGAAAAATGGTATGAAAGATTGTATTTCATTTCAATCAAGGAGCCAAGATAATTAATGGCTGGAGGATATAAACGGGCTGCCAGCTTGCGCTAGGTGTGTGACGACTCAAAGAGGGGCGTCTACCTAGACATGTACCTTTTCAGGCTCTCGAGCTGGAGCGCCTTCTCACACCTCCACACTCCACACTCTACCACAACCCGACATGCGGGATGAGGTTGAAAACAGGCGCCGTGCCGGGGGCTGAGAGTGGCAATGTCGTCTACACATTTCTCGGGAGTGCATTTCTTATCGGACAAGGGGGATGTCTCTGCCTGCCTGCTTGTACAGCGAAGGCGGCAGCTAGCTAGACGCAGCCCTCTATGGGGGAGCCTACCAGGGCTGTGACAGGCTCAGCCCGTCTCGGGTCCCCCCAAGGCTGTCTTGTCTCGGTCTTTGACTTGCATTGAGTAGAGGGGGAAGCTAGTAGTTCTTTTTTGTTCATCATCGCGTCTCTCTCTCTCTCTCTCTCTTTGGCAAAGACACCAGTTTTTGATGTTGAGCCATTGCTCTCTTCTTTTCCTCCTCTCTCACCATGCCCCCCAAGCAGTCCCCAGATGAGAACAAGTCCAGCCGACGCCGGAGCAAGTTCAAGTTTAAGGACATCAAGGGCGTGTTCACTAGAGGGGAACAACCTCAAGTCGAAGAAGTCGCTGCCGAACCCCCCGACCCGCCGGATACTCCAATCCACAGCCGCTACGCGACGACTCAGAAGCGTGAAGCTGCTCGTCGGCAAGCAGATCTTGACTACAAGTCGACTGATAATTTATCTGGACGAGCAACACCGAGCACTACATATTTCAGCAGTCCAGCTGCTACTCCTTCAGTCGAATCCCCGTTCCGAAATCCAGAAGGCTCGACTCCAGGTGCGCAGTCGACATCATCTTACAAGCCTCGCTGGGATCCAGGATCTTACTGGAAGAATGAGCACGAGATAGATGGCCAACCAGTCACTCAGCCATCTTCTAAAACTTCTCGAGAGCCCTTGGTTCAGAGCGCTGCTCCCCAAGGCACATCAACTCATAGTGGCGCTCCTCAGATTATGGTTGAGCTTCCCTCGGAGCGCATGATAGACACCGAGCCGATAGAGATGCCAGCAGAAGAAGCAACTCCAGCCGAAACAAATCCAGAGCAACAGCAACAACAGCAAGAAGAAGAAGAAGAAGAAGAAGAAGAAACAATGCGACGTCAGACAGGAAATGTCAATGGGCGAGATTCGCCCCGTGCGACTCGACATCACAAAGACTCCTTCTCCGAACGAGCAGGCGGGCTGCCATCGTCGCCTGATCAGCACAAGGCCGGTGCTTCGCAACCGCCACTGGATCCAGCCCGAGCAGCTGCCACCTTTGTCTATCAACCTAAAGCTTCTAGCGCCACACAGAGGAGACCTCTTGGGAACCCTCCCTATCCGACTGCCCAGACCGATACAGTCCCTTACCAACTTGTTCCGCTAAGAGGTGCGAGTGTGAGGCCAGAAACTGTTCGAGTCGAGGCTGTCCGGTCTGAGGTTGCCCAGTCTGAGGCTGGCCGGTCAGAAGCTGGCCGATCAGAAGCTCGCCGCTCCGAGACTACTCGATCTCAGGCTACTCGAGAGGCTACTCGGTCAGAAGCTGTCCAGCCCCAGGATGTTAGGTCTCAGGCTACTCAGTCAGAGGTTACTCAATCAGAGCCTGTCCGGTCTGAGACACTCCGGTCAGAAGCTGGCCGGTCCGAGACTGTTAGGTCTCAAGCTGCTCGAGCAGAGGTTGCTCGGGCTGAAACGGTCCGGCCTAAGACAACTCGGTCAGACACTGCTCGGTCTGAAGCTATCCAGCAAGATCACCCTATCAACGAAGATCACACTCCTGACGAACGTGATCAAAGATCAGATTCAGTCAAGAGCCCAAATCCCTTCAACTATATACACGATGACAGCAACGATGATGACGACGACGGTCGATGGTCACACCAGTCTACGGAACAGCACACGGATTCTGCAGAGCGACGAGGCTTTGGAATTCCTGATGTATTCCGCAGGAACGGAGGGACCCAAAAACAGTATCAAACACTTCACAAATCGGCTGCTCAAAATTCGAACCTGGACGACTGGTCCAGGATGCTCAAGGCTTTCCAAAAGCAACACAAGGTTCCCAAGGACCCCTATAACGACCAACTCGGTACAGTGTTGCAGTGGGCGGCCAGGGAGCTTGAGAAGCGCAGGCAAGCAGCCGAAAACAAAGACCAACAGATCAAGAGCTATAGTGGCACTGTTGGGAAGTTGAAGGAGGATATTGCGAGACTCAATTCAACTCTTGAATCTCGGAATCGTCAAGTCCATCAGATACAGGGTGACTGGACAAAAGCTGAAAATTCCAAGCAAAAAGCTGTGGCAGAACGTGACAGTTTGCAGAATCAGGTTCGCGGCTTCAGAGATGCTCTCAAATCTGCAGAGAAGAAACTTGAGGCATCCCAACATGATTACGAGACGGCCGTCAGTGAGCGAAGCACTGCCCAACAGGAGGCGGCCATGTACGAAAAGCACTACGAGCAGACTGCAAGTGAGCTACAAAAAGCGACTTCTAGCTACAATCGTGTGGTTGGAGAGAGGAACATGGCTCGGTCAGAATGCAATCAGTACTGGAAGGATGCTCAGCAGAAGGAATCGGAGCTGGAGAATGCTCTTGGAATCAACAAGCAGCTTGAACACAACCTCACAACGACCACTAACGAAAGGGATGCCTACAAGCAGAGCAGCGATAAGGCACTTGCTCGTTGTGTGAAGCTAGAGAGCGACAAAAAGGAGGAGGTTGCCAACATCCAAGTGATGTATTCACGCCAAATCAACACCCTCAATGAGAAATCCAAAAAGAAGCAGGAAGAGCTCGAGACCAACATTAGGGACATGGCTCTGAGCCATCAGAGAGTTATTGATGAGATGACGGCTGAGCATGAAGCCGAAATTACTCGACGAGACGCTGAAGCCAAGAGCCTGGAGGAGAGGTTCAGAGCCAAGTTGAGGGCTGATACGACGAGGCTTCAGAACGAGTTGACGGCGGCGCACAAGCGAATGGCGAGCTACAGTAACATGGACGATTATGTTGCTACGCCAGATGACGAGCTCAGGAGCAACTTCTTGCACCTTGCTCAACGCATCAACAACCTCAACTACTGGGTTCCACGGCCTGATGCTTACTCGTTCGACCCTGAGCTTGATCCTGACAACTTCTTGACCAGGAATGCTGAGCAAGGAGGTCGAAACTGGCCCAAGTTTGTGCGCCACGTCTGCTGGAGAATCATCATCCGAGGGTTCTTTGGCCGGTCTCTAGGTTTTGGTGCCCTTGGATATCAGGGAGGTGATGGCTTTGATGCCCTGGATCACTTATTCCAGGTCTTTGCTGTTACTGACCCCAAAGGTACGTTCTACAAAGCACATGTTTCTTGGTCTGATACTCATGCGATTATAGGTTCACGGGGACTCATTCTTCCCAACACCAAGGCTGTGAATGCCTGGCGCGCCGACTTCTTCGGCAAACTCCTAAAGAAATGGCGGCAGGGCTCAGCCTCTGACGACTACTACCTGAGGTTCTTCCAGGCCAATGTCAACATGGTGACAAATGATCTAGTAGCCTCTCTACAACGGGCGAGCGGCAGCCGTCTAGACCCCCAGGCAAGCGGTGAGATCGCCGAGTTTGTAGAGGGCTTGGGCATTCTGGCGCTTGAGATGGCCTCACAACGGGCCCAGATTTACCTGGACTCGTGCGAGCATGGTGAGAGTGCGAATATTGATAGGTTCAAGGATGAGGCTGGCATGGGTGGTGGTAGCTCGACCGTCGATCTTATGATTCAGCCGTGTATTCGTAGGGTGGGTGATGGGCGGAATGATTTGAGGGCTGAGAGGGTTATTGTCAAGGGGGATTTTGTATCGGTTACGGCGGGATACTGAGCATTGCTGATACCTAAGTTGGTTATTTCTGTCTGTAGATTAATGGGTGTATTACCGGCTATGGTTTCTGTATTCTTGATAATCACCGTTCATCTTCCTAAACGCTTGAAAAGTCATGATGCTCATTTCAGCAACTCTCCGGTCTCGGCTTCAACATCCAAGACATACCGAAACTCCCCTTACACCACCTACTTTGTAGCACCCGCTAACAAAACCCCCAGTCTCAGTTTGCCCGTCCCGCGTCTAGTGGCTTACTGCGGCTGAAAGGGCTTAACGGAGGGCATTCCCTAGCCTAGTTT
>NHTE02000018.1:307684-383444 GCA_002168265.2 Fusarium euwallaceae
TCCCTCCCACCAGGGTTTGTCTGGCTCCCCCGCAAATTCGATCTATCCGGGCCACTTGTGGCTTCATCCGCTGAGAGATGAGGGAGCGTCTTGGGATGTCATTGGGTCTAGGCTGGCGTCACATCTGTCCTCCATAAAGGGTTTCCCCCGGGCGTTTTCTTGGTTCACGGCATCTCCCTCGGGGCCGTCGATCTGAGCTGGGCGTCGACGGGGTCACTTCCTCTCCACAGTGTGACGGGGGGAGGGATTGGTTGACTCGGTAATATGGACGCGCGTGTGGTGTGGGTTCTCAAGAATGAGACGACGCATGTGTTGCCATGTCGCAGTCGATATTTGCTGGCTGTTTGTGCACGACAGCCAGCTTCTGCCTGCTTCTTGACAGCAGTTCCCTCACACACCGAGTCAGCCCAAAATCAAGTGATGCCCGGCAAAGTTCCATGGCACCAAGGCTTAGCCACAGAGTCTCGCCCCCCAGGTAGCGTTGGATTGGATGCGGGGAAAGTGTTGGAGATGAAATGGATGGATGACAGATGATGATGGCATCCTACTGAAAATTGTTTACCTCTAGCCACAAACTGCGGTAGCCACGTGGGTTAAGCTTAAGCGCGGCAGGAACTACCCAACCAACCCCCTTCCCCCGCGCGAAAAGTACTGTTGATCTCCAGCAAATTAAAGCCGCGAAAAATGTACCTCTTTTTCTCCAGGAAGGTACATCGACTCCAACTTCCCTGTGGCTCATACCTTCCCTCTCCTCTCTCTCCTCTTTTCTTTGACAGCTCCGAGGAGGAGGAGAGGAGGTGCCCACATTCGGCTCCGTGTCCGCTCCGGCATCCGGGGCCGGGCATGCGCACAACCAACGGGTAACAGGCTTTCCCCAGGTTTTCTTTTTTGGTTTTTCCCTCATCCCGCATTCTAATCTGTCCACAAAAACGAGAACGATTAGAAATCTCCCTCGCTAATGAGATTGATTCCCCCTGTACCCCAGATTTCTGGGGTAATTCGGCCAGATTTCTGGTTCTGGAGCGCCCTGAAGGTGTCGGGGGTGGGCGCTTGGAGGGGCCGTGGTCCGTGCCAAGAAACGGTTCGGCAGTTGGAGTCGGCAACAGGATGAGAGCAGCCCTTTTCTCTTTTCTCGGACATTTCACGGTGAGCTTCATGCAATATTTCCTCTGGGGCCCCAGATGTTGTTCTGATATGGCAAGACGTGGCTTGCTAGTGGCAATGACTTGTCCTAAGCTGCTCCATTATACCCCAGTTGATGACACTCATAACTCGGCATCGTCGTGATATTCAGAGTATCGTCCCAGATTCATAGTTGACACACCATCATCGCCACATTAACCCTTCGGCTGTTGCAGTCGGCTGCTATTCATATTATTGAGTACAGTTCTAACTCGTCTATACACTTGATGTCATCTACTTCCTTTTGACCAGTCTACCTTGAATCTGACCCTGTCATACAGTTACAGTACACTTCGTCTATCTCTCATCCGTCTTCCCCTGTCCTCGTCTTCACCACACCCCTGGAATCACTGCCCACTTCTTTCCCACCTTGTCCTCCCCAAACCTCTCCAAGTACCAACGCTTCCCCCTCACCGCCCGAGGCAACATGGCAAATATCTCGTTGATGAGGAACGCCCTCGCTGGAGCGCACCCCCATCCTGCTGCCATCCAGAACCCAGCCCACTCCACCCACTCGCAAAGGTAATGCGGGTACAGCATATACCTAAACAAACCCGCCTGCGGGATCTGGTAGTGCTTCTCCACGCTCACCTTGGCCTCGTCGCGCCGAGCCCGTTGGGCCTCCCGTCGGCGGATGTCCCGGAGTTCCTCATCGTGAAAGAAGTTGCCTGACAGTCCGAGATAGAAGATGAGAATGCCAGCCGAAAACTGAAGGATGGATGACTGTGAGGCCCATGCTTCCTCAGTGGTTGGGCCGTAGACAGCAAGCCAAGAGCCCAGACAGGTGGCGTTGAGAACCTGGAAGCTGAACCCGAGCAGCCACACTGCGATGTGAAGTGGTGACATGGATGGTTGGAGATAGGGGAACATGACGGCGCGGTAAGAGTAGTGGATTACCTGCGTCTCATGTTAGCTATCCCCTCATAAGGCGCCACTGCACGATCCCGAGGTCCAAGCTAGTTTCGGCACCCCTAAACGGCAACGGCAACGGGCACGGGAGACTTACAAACAAACCCGCAAGCACCTTGTTCTGCCATGGCAGATCATCGATGCCGTGCTGTTCAGGCAGAGTCTTCATGAGGTACAACAAAGTCAGGAAGCCTGGGGCCTCCATGGTCAACCAGCCTATGCGGCCTGGGAGGTTTAGGCGGCTGGCCACTGAAGTCTTGCCCATACCATACCACTTGGTGAGCCATTGGATCGAGCCAACCTATTGGTACTGTCAGAACATGTGCGATGCGGAAGCACGTGCTGTGCCACTCACAACCGGATAAGAAATTTGCCAGATTTTGAGGATGAGGTCGTAGTGCTCCCGGGTGGGTGGTAGCCACCCTTCAATAATGGCCATGTTGACACTCAATGGAGGAGCGACACTGCAGTTGTGCAGGAAACAAGAGTACTAGCGTAAAAGGCGAGCGTCTTGAAGTTGTAGGTAAAGAACCCCCGTCTCATAAGGAATGTCTTTTGTGATCAATGACACTCTAATCTTTTGTCAAAGCATCCATGATGTCAACCAACTGGCTGCTGGGCGACGTCTATTTTGACGACTGTCACCGCCTGCCTGATTTAGCGGCAGAGTCGGATGCTCTTGGATCCTGTCAAGCAGCTAGGTAGCTTGTTGCAATAATTTTACGTTGATTAGAAAGAAGTCCATCAATTTGATCTTGATAATTATCCGAACTGTTGGTCGCTATGAAGTGAAATGTGGTGGTGGTGGTGGTCACCTTGCATAATATTGGCGCAGATCCCTTCCTTCAGTCAGACGACCTCCTCATGCCGCTGTCATGTCTCTCAGAACTTCGCAACAATTTTAATCATGTGTAACTAATCGAAATAATTATCTTGTAGTAACGCGTAGACTGCTTTTCTATTGATGGTTCTGACATCTCCTTCGGTCTGTGACGGAAGCTCGGTTCTAAAGATTGAAGCTTGGCTTTGGAGGTAATGTAAAATAAAAGCAAGCGACTGGCCCCATTTCCTGCCCTAGTCCTTTATTCAGTCCTTCAACTTACATGACAATACGTCAATGATCCTTGGAGATGCCACGTCCCTTTCCGCCATCGACAGCTTCAAGGCCACAAGGCACTTATAAGGAGACTACTATATACAACGCACATAAGTCAGACGTAAGCCTCTCACGAATTTAGGAGCTAGAAGTAACGCCATATACTCTATGTCCTCAACAACATAGTTTCGAATATGCGGTTATATACTACAAGTACAAAGACAGCAGCAACCCTACTCCATCTAACAGCAGGGGGGGTATCTACTATAACAATTCCCATCTACCTCAGCCAAACTTGATACCAGCATTGGGGTTCCAAGTCCCAGGAGCAGGGGGCTGTCCAGAGCCTCCAGAAGGTCCTCCAAACTTGATACCCATTCCCGGATTCCACATGGCGCCCATCGGGGCTTGCTGGGGTTGAACAGGTCGGGGTTGTTGCATCGTCTCTCCAGCCCATGACTGTATGCTTGCCTCGGCGGGGCTCTGGACAGGTTGTGGAGGCGGGGGAGGAGAAGCGTATGAGTGTGCTGGCTCGGGAGGAGCATATGAGTGTACTGGCTCTTGGTGAGGTGGAGGAGCGTAGTGAGCGGGCTCTTGATGAGGAGGCATCGGGCTTTGAACCGGAGTTGGCTTGTGAGAAATGTTTAAACTCGACAACGGCGGCATGTTGATTTCCCTGTAAACGTCAGTCAGCGCAGATCCTACACTCTCTTCATTGGCAACGTACTCTTCCAGAGCTCTCGCCTCCATCCTCCGCTGCGCAACCCACCCCACGATAACATCGCGGAACCCAGGCCCAACAATCTTGTTAAGATCGTTATAAAACTTGCGCCCAACCTCGAGGTTGTTGACAATCTCCTTGTACTTAAAGTAGGCATTGTCCAGCTTCTGCAGCGCCATCTCACGCTCTCGGTTGCCGCGTTCTCCCATCTGTCTCTTCTGTGACTCAAATTCGCGGTTGATGCGCTGGATATCGGTGAGGATGCGATCCTGGTCTTGCGCTTCCTTGTCGATGGCTTCTATCTCGGGCTCGTACAGCTTGTCGAGTCTCTTGTCGAAGAACTCTTCAAAGTGAGCTGGGACAAGTGCCGTCGTGGGGTATGATCTCTCCAGTCGGGCTGCCTCCTTGAGAATTTCGGGCTTGATATCGTCGCGACGGGCATTCTCCCGAAGATTCTCAACCTTTTTGCGACGTCGACTCTCAAGTCGAAGAACATCGTTGTATGCTCCACGCAGTCTTCCAATAACTGGCTTCAACGTCTCCGGAATGTCCACCCGACGACTCGAAGGCACAGAGTCCATCAGATCCCGATCAGGTCCTGAGAGCATAGCCAGCAAGTCCTGAATAGCCGCAAACTTATCCCTAACCATTGCGTCGCTGCTGCCGCTGGTCTCAAAGTAGCCCTCAATCTCAACAGCGTGCTGCCACAGTTGTGCGCCTTGGGGATCTTCTCGACTCTCTGGCCGTATCCAACGATCTGTTCCAAACCTCATTCGAAGTCGCTGATCCTCCTCTTCCTCCGATGCTAACGCTCTCTTGCCTTCTTCAAATATGGCAAGATCCCCTGAGCGCAGCTTATCAATGTCGGCAAAGCTCTTGTGTACTCTACCAATGGCATCAGCTTGTCTAATCTCTTCCGCATGCTGCACCAAACTGGGAGGTAAGCCCAATGGCTTCTCGAGAGCTTGCAAAGAGCCAGGAAGACCAAGAGACGCCAGTAGCTCATGAAGCTTTTCCGTGAGAGTCTCGAGCTCCTGGATGATATTCTGGCTGACCATACGGTCTCGGCGCTCCTCATAAATCGAAATAGCAACATGCACCGAAAAGGGCACAAGGCGAGAGAACAGGGCCGGTCCAAACTCGGCGCGGTCGCCAAAGTATTCGTACGGATTTGCAACTTGAGGCGGCACTCGAGCCACAGCCATGTTGGCGCGATCGAGGATCTTGAGCTCCGACTTGGGAGGGACGGCAACTATCCATGTTAGCTGGGCACTCGAGCCGGGAGAGGTGACTTACTGAGGTAGATGACATCGTTATCTTTCTCAGCTCTCTTCAGATCCTCTTCTACCTTTCGCTTGAGCCCACTGAGGTCATCAACGACAACCTTGCCGAGAAATCCGCTTTTGGCCTCCTTAATGCCTTCTGTCACGCAGGATACGGCATCCCTCAGTCTCGCAACCTCCTCACCATATTTTCTCTTCTCAAGGCAATCGCACGCAGCTCGGTACTGTGCAGCAGCAGCAAAGTGATGGTGTTTAGCACTCATGTGGTGTATCCAAGCGCTGCTGATAGCCTCGCTCTGCATGGCGGCCTCGCCAGAGAGGTTGTATAGATCCGAGACGCGAGCCGCGAGCTTGGCAATCGAAGCATCCTTGTAGCCGTCCATAACGGCTTTCTGCCAAAAACACTCTTGACTTTGTGCCAGCAGCAACTGGATCAAGGACTCGAGGGTGTCGTGGTCCATATCCTCGGGAGGGTCGGACATTCGCAGCTCGGGTAAGATCTCGGTCTGCATGTGGGTGAGGACGCCGGCCGCCATGGAGAAGTAGTTGGCCGCAGACTTGAGGCCTTCGGTGTTTCCGCGGGGTGTGTTGAGAGCAAGCTGGGAGTAGAGGGAGGCGAGGTTATAGAGAATGTTCATGTGTTCGTACTTGAGGTTGTTTCGGACCATGGGACGTTCGGTGTTGTACCCAAGAGCAGGATACCACGAGAATTCTGCACCAATCTATACCCTCATTAGTTGCCTCCTTCTACGGCAACCATGCCATACTCACGTCTATCGGAAACTTGCCGCCAACCCACACGAGCTGGGCAGCATACATCTGCAGCTTCTTGATACCACTGGGGTGCGGTTCCCGGACGTTGACCGCATCTCGACGAAGCGTATCAATGACCTCGAGGTCATGCTTAAACATGTCCGGGTGCTGATCATATTTGGTGTTGATGTACTGTCGTATCGTCGAAGCGAGGGAAAGGTGTGTCGACTTGCGAAAGGGGAGCGCAAGGATGTTGCTAAGCTGGTGTAAGTACGCGGGGGCTAGTTGATAGAATATCGAGTAACTCACGACGCCATGGCTGTGCTTGAAAGGCGGAGCTCGCGAGTTTCAGGAGCTCAGTATAGCTTGGTTCAGCTTCACCAAAGTCAGGCCCGACTTGTAAAGGTTGCGATGACTTCATTCAGCCCAAAAACATGGAGGCCGCCGCCACGTTGGAGGGGCAATGACGAGGTGGGGGTGTGGCTCATCAATGATGACTAAGCCAACATAGTCGTCCAAATACCCTACAGACTCGATCATGATCAAGGTGGATGTTGACCTCGAATAAAAGACTGATCCTAAAGAAAGGGTCAAGGCTGGTTCTTAAAAATCTTGACAGTTTAATGTTCATTTCTTAAGCAGCTCTTAACACATGCACGGGTCTACAATCACATGCAGAGTCTTATGTAGCTAGAATTCGGAGTCAATTCATTAGGTACTTAAGGAACGTTTCGTCAAGTCCTCCAACTCCTTCAACATGGTATCTCATAACTCATACTCGTCATAACTCAGCGGTACTTCACATCACCAACACCAGGGTGATGAGTTCCATCATCCTTGTAAGCCGGCGGCTGTCCGCTTCCACTCGCCGCCGCCTCGGTACCCAAAGCTCCAGACGCCACCGGAGCTGAAGGATCGGCGCCGTGGGCTCCGAATGTCGGGCTGGTCGGAGATGCTCCATCCTTGCTCTGCTTGACCTTGAGAGATCCCACCTCCGCTCCCTTCAGAGTCTCGAGGAGGTTGCGTGCTCCTGCAGGCCACATACCGTTGGGTCCCTGACGGGGCACCTCGCCCTTGATGATCTTGTCGACAGACACTCGCTCACCGAAGAAGGCAGCGTTTGCATCCTTACGCTCAACCACAACAGTACCATCAACTTGAACACCAGCGTAGAATCCACGCGACTTGACGTATGAAAAGACAGGCTTGAAGGCGCTAGCGCTGAGACTGCGACGATGGCTCTTCTTATCCTTCTCAGGCTTCAAGTTCTGGTTGCTCTCAGCTGGTTCGGGAGGAGGCTGAGTCGATGCCTCTCCTTCCTTGCCATCCTTCGACTTTCGTCCTTCACGACCTTCCATGGCAGTGCCAAACTCAACAGCGCCTCCAGCTCCATAAGGACCCGCGACGACGGCCAAGTCACTACCAAGGGCGACGCGCGTGTTGGCAAAGGCAGCCAGTGCCTCTCGACTGTTGATGACACAGACGCAGTCATAAATGTCGAGGCCGACCAAGAAACCGGCTCCAACGGAATGCACCTGGATACCCGAAGGTGGGCCCCATGATCCATCAGGAAGACGGGCAATCAGAATACCAGAGCCGGTCGCGCCGGAAAAGTTGAATCCAGCACGGAGGGTGGTGAAGATGGCAAGACCAACAGCCTTGGCGATGACCTTGGGTGGAATAGTGACAATGACACGGCTCTTGGGCTTCTGCTTGGTAGGATCGATGATGGAGTCGTTGGTCTCAGTGGCCTTGGGATCGGTCGAGGTGGGCACTGGGTTTGACTTGGGGTCGGCATAGACACCATTTTCTACAAGATGTGAGCATGTTTCATTGAGAGATTGTCTGGGTGACTTACTGCAGAAAGACTTTAGAATAGAAGCTGCCTTGTCACACTCCTTGTCGAGCGTCTCTGGGAGGAAGCTTTGGCTACCGAGCTTATGCGCCAAGCTGTTGATGGGAGCAGCAGCCTTGATGCCAAGCTGGCTAAACCGCTCACTCCAACCATGCTTCTTGTGGTGCTCCTCAGGAGGCACAAAAGTTGAAGTGTTGCCCGCTCCAACATCGTGCTCCGGAATTGGCTCCTCTTGATGTTGATGCGTGGGCTCGTTGGCGGGAGGGGGCGCAAAGACGGGCTGTGCGGGGTTGTACTGCGGGATGTTGTAGTTCTGTTGAGTAGGCTGAGGGTTGGTAGGGTTCGCATCGAGGGGGTTTGGGTGAGGTACTGATCCCTGTTGCTGCTGCGCGGGAGGGGGTCCAGGAGGAGGAGGAGGGAAGTATTGCTGCTGTTCACCTCCAGCAGCCTGTGGCGGAGGAGGGAACTGCTGCTGTTGTTGCTGATCTGCCGCTACAGGAGGAGGCGGAAAGTATGGCTGCTGCGAAGGCTCAGATCGAGTTCCCTCCGTCTGATGTCCCTCGGGAACAATCTTTGGCTTCTCATCCTTTGGCAGCTCAGCACCTCCCTGCTCATAAGCTGGAGGAGCACCAGACTCAGTATGAGGTGGGGGACCGGGAGGAGGAGGAGGAAACTGCTGCTGTTCGGGCTCTGCGAGAGGCAGTAGGCCAGAACCGTACTGCTGGCCCGAAGGCTGATTATGGGGGGCCTTTTCGGGGTTCGACATTAGATTTGAGGGTATTTTGTTGTTTGGAGATGGAGGAGGGAGGTTATGATCGTGGTCTGATGGCGGGGTAGCTCTGTCTTACAAGCGTACGAGCTGTGTTGGCAGTGCTTAAAAAGTCTGAAAGAACCAACACCAGAAAGATGCAGATTAGAAGCCCTTTAATAGCTGTCAATTCTGAAAGAGGCCTCGTAATCTGTAGAACAAAGTGGCGCGAAAGATCAAGTGAAACAGGTTCGTCCATCAGTCGCGACAGCTTGGCTGTTGATGTCATCAGTGTGGCTGACGTGCATGATTGCGACGATGGGCAGCTCAGGGTCCAGCACAGCCACAGTCTTGGCGTTTTTGTACGAGGGAGCCAATCTTGGCCTTGACTGATTGAAAATTGTTGAGAAGACAGTTTTTGAAAATAATGAGGTGAATTGACTAGTTTATAGAGGATATTTGCCATACTATCATACTGTTCCATCGTTTTGCAAGTGCTGATATAATTCCCGATACATTCCCCGATGTCTCGGATCCCGAAAGTCAGACATGGTCAGCCGAAAGGTTTAATACCCGAAGCGGCCTACAATATCAAACTTGGAACCTACAAACTCGGCTTGACTCATAAACACCAATACACCTCTATAAATCCACAGCAAGATTGAAAAATGACACAAACACAATCTAGGCTCAACGCCGAAGATACCCTCCACCTCCCTCGCGTCCTCTGCCTCCACGGCGGAGGCGTCAACGCCGAAGTCTTTGAGCTACAATGCCGAGCCATCATATCCCGACTAAGCACCTCCCTCCGCCTCGTCTTCATGCAAGCACCCTTCATCTCAGCACCTCACCCTCAGATCGTCAGCGTATACGGTGACTACGGTCCTTTTCGACGGTGGCTCCGCTGGCAGCCCGATCACCCGGAGATTGAGCCCGAGGCCGCAGCGGGGGAGATCCGTTACCAGTGCCGACGGGCTATGGAGGATGACCCGGGGGCGGGAGAGTGGGTCGGTGTTTTGGGTTTCTCGCAGGGTGCCAAGATTGCTGCTAGTTTGTTGTGGACGCAGCAGCAGGTTACAGCCAAGTTTGGAGCGGCAGAGTCATTTACGCATTTCAAGTTTGGAGTGCTCATGGCTGGGAGGGCTCCTCTAATCATGCTGGATCATCGTCTTCAGGAGACGCCTCACATCGTTGACGCGGCGTTGCTGAGCTCCGAGTTTACTGACTGGCCCGAGACAAATGAGGGCGATCACGTGTTGAGCATTCCTACTCTACATGTCCATGGCCTACGAGATCCAGGAACGGAACAGCATCAGATCTTGATGAACAAGTACTGTCAGACTGGGACGACGAGATTGGTTGAGTGGGATGGTGGTCATCGAATACCCATCAAGACGCATGATGTGGAAGCTGTGGTTGAAAAGATTTTGGAGCTTACAGAGGATACACAAGTAACCAATGAGCTGCCCAATTGATGACTGCAACAGCAGGGCGCAAGGGATTTCTGTTTTCTCTGCATGTTATGCGGTTGTTAATGGTGGATGATCTCACAGGATGGAAAGGCGTTTAGAAATATTGCAAGACCAAGAATTACAGAGCAGCGCATAAAATGCCAGTCACCCCTTTCAATTAGAAGACTAGTTTACATGTTTCATCTCGAGGATCTTATCATCTTGAACTAGAAGCCCAGCACTGAAGATGAGATGCCCCGATGAGCCCAGATGGAGGAAGAGTCGCCATCGCCCAAACACTTCATCTTCATCAACAATCAGCCAGTATAACCCAACAACCACGGAGAATTAGAACTCATTTGCACACCCAGTCTGCATTTCAAAACCTCTAATTAAAGATTACGCTGTTCTAGCTTGTGTCCTCGATGTGATTCCATTCCATTCCATTCCATTTCCTCTATCCCCATATCTAAATGGCCTTGTCCAACTTTCTCTTCCCAATTTTTACTCTTTTTTTTCTTTCTTCATTTGGTAGGTCGTCGGAAAGGATGAGCCCCCGTACTCAACACATACTCATCCAAGCTGACCAAATCAGGAGGCGAAAAGATGAGATAAAAGTACTTGAGCGTCTCACCAAGCCAAAAACTCTGCAAACATCAATCAGTATAACATCCAAATCATTCAACAAACGGTGTACTCACCTCCATAGAGTCAGTCTGAGCAGTCTCGACAGAAATAATATCCTCAATAGCAGCATTCCCATACTCGGTAGTCGTAAACCGCTTAATAGCCTCAAACATCTCCCAAGCCATATCCTGCCATTTGGAATCTCCAGTAAGTCTGTACATGATAAAAATACTCTCCACGGCCTCGGGACGCAGCAGGTACCGGGGATCGCGGACGTGGCGGAAACCGGGAGGGATTGGTTCTCCCTCGGGTGCCCAGGCTTCTTCGTCGTAGTCGCAGGGTTCGAGGGTGGGACATTCTTCTAGGCGGAAGATTTCGGGCATTATTCCTGTTGCGAAGGATTTAAAGGCCCAGTGGCATCCGAGGGCGAGTTTTTCGCCGAGTTTGATGTGGTCTTCGTTTTCGAGGAGTTTACCGCCCAGGGCAAACATACCTCCCGCGAAACAAGTAAGGTGTTGAGTCTCGGGGATGAACTCGGCCTTTCCTTCAACGTGAATCTCGCCCACAAGCAAAACGTCGTTCTGGTCCGGCACCTTGGGTCGATACAACAACTTGTCTGCTACAACCTTTGTAGACATGCGATACATCCTCTCATAGTTCCGATCAAGTCCACCAAGCAGGGCATGCATCTTGATGAGGTACTCATACATGGAGTCGGCCAGCGCTCCAAGCGTAAAAGTATTATCCTCAGCGACCTGATGCTCAAAGTCGAGGTAAATAGGCCACATGCCAGGCAACTTTGTCGAGTTTTGAACTCTGCTGAGAAACTGTGTGACACGGTCGGTGGCGTCGTAAAACTTGGAGTCTCCCGTGAGTTGAGAAAGTCGAGTAAACTCCATAGCCAAGGAAGCCGGCGCGGCAGAAGGATCGTGGTTCCCGGCGATTTGAGTACCGTTCTCAGCTTCGTCATAGTCAAGCCAGAGAGTAGGAATGCGGTTCGGCGTATCAAAAGCGACGTAAAGCATCTCTCCAAGCTCGGTAGCCTTCTTCAACAAGGCTTCCTGACCACTCAACTCGTACGCTCCAAGCAAACCTCCGAGATGGCGGGTAGTCAACTTGAAAACGTCAATGGCTCCATCACGCTTCTCACCCCAGTCGAGAGTAGCAGCTGCAGCGGCGGCAGCTTCAAATTCCTCGTAAAGACCCATGATCCAGAGGGTATCCATCGAATCAACCAAGGTGGCAGCCCATCCTCCAAAGCTATCCTTCCACTGCGCCGACACGGGCATGAGCTCATCTCTCATCCACGCATGCTGTCTATACGCCGTCCATCCTCTCAAAAACTCTTCCTTCACAGCATCCCTCCTCGCCTCAGTATCCTTATTAAAGTCAAACTTGGATTGTTCAGCCTGTACTTGCGGCAGCGTCTGAGCGACGCCTTGCGGCAAAGGCTTGACAGCGACGGGAGGATGATGCTGCTGCAGAGATGCCCAGCTAACAGTGCTGGCGACGAACTCGGCCGGTGTCTGAACGGGAGGCGGAGAGGGACGAGAAGGAGGACGAGAGGGAGGGCTAACGGGGGTGAATTGAGGACCGGAGGCTAAAAGGAGATGGAGGAATAAGAGGGTTCCTATGACGGCGGCTATGGAGAGAGCGCGCAACGGTATAGCCCGTAGTGTTGATGGTCGAAACATTATAGTTAGTAAGAAAAACCCCCCAAACAAAGCAAAATGAGCGAAAGAATGAAGGAGGAATAGAGAAAGAAAGAAAGAAATCTCGTGTGTTTCTCTATTCTCCAGAATTTGATCCCTCTCTTCCCCCCCGTTCCCCATATAACATCCGACAGCCCCGTTTCAGGTCAACGGGTAGAAAAATATACAGTGCACAGCACATTCGATCGAAAGCCAAAAATAGTTACCCAGACTTATACGATATCGACAGCCAACGGTCGGCGAATGGCAAGGGTTGTGGTGGAAACGGTAATGGCTGATAATATGGGGATCACCTTTCGACTGCGGGTCCCAAGGGCCCGAGATTCGCAATGGATAACGCGTGTCTGTGCGTGGCCAGGAGCCCGCCCGGGAAAGGGGTGTTGTATTGGTTTGTACTTGTGTATTCAAGTACATTGTAACTTTTTACTGTTGTTTATTGATAGGTATTTTAGTGTAAGCAAGTAGAGAAGACATTCGTTTTAGGTGCTGACTTGTTGTCTGTCAATTTGAACAAGTACCTCCATCCAGCTATACACAGCACTCCTCTCCATCCAACTCCCCCAGACACCGACCGCCCAAGTCCCTGAATATTCAGGGCCCATCCCTGACAAATCCCGGGTCTTCCGATCATGTAATGCTTCTTTTTTAAGGGGTAAAAGAGAAGAAGAAAGAGCGAAGCGAAGCGGATAGAAAGATGCCGCGGAAGAACTACCGAGTTCGCTTCTCGTATACGCGGAAGTCTCGGCGTCCCATACCAAGACTTTGGGACCCTTTTTTGATGGGATCCATGGATATCTTGGCGGTTTTTTTTATTTATACGACACCTGCTTTATGTATGGGCAGATCTTGTTCCAAGGTCGATGATCTCGTTCTTCGACCAACAGCTTTACTCGCTTGTCGCGCATCGCTTCTAGTGGTCCGCGATAACCGCCCGCATCACATCTCCTGAGCTGGGCCTTTCCCATGGGTGTCAAGTCTAGAGGCCTCCTCCGCCATTCCGGGGTTCTTTGACTAGACTCGGGCTATATTTAAGCATCTTTACGCCATATGGGCATTAATCCACCAGTAAATTTTAATTTCTCTTATTTTGAACCCATCGTGAAGTGCAACCGTAACGGATTAATGGTCCTCGGCTCTCGTTAATCGTTTGTATAAACAGAGACACCGAAAAAGGAGAGACGGAAAGGAGATAGAATGGGGCTCGCTCTGTTCAGTTGCATTGAACCACCACTGTGCTTCTCGACGACACCCCTTGATCCATTCTACTGCCAGAAGCATGTCTATACCGTTCTCGTGACCTTTTGTCATGACCATAGAGTCTTCCTTGACGTCATGTTCATCTCTAGAGTTGTAGATCCACCATGCAAGAAAGGGCATTTCTCATCACCTCCAACTACACCACCCGTCTTTCAACTCCAACAGAGGTTGTCTCGTGACACATAGCCGGATTAGGAAGGTGAGGTCTGTTACTTATACGCATCTAACAGTTAGTAGTAAAGGCTTTGACGTCGCCCGACTTCAAGTTGCCCTACTTAGAAAGAGACCATCATGAAACAGATTGACATGCACTGTAACCAACTCTTTTCCCCATTCATACAAAGAACCTCGAGATTCCTGTTCCCGGATATATCCATCTGACCTAGATACCCGGTCGAGTACCAACCTTTCTTTGTCTCCCAACTCCAAAATAGCAACTCTTGGTCAATGCATCAAGACTCTTTCTTTGCAGAATACTACAACCACTACTCGAGTCTGTGTCACATTCCTCATTTGGGTTATTCTGAAAGACAAGAAATGTTCAGAGTCAAGATGTCAAGTCAAATATATAAATGCATCTCCAACTCGAATGTTTCAGATCCTAATCATAGCAAATTTATTTCCAACTACAATCAATCGTTACCAACAATCATTGACCATGTATTTCGCATTCCTTCCACTCCTTCTCAAGGCCCTCGGCGCCCTCGCAACACCCATAACTCCAGAAACAACTCCCCACGACGTCAACTCCTACTTCAAAGACCTCCCCAACACACTCTCTCCTGACTTTCCCATCAACGAAACAACCAACATTCAAATCCGCGATGAAATCCTCACCCACTCGCTTCGCGTCCGTGGTGCAGGAGGATACCTCGGTTCCTGCAAGGATATTCGGTTCTATATCAGCGACAAGGACATGAACCGCGTGCACCCAAATTGGATCCACACAGGCTACCTGGAGTCTCCTCGTCTTGTTGCTAGATGTCCTGATCTCACTGGTGAGATGAAGTGTACCTCTCTCGAACTTGGGGAGTGTATGGTTAACGTCAACGGCGCTCTAGCCCCAGGACCTGGGTAAGTTCCAACCCCTTCAAGTGAGATGTGTTTCTGACTGTAGCAGTGGTGATTGGCACAAGACTTGTACTCAGTGCATCATGAAAGAGGACGGAAAGGCCTTTTGGTGCCACTGCTGGAGTGCCATGAAGGGACATCTCATGATGGCCGGAACCAGCATCAACCTAGGCAAGTTCTCCCTTCAACACCACCCTCTTCTTTCGCTAACCTGCAATAGACTCCTTTATCGAAAACTTTGACGGTGACTTGACGTGCAATGGTGCACGTGGATATCGGGGTGTTTGTCCAAACGGTCCCTCGTGGGATCCTAGAGACAATTGAGTCTTCTCTCGACTGGTCTTTGTTGGTCGTTTCGCGGGTTTTGTCGTCGATGTTTCTCGAGGGGTTCGCCCTAGTCCAGTCGTTCTTTTTGTATCCTTTATCCTTCACCACACTCTTTTGCCATAGTTAGATGACCAAACCCTCGTATTTCAGAGGGTACTTAATGCCAAAGAACCATGCCATGTTTCCAAGAGTCCTTATATGGTGAATGTAATCATCAGACTGGAAACTCAATCTTTGACTCTCCTCGTTGTTGCCGCCATCGATTCGTCGCCTCAATCATCTCCGGACATCCACGTAGCAACCAACCCCACTTCTTAAAGAACCCAACACTGACTTCCCAACTGTACACATCAGCTGGATCTCCCCAAACAATGAGGAATGCTTCATCCAGCTCGCGACTGCTCACGACACTAAGAAGATCGCAGCACAACTCATCCTCATCAAAAACATCATTCTTGATTCCAAGCAGGACATTATCCCGCAGTTGAGGAGCAGGAAGAAGATCAGACCATGGATGATGCGCAAAAGACAACTGCAACTGCGTCGGACGAAGGTTCTCAGGAAGTGTCTGCTCCACAGTGGCATCGCCCAAAGTCTTTGGACCAAAGGCATTGAACTGCGAAATCATCTCGTCGCTGCAGAGTCCTTCGTGTGGGATCCCTATGGTGTGCGCATTGTGCGAAAGAGCGTTGACGGCGTTGAGTCGGATAAGTGAAGGGAGATATGTCAAGCGATGGTTTTTGAGCGTATATTGCATCTGAGCAAGTTGCATAAACGCATACACAACACCCCTCTTCTGCGGATCCTCCATCATGAGGTATCCATCCAGAGGCCATGATGTAGTGACGACACTCTTGTCTTCATTCTGCTCAAGCTTCCGTCTCCCTAGGCCAACGCGTTAGCCAAAGGAAGGAATAGATACTTTGTGGGCATACTAACGATAAGCTCTTTGGTTGAGTCGGTTCTGTCGCTTTCTCCTATCGGCTGACTTTGTAACTCCGGTCCAATCGTCTTCTGGTCCTCGCAGTTCGGTGAGTTGTGGCATCCGACCGAGCCGCCTCGGGGCATTTATATGTTCCGCCATAGTAATCAGATAAAAATTCAATTCAACAAAGTGGAAACACGTATGTAACAGAGTCAGGAACTACTGTAGTAGGTGTGATACTCGTATTTAAAGGTCTGCAGGTAGCTGACCGATAGATCGGAGATTCCCTCTATCACCGTAGATGGTCACCCCTCTTATCTGGGAATAGTGGCCAGTTACGAGTCAACAGTTGTACTCGGAGCCTATCACCGTCAGTAAAAAAGCACGCTAATGCAACCTGCTGACACCGAGGATCCGAAGCTAGAGGCTGGGGGGTTGATTGGGGTTCCTGGTCGGGACGAGGCAGCTGTCAGACGTTTATTTCACAACCCCGGCAGTTCTTTTCAAGGACTTGGCACGTAAGAACACCGAACATTGTAGAGATGATCACATATTCCATAAGATTCTTCGCTTCATCTTTCTTAACCCCGTTTTCACTTCCCATATCAGAGTTAACGGATCTTGTCCCATCTCGGTCTGTCAAAGCTTTCTAGTGACCCGCTTGACTCAGGAAACTCACGAATCAGTCGTTGAGAATTTCTTTCGACCGGCGGTTCGCTCGGGGCGATAAACCAAGGTCCTCGGCAGACGGGGTATCTTCCTGATTTGTCCCAGTGCCAGCTCAGCTATGTCCGATAGTAAAGTCCGAAACAGTAGTTCAAGATCCAAGCAAGCCAGTGATGATGGCATCATTGCTGAGAAATTCCATGACGTTGTGGAGACGAAAGAAATCTTGCTCCGATGATATATAAAGGCATTGAATCCAAAGCATAGAAACAATAACCATTCCTGAACAAAAACACAATCAATAATTCTCTTCATCTTACCAACTTTTCTTCAAAATGTCGACCGATTACGAGTTCCAGGGCTGGCTTGGCCACTCCCCCGATGCCATCAACGGCAAGATGGAATGGGGTCCCTTTGAGCCCAAGAAGTGGGAGGAAGACGACGTCGACATTCAAATCACCCACTGCGGCATCTGCGGTTCCGATCTCCATATGTTGCGATCCGGATGGGGAGAGACACCTTATCGTAAGTGAAGCCATCGCCAAATCCCTGCCAAACAGCCCACTGACATCAGATCAGCCTGCTGTGTCGGCCACGAGATTGTCGGCAAGGCCGTTCGTGTCGGAAGCAATGTCAAGAACATTAGCGTCGGTGATCGTGTTGGTGTTGGTGCTCAGGCACGAAGCTGTCTTCGAGATGACTGCCCTGAGTGTTCCGCTGGACTCCCCAACTACTGCAAGAAGAGCTTGGTCAACACCTACGGCTCCATTTACCCCGGGGACGTGGGCAAGTCATATGGTGGATACGCCGACTATAACCGTACCGATTCGCGCTTTGTCGTAAAGATTCCCGATGGTCTTGCATCAGAGGATGCCGCTCCTATGCTCTGTGGTGGTGTCACCGTCTACACTCCTCTCCGTAACAACGGCTGCGGACCTGGCAAGACAGTCGGAATCGTCGGTGTCGGCGGTCTCGGTCACTTTGGTGTCCTCTTCGCCAAGGCCCTCGGCGCCGACAAGGTCATCGGTATCTCACGCCGGGCATCCAAGAGAGATGAGGTTCTCGCCCTTGGAGCCGATGAGTACATCGCCACTGAAGACGACGAGGACTGGGCAACAAAGCACGCCCGATCCATCGACCTCATCGTCTGCACCGTCTCCAGCCCCAAGATGCCCCTCACCCAATACCTTAGCCTCCTCCGCTACGGCGGCAACTTCATCCAAGTCGGAGCTCCCGACGGCGGCGAACTACCCCCCATCAACGCCTTCACCCTGATCGCGGGCGGTTTCAAGGTTGGCGGTAGCGCCATTGGATCTCCTCGCGACATTGAGGAGATGCTGCAGCTGGCTGTTGACAAGAAGGTCAAGCCTTGGGTGGAGAAGCGATCACTGAAGGACGCCAACCAGGCGGTCAAGGATATGGAGGCCGGCAAGGCTCGGTATCGATATGTCCTTGTTCACGAGAAGCACGCTGAGAAATAGACGATAGACAATGATGATAGATGTAGAATTAGATGTAGACTAGAGATGAGATGAGATGAATGATGAAGAATTACAATCTTACATGTGTAAAGTAAGCAACTCGCTAACTCGATACCCCGCAAATCGCATCACACACACGCACGCCCTGTGAATGATTGCTCATCCAGTCTCGCACAACAATAGCTCAACACCATAGGTAGACCACCAAGATTCAACCCATCTTTTATATAGAGGCCTTGTTATACGGTACCCATTCAGCTGCCTCACTTTGCCCAACATGACCCGTTCAGATGAAGCAGCAGCCTTCTTCCACGCTGTATATTCGGCCGTGCAAGAGATCCCCCACGGCAGAGTAACTACCTATGGCCACATTGCCATGCTAGTGGGCACCCGTAAGTCTTCAACTCCTATCAACTAGACTATCAACTAACGGTTCGGCAGCTCAACGACCTCGCCAGGTCGGCATATGTCTCAAGCATCTCCCCTCCAACACAGATGAGCGATTCAACCACGAAAACGTCCCATGGCAAAGAGTCATCAACGCCAAGGGCATGGTCTCTCCAAGGTTAGCAAACCCCCTTACACATCAAGAATCCTACTAACAGACCAGATCCCAACCCTCAGGTGCCCGTACACAAGCCACAGCTCTCGAAGCCGAAGGCGTTCAAGTAACAACAAGTGCACTAGGAGAGCTCTCTGTAGATTTTTCCGAGTACGGATGGTTCCCAGAAACATTACCATCCGAGGGAAACGATAATGATCACAGCGAGTAACAGAGCATGGAAGGTTTTGAACAACTAGTATTTACCACTATCGTGCGGGAACGTATTGGTCCCGTATATGTAAATCGACCCAAACGAGGGTCATCATACAATCATCCCATCTTCCGCTCATTCTTCAAACGAAAGAGAATAAAAAAAGATAAGAGAGAAAAAAGAAAGCCACCCAGTCCCATCTGTCAAAAGGGGGAAATAAAGATACAAATGACAGATGGGATAAAAACAAAATTTCGAATCACATCATGCCTCGAGCTGCTCGTGTAGGTGGTATTCTCTCGCCAAGAATCAGAAAGAAAAAGAAAAAGACAAGAAAAAAAAAGTAGAAAAATCCCTTCCAAACTCCTGGCCAGTGCTGGAAATCAAGTCTAGCCATCTTAGGCCGGGATGCCCGACGTGGAAAAGCCGTCAGACTGGATAGTAAACGCGAGGGGGGGAATATGGTGAACAACGACAACAACAGCGACAACAAAAGCAGAAAACGTCATGGGACATAAAGCGTTGCAAAACCTCTCCTCCCTCGCTCAATCAACCCCATGCCGACTGCACAGGTTGATCGAGCTCCGAACTAGGCCAAAAGGCCTTCTAGGCGCAGCTTAGCCCCCCCTAGAAGCAGTTCAGGCTTCCCTTCTTCTTCTTGTTCTTGCTGATGGCATTCATCCGCTCTTCGAGCTGGCGACGGGCCGCCTCGGCTGCTTGTCGCTTCTTGCGCTCTTCCTCAACGGCCTGAACGCTCCAGCGGTTGTCTTGAACCGGCTCTGGTGGGGGGCGGTCCTTGAGCTCCTTCACCTCCGCCTCGAGCTCCTGAGCCCGCTTCTTCCAAGCATCACAGTCGGACTTGACCTGCTTGGTCTGCTTCTCCAAATCGGTAAGGGCATCCTCGAGTGTCTGCGTAAGCTGGCGCTCGGCATCAAGGTGCTTCTCGATGGTTCGGATGCGTGCTTCCTGGTCCTCGGTGATCTGAGAAATGTTGAAGTTGTCCTTGCTGGCCGGCCGGGCATTGGTCGGGGAGCTGGGAACGCCGTTGACGGGAGAGCCCGCGCCACTCGGCAGAGGTGGAAGTGGGATGGCTGGTGGTGGTGATGGCAGCGACACGTGCGACGCGCTCTTGCGGATGGTCGAGTTAGAGTTTGATCGCTGGACGCCAGCACTCAACTCATCAAACTTGGCCTATTACAGTACTGTTAGTGGTGTATCCAACCAACGTCATGCATGAGTCAACTTACCTGGAGAAGTGCGTAATCTTCACGGGCCACCTCCAGCTCGGCTTGGAGGCGTGCAGTAGCTGCATTAGCTTCATCCAGTGCCGCGTTCCGCTCTGTCTGCAACGTGCTCAGACGGTTATTGGTCATCTGCACCTCATCAAAGTTATTCTGCAGTTGCTCCTCCAGCTCCTCCACCAGCCGGCTGTTCTTCTTGCTGCGAGTGTCCAGATCCGCCATCTTGTTCTTGGCAGCTGTAAGTTGTTCCACAAGAGGTGCAGGTTTGTTGGCAGCACCGAGCATCTCAGCCAACGCAGACCTAGCGGCTTCGAGATCTTGGACGACCTTGTCGTTGATTGTCGTAAGATCAGTGACATGTGACTCCATCTCACCACGCTTCTTCTTTTCCTCTGCGAGAGCCTGCTGACTAACAGCGAGGTCGTTGATTCGCTCTGTTAGCTTCTCAACACTGACATCCAGTCCCAGAGCAAAGGCAACTTGCGAAGCAATCTTCATGAGATCATCGCGAGCCTCACCCAGTTCCGTCTCCAGGCGCTGAACGCTGTCAGCATGCTCTGACAGCAACACCTCAACCTGCTCCTCGTAGCCCTTCTGCTCGCGAGTTTTGATATCAGCCAGCTCCTTGGCGTGGTTCGCCTTGAGCTCCTCGAGGCTTGCCTGGTGGTTCTTGGTGGCCTCATCATGGGCAGCAATCTGCTCCTCAAGCTTGGCAACAAGCTCCAGCTGGTGGGTGTTATCCTCCTGGACTGAGGCATGAGCCTTGTTGAGTTCATCCAACTGAGAACGAGCTGCGGAGTGAGACTGCTCCAGCTCGGCAACCTTGGCGGCATTGCTGTTGATGATGGCCTTGTACTCGTCAATCTCACTACGCAGGAAACTGATGAGGTTCTGTTGTCTTTGCTCGGCTTCCCTGACTGACTCATCCTTCTCGCCGGTCTGGTGAGATTGAGAATCAGTGAGCTGAGCACTAGTGGATACCACTTGAGACTCAAGCTCCTGGATCGTACCGCGCATCGCTGCCTCAGTCTTCGCCATTGTGTCAAGCGCCTCCTTATGCTTATTCTCCCAAGTTTCAAGCTCCGATTGCAGCTCAGCAATCCGCTGTTCGTGCTTCTGCTCAGACTCCTCAACATCCTGAGGATCGGGTCTAGACGCCAGAGCTTGGCGGAGAGACTCGAGTTCAGTTGTGAGTGTCTGCTCGCGGGCAAGGTGAGCGTTCCTCGTGTCATTAAGCTGCCTCTCACTCTGCTCAAGCTGATCCCGCAGGTTCGCAACCATGGACATCTCAATGGGGCTAGACTTGAGACTCGAACGCTCTCGAGTCAGTCCTGAGATAATCGTCATCTTGGTCTCCATCTCCTTCTTAGCGGAAGCAACGTCCGCCTCGAGCTCTTGGATACGCTCGCTTCTGGTGTGAAGCTCGTGCATGGCGGCGTTGATGTTGAGCTCGAAGCTCTGCATCAACTCCGGTCTGTTATCGAAGCTCTCAGCAGCGATGTTACGCAGGGATGCAAACGAACGATGCGCACGGTCGGCGACAAGGAGGTTTTGGCTTGACTTGCGTCGGATGATAGGAGTGCTCGAGCGAGGCGACGTAGCCTCATAGGCGCGTGCCCGAGTGAGATCCGTCTTGAGCTCCTCAACAATATCGAGAGTCTCACTATGCTTAGACTCCAGCTGGGCATATCGCTCAGCCAGCTCCTTCTCAGCAGCCTCACGCTCTTGCGCCATGGCCTTGAGTCGGTCAAGCTCAGCCGCCAACTCAACACTCTGGGCATGCTGAAGATCCTCCGTCGAGACGGCTGCTGGCTTGGCAGTGGCGTTGCCATCTTCAGACAAGGTGTCGGCATTAGAAGACGCCGCGGTAGCGGGCGAATCCATGGCCGAAGATAGCTCCGAAGAGAGCGATCGCGAAAAGGATGACCGTGGTCCATCCTTCAAATCGCTCGTCTTCGCGTCTGACAAAAAAGACTCTGGTCGAGTGTGTATCGGTGTGGCAACAGAGATGACCGAGTCACGAATGCGCTGTGGGTGACGCGCCTCGTCGATAGAATCCTGCAGCTCCGCAAGCTTTCGCATGGCATCCTCATACTTGTGGTGCAACGAGTCGTAGTCGTGGAGAGTTGACTCGTGCTCAACCCGAAGGTCGATAAGCTCTTGGGTTACAGACTCGAGCTTGTCAGCCACAAACTTGGACTGAGCTGGGCTCTGAGGGGGGACCTCATCTTCAGGCTTCTCAAGACGCTGCTGCTTATCTTCTTCCGCTTCTTCCTTGACGGTTCCAATCTTGTGTTGGGCAGTGTCCTGTTCCTCGTCACCTTCAGGAATGGGTTCTTCCATCTGGCTATGGCGGCTCACATGAGACATGCTTCGAGAGTGGTCAGCCATACCACGGCGCGAAGCTGTTCCGTTGGTTGATTCCGCGGGTGCAGCTTCGGGTGCCTTTTCTCCTTCAGCTTCCTTGCCGTCTTGGATCTGATCGAGTTCGTAAAGAAGGGAGTCAAGCTTGCCGAGGCTTCGTTGGCGCTCAACAACCTGTTCAAGACGGTCGATTTCGCGCTGCATCAGCTCAGCATCTTGGTCCGCCTCAGCAAGGCGCTCCTCAAGGGTCGAGATGTAGTCTTCACACGACGCTTCGTTCTCCCGCACACGGGCAATCTCCTTACGAAGCTCCATGATGATGGTTGCGTTCTTCTCCTCACCACTAGTGTGGCCGTCCAATTTGGCCTCGAGATCATGAAGATAGTTTTCAGTGCTAGCTTCGCGGTCCATAAGCTTCTGCAGCCGGGACTGAAGTTGGTTGTTGATTGTCTCGACATAGGCGCACTTTGTCTCCTTCTCAAGCAAGTTGGTCTCGGTGTTAGAGAGAGTGCTGCGAGTGCTCGAGAGCGACTGCTCAAGTGATTGAATCGTCTTCTCATACTCAAGGACAACCTGTTCAACCGCCTGTGCGAACGAGTTAGATCGATTCAGGCGATCAGTAGCACTATCACCAAGGGCGTCGTCGTGGTTTCCTTCTGACTCGTTCTCGCGAGCGCGAGCCAACTCAGCAATGAGGCGCGCATGGCGTTGGCTGAGAGCAGTATAGTTCTCTTGCGTGTCCAGAAGTTGGTTCTGGAGCTCGACCTCGCGCTCGTTCTGTCGATCAGATCGCTCGCTAGGGCCAGGGGCATTGCGTCTGGGGCTACTGCCACCACGCTCGGCGCTGCGAATCTGCTCACGCAAGAAAGCAACTTCGGCCTTCAGGCGGTCAATCACGGCCTGCTTGTCGCCCTCCTCGACCTGCTGAATTCGTGGCTTGGACTGGATAGCTCGGGCGCGCTGGGCATACTGAACAGTGTTAAGGGTCTCGCTCAGATGGAACTCGGCTGGCGTAACGCAGGCAATCATATAGGTGATGGCATTGCCGCCAAGCGAATCCTGGAGCAGTCTGGTCAAGCGGGAATCACGGTACGAAACGTGTGCGCCAGGGTTTCGGGACGAAAGCTGGCTAATGACTTTACCAAGCGCAGCAAGACCGGCGTTGATAGAGATACCCTCCTTGGCACGCTCACCTTGCGCACCAGTGTTCTTGAGCCTTTCGCTACCAGCCAAATCGACGAAATGAAGCTTGCTGTCGACGGTCACCGTAACATCCTGGCCAGTCATGGCCTCAAGAGGCACGGAGAAGCGCTTCTCGGCCCCAGAACCAGAACCAGAACCATACTTGTTCTTGCGCTGGACAAGGTTGAGAGAGAAGACGGCGTGAGATCGCGACGATTTGGCGTTGATAGCTGTGGCATCAGTCTGACGAATGGACGATCCAAAGTTGAGAGCATTCATGAGATCCTCCACTGAATTCACTTCAACCTGTCGGAGGCCCGTCAAGATAATGTTGCCCTTGGTGTCTTCGCGAATGGCGACATTTCCACGCTCATTGAGAGGAGTCGACTCGGGGACGAGAAGATCGCGAAGCTGTTCGTTATAAATCTCGACATATGTTGCTCTGAGAGACCAATTGCGGTCACCGAGCGGATTCTGCTGATTGTATCCTCGAGGGCTTCGAAGGTGAGACATGGAACTGCGGTTCCCCTTGGATGATCCCGTTGGTGCATCGAGCTTCTCAAAAAGAGCTGCGGCAGCTCGGGGAATGACACCTGAAGACTAGTTAGCAGATCGTGCGCGCTACAAGTAAGTTAGACCAACCCATGAGTTCAGGGTCTTGCTGCTCGCCAGGACCCGAGGTACCCATTGTGTACGATTTACCAGCGCCGGACTGACCGTACGCCAGTAACGACACGTTGTATCCTTGCGTGAAAGCGCCCACGCAGTCAGAGAGGTAGTCCCAAATGCCATCTTGCATCACATCGGAGCTGAAAACGCGGTCAAAGACGAAGAGTTTGCGCCCCTGTGGAGAATCGATTGCGAGACTGGTATCCGAAGTGGTCTGCACCATTGACCGCTGGAATCGCTGTGGGATGAGATCATAACCAGGATCGGTCGACTTCAGCGGTGGTCGTACACGGACGGCTATCACCAAGGTTAGTATCTCGGAGGGGCAGCGACACCGAACAACATACCGACTTTGACTGCCGTCCGGCTGTCTTCGTCAGAGGCTCTACTACCACCTCCCGTCTTGCTCGTCATGCTTAACCGGCTGGTGCTTCTGGGCGCAGCTCTGGAAATAGCGGCGCTCAGAGGCCGCTGAATCCCTCCTGGGGAGGTTGGCGGCGAGCTCGCCATGGCGGTTGCTGGTGAGTTGTCGTCGAGATTCGCAATGTCTCAGCCGTGGTACGTCGTCAGCGGCGGTCAAGGAAAGTCGTCGCAAACGAGCTCGAAAGGCCGCAAAGGGCTTTGAGATGTTGAGGTCCGCCGAGGGAGAAGGAATCGTCCTTTACGGCGTCATAGATAGATCTGCTGTGTAACGGGCGGTGTCGTCGGAGAGATGGTCGTCAAGTGTCCCAGACAGTCTCGCGGGCGACAATACGTTCCTAACAGCGTCCACAGGTGACTGCAAAGAGAGAACGAGAGTGTTTATCCCGACTAGGGGTGTGGGGGTTTGTAATTAAACAGGCGAGGGACAGGCGATCTGGCGACGAGTTCCGACGAGGGCTTCTTCGTTCCAGTGCAGGAGGGGACAATTGTCGCTAGCGGGGGGGGGCGTCGTCGTCGGGTGCGAGGATGAGAAAAGAAGAGAGGGAAATCCACGGGCGACGCGCAATGGAAGATGCTCGACGCGACGACAATGGGATAGGAGAAATACTAGGTAGGTAAAGACGTCGGACGTTGGATTGGACGTTGAACACCTCAGGAGTCGGAGAGCAGAAAAAAGGGACGGGACCTGACCTGGACATGGACAGCCTCGAAGTGGAATCAGGGCCCAGGGGGGACGAGACCTCAGTGACTTCCAGGTTCCTTCCATTCACTGGACCGGCGGCCAAGGGGATTGGATGGAGGGGGGCTGTCAAGACCGCCTCTCAGGGACTGGACTGGACTCCAGGTACATTGGCGCTGGGCCACTTGGAGCAACGTCTCCAGGTACCTCCCGTCCACACTGGCACCGGCCTCGACCCCTGGATTGTTCTGGGGCGCTAAATGCGCTTTAGGCTGCTCGCGGGGACGGCGCCTACTGGCTGGAGAGCTGTGCTACTGGGGAGCCCCGGGCGCTGTACCTGGCCCGCGCGGGCATTTAGCGGCACAGACCCTGGTTTCTCCTAGCCACCGCGGGCTCGGGTCCCCTAGCATCGGGCCAAAAGGGCCATGTCCGCTGCAAGAGCCCAAGCCTGAGAGTGTCGCAAGAGCTCTTGGAAAGGCGTTGAAACTGTTTCGAGGTGTGGCTAGACAGAAAGGATGGGTGGAGGTGGCATACTTTGTGCCTTGATAGTGTGCTGATTATTTTGTCCACCAAAGTCCGCGCTTACCAAAGCATGGTGCTTTGCAACTCCGACCCTCATTTGAGATCGTCCAGCCAGATTGCAGAAGCACACCACACCCAACCACCCACCAGTTTCTCCTACCAACTCAAGTGCCTCCTCATCATCCCGAGGCCGACGCTTTTTTTTTTTCACTCTCCTTTCTCGATATTCAGGGGCTGGTGAAGTCCCGACGCGCCGTCGTTAGTGGCACATAGTCGCGCTTCGATGCAGGTACGAAGGCTTCCTTCAAGCTGGAGCCGTGGATACCGTTGCAAGAAAACGCTCTCAATATCCAACGGTTGAACGGCTTCCCACCCCAGCCAGCCATTCGCGTGTGATGGATGGATGGCCGCGATTCCAGCCATCTATTCCGTGCCTCCCTGTCCTTGCTCATGCGATGCAATGGATGTCTTCCATCACAGAACTCAGGACCCTGTCCGAGCACCGGGCGTTGTCCACTCTCGTTAGTCGACCATCATCCCACGCATGTACAGAGTACAACGGACCATACAGAGGTACTGTGCAGTCCAGGACAGCGTCGACACGCAAAGACAATGCCGTGCAGAGAAGCAATGCGATGCAATGCAAGGCGCGCCATTATTACCCGGCCGGTTTGCGTTTCTTCTCAGTCAAACCGGCAATTCACGGTTCCGAGCTGCCATTGTCATTCTGTTCAATATATTGGGCGACTACTGTTTGATCCCAGGGTCTCTGACGAGATGATGCTGCTGCTACGCGGCATCAAGCCTGTCACACCCTCCACCTCCATCCACCCTTCCCTTGTTGGTCCGACACGACACGCACCAAACTCTCGCCAGAACCACTATAATTATCGGAATGGAGCTTGTTGGACTTGCCGAACCCTAGAGCGGCCCGGTATCAAATGGCACCATTTTCCTGCAAAAAGAAGCAAGTAACAGAAAACATTGATGCAGCCATTTCTGTTTGGAACGCCCTCTGCTTGAACAGAAGCAATTCGCGGGGGCAGACACATTGCGTCCACGGCAAGTTTCAGGTCGGGCCCCCCACTTCTATTCCGTCCCGACCCTGGCCTTGCACTTTGTCCCTCATGTCCTCTTTGTTCCCCAACCTGGATGGAGACAACAACGTCAATCAGTTGGACCAGGGGCGGCAAGCCGTTGGTTGGCGATAAGGTTTGGTTAATTGTCTTCTGAACGTGCATTGTGCCGCACACATGATTGTTGTCGCTTTCGCAACCAAGATCCAAGTGCTCAGCAAGCCTCGAATCGGCAGTGGAGACCTCCACTCAGACATGCAGAGACAAGGTCGACAGTTCGTGCCACAGCAGGGAGCGCAAGCCAGCTTTCCCATGCCACGCGCCTTGGCAGGCTGCCAGATCTCATGCTGGTGTCGGACGGCGTCCAGACAGTTTCGCTCGTCAGCCTTAACGACGGAACGGCAACTCCACGGCAGCCCAGCCCGTCAATAACGGTGTTTGTCTCTGAATACCGAGCGTCCGGAGTCGGCGCTCGAAGCGAGCTGGCACTGTAATGAGACCGATGATCTTTTGTCAGGTGTCCATCACTCGATCCCCCTTCATCAAATCTCAGGGGCAATTAGCCGTGCCGTAACTATCGATGGCTGGGACGCTGGGTTATCCACCTGTAAAGTGCAATGAGGTTGGCATTCAGCACTGTCGTTTCGCCTTATGTTTACGTGGCTGGCTCGTTCCTATGGCAGTCTTTCATGTTTTACTGCCTGGGCAACCTTGCGAGTGAGGATTCCGAGAGCAAGGCCGGTCGCTGAGACACGATGTAGCTCCGTAACGGCAGTTGATCGTCCCGCAGAGGCAAGGGGTCACCGTGGTGAGCTAGCTCGAGACATTCTTGGTGATTTCCCGCCTTGTGGCCCGGTCGTGACATTGAATGGAATGGTAAGTTCAATACTGATTGTCAATCAGCGATCAGGCAGCATCCCTCCGGGAAGATCAACCAGACCGTAAAGTTACTATCGTACCGTTAGCAATGTCTGACGATAGAAGGACGAAGAAGGCAACATAGGCGAACGCCACCGTCTTTGAAGCTCTCGTGGTGTGCTGTCAATCGTAGGTTGTCATCCTTACCCTAAACCTACACTCGAGCTACCAACACGAGGCCATTTCCACTTCCGTTAAATTGGTATCGGCCAACGAACTTTAATTGCCGGACATTTCCCCATCGAGGTTTTGCCTAAACGGAGCGATGTGACATTATTCAGCTTCGCGCTGGCTCATCACGGGCCATTATGTGACTTCAGTCGATAGTCCAGTGCGAAACTACGATAGGTGGACAAGACAATCCAGATTCACATATTGGCTGTATTCCAACAGAAGCCTCGGCACCCAAAGGCGAAGTAGCCAATACAGACCATCCAAGTATCCAATGGATCCATTGACAATAAAACTCTACGATCCCGTGAGCCCTCCACTATGCCACGCCAACCTTATACGTGGACAGCCTCCAAACGCCAAGCGGTGAAAAACGCCAGCTGGGCTATCACAGACCGGTGGCACTTTCAGCCCACAATCACTGCAGCGTTTCGTTTCACGGCAAGCAGGGAAGACGAGTCCACTTGTGAGCTTTCATGGGAATGTTTCAAATTCCCTTTGGCGAAATACAGGCTTCTCCATCACGAGCGACACCATACAGAGCCTACGATCCACTGAGAGCATCCTAGTTTGAGGTTACACTCGTGATCCAAGAGGCTGGATCGTTTAGCCAGAGATTTGAGTAAGCGAATAGGTATGTCACAGAATCCGTTAAATCTTGCATGAGGAAAGGATCGGAGAGAATGGAACTTCACTTTGGAGGCTTGTCGTGTTCTTCTCCTATAGGTGCCACGAGCTCTGCCAACTTGGGCTGACCACCGAGAACTTGGAATAGTGTCACATAGTTCTATGTAGTGACACCTAGAGGATTTATGCATTCATGCACTAAATGATGACCATTCATTCATCGAGTTATTCCTAATCTGCCTGGCTGCTGAACAATGCGTGGGCGCTGTAGTTAACCACGTGACTTTGGCGTTTTTCGTGTTAGCCCAGATCAGAGTCGTCGCGTCACATCGCGCAGGCTACCACCCCTCCATCGAAAAAGCACATGGCGATGCCTCGAAGTTGATCAATTCGACATCAATGGTTTGCATACAGAAAGATCGATAAAATGGCGCCCGAGGTGATTGATCTCATCTCATCCAGCCCGTCAAACCCCCCACCTTCTTTACCTCGACCTGCTGCTGTTCGCCATGAGGAGCTACAGACGGCACAGCAAGTAAAAGATGCCCCAAATGGGAAGAATACCCATGCTTCGCTCCTCCAAGAAGAACCTCTTTTTCTTTCCGATGATTTCGATACCACTATCGATATAGACGAGCCCATATTCTCGGAGACGAATGGGAGCAAAAAGCGACGTCTTTCTCCAGCGCAACCTTGCCGTCCTCTGAAGCGCACCTCTCCAGGACTAGAACCGCAAACCATTCTCCCCCCTGTACGAAATATTGGAGGTGGTCGAACCTACTCGGTCCCCGACCCTATCGAAGTCACAAGTTCACCAGAACACCACCAATCACCTATACGAAGACCCCCAGTCCCTGGCCCGACAAAACCAGCGAGAAACACAATTGAGCCCGAAGACGATGACGACCCTTTTGCCAGTTCTCCCAGGCCTGTACATCGTGCACCGCCCAAGCCAGCTACAAGGCCTTTCGAATCCTCAGATCCCTTTGCAAGTTCTTCACAGCCGTTACCGAATACCTCGAAAGCCGCCGACCCCATAGTGCGATCACCTATTCGTACCGCTGCACCAATCTCGAAATCAATACATAGGCGAACAGCTACCTGGGATCCAATTTCAAGCTCGGCGCCAGAAGTCTGCTCCTTTGACTCTTCTCCACCTGGCAACCAAGGTCAGGTTGTTATCGACATTGAGGATTCGGATGCCAACGACAACTCCGAAGACGACTTGCCAGACATTTCCAATTTTGATATAGCGAAAATTCGGCGTCGATCGCAGCTCCAGCGCTCCCAAAGCGATGTCATACCGTCCAAATCTAGATCTCGATCAAAACCCACAACCACAACCACGAGCAAAAAGTCGGCAGCAGATAGAGCTCGTGAGAAGGAGGCGAGAGCATCGGCAAAAGAGGCCGATAAGGAAACAAAACGTCGCGAGAAACAGGAGGCCAAGGAGGCAAAGGCCCGTGAGAAGGAACGAAATGCTGCTTTGGCCGAGGTCAATAAGCTCCGAACGGACAAGAAGGTCTCGACTCCAGAGATGATAGTCGATATCCCTTCAAGTTTGAACCCGACGGTCTCAACTCAACTCACGGCCATGCTGGAGCCGCTTGACGTACAGTTCACGACTTGGGAAAGTCCCGTTGAGAATGTGATCAAGTGGCGCAGAAAAGTCAAGAGCTGCTACAATGACGATCTTGGTCTCTGGGAGCCTATCCCACTACGTCTGCAAGACGAAAAGCACGCCCTTGTTGTCATGACGGCTGACGAGTTCGTCAAACTTGCCTTGGATGATGAGCTATCTTCCCACGTCGAAAAAATGGAAAGACATTTCTCCAACCACCATATCATTTATCTCCTTGAGGGTCTAATTCCATGGATGCGCAAGAACCGTAACCTTCGCAACCGGCAATTTACTTCTCGCGTCCGGGCTCAAGAAGCCTCAGCATCGAACTCTAGCCGCCGTAACAAGCCTGCCGAGAGCTACATACCTGAGGAGACCATCGAGGACGCTCTCCTGCAGTTGCAGGTCATGCATGACGTCCTGATTCACCACACCACGATTCCCCTCGAGACGGCAGAGTGGATTGTCAATTTCACCCAACACGTCTCGACGATTCCGTACAGGAAGCAGAGGGACCAGGCAACGCTTGTAGCTGGGTTCTGCATGGAAAGTGGACAGGTCAAGACGGGCGAGGATACAAAAGACACTTACGTCAAGATGCTCCAAGAGATCGTCAGAGTCACGGCACCGATCGCCTATGGAGTCGCGCAGGAGTTTACCAGTGTTAGCGAGCTGGTTCGAGGACTGGAGGCTGGCGGTCCAACACGCCTAGAGGGCGTAAGAAAGAGCGCAAACAAAGACGGCACTTTTTCAGATCGCACAATTGGCCAGGCAGTCAGTCGACGCATGTACAAAGTATTCACGGGACAAGACGAGACAAGCACAGATGTATAATATTTATTGAGACATGATATGATTAGATTATGATATTGAGGCTACGCTAGCTGAAGAGTAATGAATCCTGTAAATTCGTCGTTAGCAAGGTTATCACCAAAGACAATCATAACAAAAGACGAATTTGAACCAAGCTGTCAGACAGCGGTTGGACAAAGTTGTTTCCACATGTGTACTTTCGGTACAGGTCTGTGAGTTTGCTTTTTCATCATGTGCTTGGGGGTTGTGAGAAAGAAAAATTGTAAAACGTACCATTTCATTTGGAGACGATGCCCTCTTCTTCACACTTGGGCTTTTTCAGCGCAGGCGTGAAGAACGAGTCCATCGTTTTTTGTTTGGCGTCAAACTTGGCACTGCCAATGCCACCACGAGTCCTTTTCAGGGTCTTGGTGTGTTCGACGCTGTTGACCTTGTCGACGCGCATCTGGAAGCGGCTTTGGGTGTCTGGAAGAGTCGTGATGACAGCTTCCAAATATCCAGTGTTGCTCCAGGAAGGATGAAAGGGAGCAGAGGTAGGACGTGGCCTTGCCAGGGCGCCGGGAGCTATCGTGATGGATGAGAGCCTTGCGCAGAGTGCTTTGTAGAAAACACCGAGGAGGATGCCATGCGCGACGATGCAAACTGTTGAGTCTTCGTGCAGCAGGGGGCCAAGATGCTCACCCAAGAAACGATTACATCGCTTCCTCATCACCTCCGGTGTCTCCTCGCCCTCAAACTCAAAAGCCAGCCCAAACTTGACACCCTCACCAGACCCAAAGTCCTTCTCCCTCAGCTCCGGAGCCACGACAAGCTTCACCTCCGCGCATTTCTGCGCATCGAGGATAGCCTGGGCCGTAATTGCGGCGCGTTGGAGATCGGAAGAGAACATGTGGTCAACGTCGACATGCTCAGCCAGGTGAGCAGCCAATCGTCCAGCCTGGAGGACGCCGTGAGCGGTCAAGGCAGAGTCTCGGGAGCCGGCATAGACGCCTGCGACGTTGTCGACTGTCTCTCCATGGCGAATGAGTAAGAGACGCATGGTCCGCGTCGCTTAGGGAGGCCACGCTAGAAGCAAGCTGAGCATGGTGTTTGTTGATGAAGATTGAAGCGAACTGGAGGAAAAGTCGAAATTTTATGCTGCTGAGATTAGATGCTTACTCAGCATCGTTAGTTGCATATGTGGTATACATCACTTTAGCTTCTCCACTGACACCCTACACCCAAGATGGATTTATTTTTCAAAGACCAAACAACCCAATCGTAGCATTAGTGAACTAACGATTAACTCCTATCGTACAGATACCATTCAATTAACCAATTCAAAAACCCATTGCGTTCAATCATGACATTCATTTCTTCTTCTTGCCGGTCAGAGTACCAACAACGTCTCCAAGACCAAGACCCGAGAGCACCTTGTTAAGTCCAAGACCTCCCAAGAGTCCATCAAGAAGACCACCCAGACCAAGACCACCAAGCTGTTACCTGTCAGCAAAAGACGTCGGGCACGGGTGGGCGCAGGAAAAGAGGCGCCAAAAGGGGGGGAGAGACGACATAGCAAAAAGGGGACATACGAGTGGACCTAGTAGGGGACCTACAATCTTGCCAACCAGGCCAAGAACGCCGCTGAGAAGGAGACCGACTGCTGCGATGATCTGGAAGAGGGGCTCGGCGAGGAGAGCCCATAGGGGGTTGAGTTCCTTCTTGGCATGGGGCATACCCTCGAGCTTGCGCTTGGCGTTGTCAATGGTCGAAGTGATGCTTCCAGTGAGCTGCTATCGTTAGTGATGTGGTCATGACTGGGGATATATGGTACTCACCTCCTTGAGCAACTCGGCGAGTTGGGCCTCCTCGGGGGTGGCTTCACCACCAGCAACCTTCTGCTTCGCGTTCTTCTGGATACGGCCATCAGGATCAAGACCTCGAATGGTACCGTTGGTCTCGGTCAAGATCTTGCCACCCTCCTCAATCAGAGGTCGGACTTGTCGAACAAGCTCCTCCTCATCACGCTCCTCCTTGGGCTGAGCCTCGGCAGCACTGATCTTGTCGTCAATCTGCTTGCAGATGGGCCGGATCTTATCCAGAGTCTGGCTGATGGCGTAGGCGAGCGAACCGGCGAGCTTCTTGTCCTTCTCAGCCTGCTCCTGCTTCTTGGCCTCCTCGGCCTCGGCCTGCTCGCGCTTGAGCCTCTCCTCTTCAGTCTCACCAGGCTCCTCCTCCTCAACCTCAGGCTCGGGCTCAGGCTCGGGGGGAATATCCTCGAGCAGGGAGACGTGACCAACAGTCTCTCCCTTGTTGTTGATGACATCACCGTCCTGGTCAATCTCCTTGCCAGCGCAGGCGAGGAGGTCGCCGCTGGTGAGCTTGCCAATGATGTTGCCCTCTTGATCGTTGACGTTACCCTCACGGTTCACCTTTCGGCCAGCCAGAGGGTTCTGCTTCTTCTCGACTTCAGGCTCCTCCCAGCGCTCGGCCTTGCCAATGACATTGCCGTTCTTGTCAAGGATCTCACCGTCGTCGTCAACGCCGCGACCGAAGAGGACCTTGGGGTCACCAGAGGTCAGTCGGCCAACGACATCGCCAGCGGGGGTCACGATCTTGCCGTCCTTGGCAACAGTGCAGCCCTGGAGCTCGGCGAAAGGACCCTCCTTGAGACCCTCACGCTCGCCCTCAGTCACAAGCTCAGCCTTGCCGATGATGTCGCCAGACTCGCTTCGGATGTTTCCATCCTTGTCGCACATGCGTCCAATGAGAGAATTAACGTTGCCTTCAACGACACGACCGTAGATCTCGCCATCACGGCTGACCACGTTGCCGGCCTTGTTGACACGCTTGCCAGCGAGAGCGGACTTGTCAACCACGGCTTCGGCCTCAGGTTCGGGCTCCTCCCAGACCTTGGCCTTGCCGACGACGTTTCCGCGGCGGTCGAGAATGTCACCATCCTCATCGACAGTGCTGCCCTTGAGAGTCTTAAGATCACCCTCAACGACTTCACCAACCTGGCGACCCTCAAACATGACTCGGCCGTCAGCCTCGACAGTGGCACCAGGGAAGTTCTCGAAGGGAGCGAACGCCTTGTCTTCGCGTTCGGCGACAGAAACCGGCTCTCCCTTGCCGATAACCTCACCAGCGTCGTTCCAGATGTCGCCGTTCTCGTCGCATCGCTTTCCGATGAGCTCCTTCAGCTCACCTTCAACGACCTTGCCGAGAACGTTGCCGTTGGAGTCGACGAGCTTGCCAGCCTTATTGACCTTGGTTCCCTTGAGAACAGAAAGGTCCTTCTTCTGGGTACGCTCCCATTCGGGAAGAGGCTCGGCTCGACCAACAACCTTGCCGTCGCTCCAGATCTTGCCGTTCTCGTCAGACTTGAGACCCTTGAGCTGTCGGATCTCACCCTCGACGACGCGGCCGACAGTGTCTCCCTTGTCGTTGAGAAGGTTACCGGCCTCGTCGACCTTGCAGTTCTTGAGCACAGAAAAGTCCTTGACCTCGCCTCGTTCCCACTCAGGGAGAGGCTCAGCCTTGCCGACGACCTTGCCATCACTCCAGATCTTGCCATTCTCGTCAGCCTTGAGACCGATGAGCTGCTTGATCTCGCCTTCGATGACACGACCAAGGAGGTGACCCTTTTCGTTGACGAGGTTGCCGTCCTTGTCGACAGTGGTGCCCTTGAGGATAGAGAAGTCCTTCTCCTCGCCGCGCTCCCATTCACCAACCGGCTCGGCCTTTCCAGCTTTCTTGCCGAAATCGCCCCAGATGATACCCTGATCGTCGCACTTCATGCCGATGAGCTCTCTGATCTCACCCTCGACGACACGACCCATGATATCACCCTTCTGGTTCACGAGGTTGCCCTCCTTGTCGACAGTGGTGCCCTTGAGGATGGAAAAGTCCTTTTGCTCACCACGCTCCCACTCAGGGAGGGGTTCAGCTTTGCCGAGTTGCTTGCCGTAGTCGCCCCAAATGACACCTTGGTCGTCGCACTTCATGCCGATGAGTTGCTTGATCTCACCCTCGGTGACACGTCCAATGAGGTGGCCCTTGTCGTTGACGAGGTTTCCTTGCTTGTCGACGGTAGTCCCCTTGAGGATGGCGAAGTCAAGGGGCTCCTCGACTTCCTCTTCGACCTCACCGACCTTTTCCTCGCCTTCAGCAAGCTTCTCTTCTCCCTCGGCGAGCTTCTCCTCACCCTCCTCTCCAAGCTTCTCGCCCTCCTCGCCAACCTTTTCTTCTCCGGGGAGCTTCTCAGCTTCTTCGCCGAGCTTCTCTTCCCCTTCGACAGCCTTCTCCTCGCCCTCGGCAAGCTTCTCTTCACCCTCTTCACCGAGCTTCTCTTGCTCAGCGAGCTTGTCTTCTGGGACTTCGGCAAGCTTTTCCTCGCCTTCAGCAAGCTTCTCCTCTCCCTCAGGAAGCTTCTCCTGTTCCTCAGCGACCTTCTCCTCACCTTCAGCTGCCTTTTCTTCACCCTCGGCAACCTTGCCTTCCACCTCCTCGCCCAGCTTGCCGGCTGCCTCCTCACCGGGAGCAATCGACTTGAGATCTTCGGTGCCGGGAGCCTTTGACTCACCCTCCTCGTCGCCGGGGATTTCAGGAGCTTCAGACTTGGGAAGTTCGGATGGGGGTGGGGGTGCCTCGGACGGTGGGCCTTGGCCTTCAGGAAGCTCGCCTTCGGGGAGCTCACCCTCGGCCTCCTTACCCTCGGGGAGTTCACCTTCTCCAGGTGCCTTGCCCTCAGGAATCTCGGATGTGGGGGCTTCATCCTGAGGAGCACCTTCGGGGACGCTTGGTGCCTCCTTATCCTCGGGCTGGGCCTCCTTGACAACGTCCTCGGCCTTTTCTGTCACCTCCTGGGGCTTCTTTGTCAAGTCGCCAGCCTCCTCTTCGGGCTTCGCTTCCTTGACGACATCTTCGGCCTCGGTGGTCTTCTCCTCTGCCTCCTCGGGAGCAACCTCCTTGAGCTTCTCCTGGGTTTCGGAAGCCTCCTTCTCGCCGGTGGGAAGTTCGCGGTCCTCGAGACCAATGGTGGAGTCCTTCTGGCTTTCGCTCTTGACGTCAGGTGTCTCCTCCTGCTTGGCCTCGATATCCTTGGAAACTTCAGATTCTCCCTCTGACTTGCCTCCAAGGCCGAGACCACCGGTTACACCGCCAACAGCAGACTTGCCAGTCTCGCCGACGGCACCGACAGTCTGAGAGGCCGTGTCAGTGACACCACCAACGGTCTTGCCAGCAGTATCAGTGACGCCGCCAACAGTGTCACCGACTGTCCCAGTAACTCCTCCAGCAGTCTTTCCAACAGCGCCGGTGAGACCACCAACGGTATCACCTAGACCGCCAGACTTCTTCTCAGCGGGCTGAGTTGTGTACTCGCTGTGTTCCTCATCGTGCGAATCGTGCTCCTCCTCCTCCTTGCCCTGTCCTATCGGCAAAGTCTTGCCTAGGACGTCGCCGGTAGAGCTGACAACATCGCCTGCGGCGTTGACGGTGTTACCGACGAGGTTCTTGAGGTTGTCGGGGTCTGCGATGTGGCCGACGGTGTTGCCGGCGTCGTCTAGGACATCCCCGGCATCGTTCACGACGCCGGCGGCGCTCCGGGGAACTGATTCAAGATTGACTGCAATAGGGACGATAAGCGCCAAGCTCGGCTGCAGGATTGTGAACGCACCAGGAGTCTGCTGCTCTTTGGAAGCAGTGTCTTTTGTCGAGTCTTTGACCTGGCCTTCGGGGATGGAGGTAGGATCCTTTGTGTTTGACATGTCTTTTTGGGGGGAGGGGGTATCTCTGTGTGCCAAATAGAGCAAAGAGGACATCAACAGAAGGGGTTTTCTTTTGAGGGTATCACAATGTTAGTTTTCCAAGATGGGGCTACTTTGTTGTTTGTTGTAGTAGTAGGCTTGAGGCTGAGAATGGTTATTGAATTGATACTGTTCTTGTCTGAGAAAACTTCAACCGCAACCACCACATTCCCTCACATCTTTATACCGCCCTACACAATGAGAAAAAAAAACAAGTTTCTTTCCAACCTTGTTGTATAACGTCAATTACACTCACAACGTCAGTGTGAGCACCACGACTATCAGCCATGATACTGCGCCGCACCTGTTATCGGACGACATGAGCAACAGCCACACGTCATGATGAAGATCTCAACGGGCGGGATGGTGTGGCGAGGGGGCATGGGGATGACGTATCAGCCGCAGGTTCTCCGCATGGGGAGAGCCTCCTTGGAGTTTCCAGGATGAAGGATCGAAGTCTGGACTTTGGACTCTGGAACTTCCAACTTCTGTTTGGTTGTACTTTGGTAAAACCGGCTTTGCGGGGTGGGAAGACGACACCCTCAGGAGATGGGTACGTGGAGAAGATCTCACGGGTTGGAGGGCTGGATCGAGATGATGACTGGTCTGAGCTTGTTCTCGCCTTTTCACGTGTATGCAATGCAAGAACCGGCTTTTCGTAAGTCGAACGGCGTCTTGTACTGTAAGAGGAGGAGAAAAGTAAACTCTAGCGTACGGGGAGGGGTTTCTCCATGAGGATTATTATTCCGAGAGAGGGCCACTCTAATGCATGACATGACACGATCGAGGCGTGGTTGAAACGCGCCAGAAGAAGAAAAAAAAAAGATATCATCGATTCTGATTCTGACCCTGATTCTGGTTGTTGTTGGTCTGTCCCTGATTCTCGCCTTGGTTGTTGTTCTGGTTCTGGTTCTGGTTTTGACTATTGTCCCTGTTAAAGACTGTGGGAATCTTGATGATGAGTTGGATCCCGTCAAATGTCGACTTGACATCCAGATACAGTTCATCTGGCCTCGGAGCTACAACTGGTGGTTTTGGGACATTAACGTTTCCTCCTTGTTGTTGTTGTTGCTGTTGTTGTGTCTGGTTGTCGTTCTTATCGTCCTTGTTGCTGCTGCTGCTGCTGCTGTCCCTGTCCTTGTCCTTGAGCTTGTTGATCTTGCCAACCACGTTCCCCTCCTCATCATAGATGTTCCCCTCAGAGTCGACGCGCAGCCCACTAGACAAGGGCTCCAACTTGGGCTTGATGTAGTTCTCGCACACGCGTCCCGCCACTTCCCCCTCGGCATCCAGGATCTCACCAGACGCCGAAACTGGCCGGCCGACCATGGATGGTAGATCCCCCTCAACACGACCAAGAACAGTACCATCCCAGTCGAGTATGTTGCCAAACTCATCAACGTACTTTCCTTCAAGTCCAACTGCGAGCTCTTCTGGTGACTTTTTTGATTGCTCCTCTGTCACGGGCTTTATCCTTGGTATGCGGATTTCGGGATTTGACACTTCTGGCTCGGCGCCGCGGCCGTTGCGCACGGGGACGTTGACCTCGTATGTGCTATGCGAGGGATCGTCGCCAGGGGTGGAGGTGGAGGACGACGCCATGGTGGTGAATTCCGCGATTTCACGGAAATCAACAATATTTTTCGTTGGCTGAGAAAGGATCGCTTATGGAGAAAAGAAAAAAAGGTATTTGTTACTGTAGAGAGGAAGTGCTGAACCTGACAACGAGTGGTTGACCTGTTTTTTTGCGCAAGCCTCTTGCGGGGAACATGACGAAAGACAAGAAAAAGATGCAGAGAGAGAGCCTCAATAGGTTGGAGCTTGAGCCAGTTAGGATTGACAGCCCTCTCAAACCCCTGCTGGGGGGCGGAAATGGTCGTCTTTTCCACCCGGGCGGTAAGAACCGCGGTTTGAAGTTTCAGAGGGTGGGAGAGAAGGTGGGCTCTAGAACAAGGAAGCCCTGTCTCGATGGTAAGAGAAATGGGCGATCGTCCTATATCACGGCGATCGTTAGGACGGACGCTAGCAGGGGGAGGAAGACGACGCATGGAGATGAGACAGGATCGAGGGGCCCTGTCAGCGATGATGAACAAACGTTCCTGAAGGCAGCAACGGCTTTTTTTTTTTTCGCTTGGTTAAACAAGAGCTAATGTAATGCGGATGGCCTCGTTCTCTCGTGGCTTTGAGGTGGCTCACGGCATAAACGTGGCGTCCAACGGGGAGAGTTGACTTGTGAAAGTTTGATGTTGAGCGCTGTGACTATTTCGGAGCTCGGCATCGTCATCTTGGCTTTACGGCTTGAATGATCCGGGGCCTCAAAAGCTTGTACTGTGCCGTAATCTCTCACTGACTCTCTCACTCATGCCCTGTCTCTGTGACTCTGGTGCAGCTCATCTCATTGAAAAGAATGCCAATGTATTGACTTGTAGAATTTCCCATGTTTCCCAAATAAAACGCCCAATACTTTCCAACATTTGCTAACATTACATGGGGTACCCGTAAATAAACAGCAGTAAAAAAAAAAGGACAACCGTTTAGTTTCTGCAATTCAAAACAACAAAAGCGAATTAGCCTCTGCAAAGACAAGACAGCGCGATTAGCCCGAGTCCCCATCGGCTCTCTCACCCGGTGCTGGAGATTTGAAAATGCCAAGTAAGATACGACGTCTTAAGGAAAAGGGAGGGATGGGGTAAGACGTACAGTAGCGCTAGTTCCAAATCTCCATGAATCCTCGCCTTGAGTTGAATCTCAATGTCGAGGTTGAGATCAAGCCTCAGCCGCAGAGTATCACTCTTGCTGCCGTCGTCGCCGCCTTGCTGCTGGTTCAAGCCGCCGGTCACGCCGCCGAGAGTGTTTGTCACTCCGCCGACCGTGTTGCCAAGGTCTCCGCCGACAGGGAGTTGGTCCAGGGGACCAGACTGCTGCTGCTGCTGCTGCTGCTGCTTGCGACGGGAAGAGGACTTGGTGCCCTTCTTCTTGGTGCGGCGCTGCTTCTTGGGGGCGGCTTCTTCGCTGGAGTAGGTCTGGTCGTCAGACTCGGCCGAGACGCGATCCTTTTCCATGGTAGCCGACATGATGATGTTTGTTGTTTGGGGGGGTTCTTGTTCAAGTCGCTCGCGTAATAAATATAAAATTGGTACGAGTTTATTGTTGTGCGTGCGTTTTGTCTATTGCCTACCCTTCTCCCCCAAGAGGACCGAGGCCATATAAGTTCAACCCACCCAGGTCGAATAACAGGATTTGGAACCGCCATGAGGTCATGATCGAGATTCGAATCCAGATACAGTATGTACATTACATTACATTACAATGCCTTGTCTTTTTGCCTGCTGCAAGGGTGCATAAGTTCTCGGCCATCGTCACATTGTGGCCACCACACACAGCACACCTCACACCTCCACATCTCCACCCAGCCATCTCATCTCACTCTCCCCCATCCCGAAACGCATCTAGCCTGATTTTTCAGAGTCTCTGACATAGCGGCTCTCCATGCCAAACTGCGGCCTCCGTCGGAGCCTCACTGGTCGACAAGCATCCTCATCGTCCACCTCGTCCTCAATGTCACCCTCGGGGTCCCAATACACCGCCCATCTTTCTCCTTCTCCCTCTGGACCCTCCTCTCGCACTGCCACAAACGAATCGTGATCCCCCTCGAGCGTCAGGAATCGATCATCCTCGGTCCAGCCCCAGGGTCCTATGACGTGGCCCACTGTGTCCTTTCTCCCCCCGTACGTGACGGCGTGCGTGTCCTTGTCCACATAGATCCAGTTGAGAGCTGGGGGGTCGTCCGAGACCATGCTCACCAGCCCCAGATGGCCTTCTTCGCTTGGATACTTGAAGTACCATCCCAGAAACTTGTAGCCATCAACTGGATAGTCGGAAAAGTTGATGTAGAACTTGTCAAGTTAGTTAGTGGAGTTTCTGTCAAAAGACTTGATCAAACTCACCTTTTGGTCCTTCACTACCCCTGTGCCAAGCTCTTGGACTTTTCCCTCATGTTCCATAATGAAAGTCATGTGGAACTTTTCCTGCTCCTTGCTGAGGCTCGCATTCTGCTTCTTCTGAGCACTTATCGCGTTGCCAACCCCCGTAACTGTCGGAATAGCAGTGATGGCAAGCAAACCAATAACCATTTTGGCGTGTATTTTCGATTAGATTCGTTTTGAACAAGAAAATCCTGCCTCCTCTTTCAATGCAGAGCATGACGTCCATCTTGTAGTATCCCCGAGCCCAGTCATGATCACCAGCCACACATCATCAACCACCCCTGCAAAACGAGACCCCTGCTGCCCATCACACCGGCCCGGGGGACGTCATCCGCCTGCACATCAACGGCCCGCGGGTACGTCATATTGACTCGATTATTATCGATGTAGATGGTGTGCACCAGATGCCTCGCTCTGCTTCTTGTACCTGACTATGGAGAAACCGGTTCTTGAAACGGTCAGAGATGGCATCTTGATGACGCCGGTTGCGTCAGTCGAATCCTCATGAACCTGTTTTCCTGACCGGGGTTTACAATCTCAAAAAGCCATGCGTGAGAAACATTAGGATAGAAATTTTCTCTCTTGACAATTACGCCTCTTTTTGTTGTATTCTCGAAACTATTTTGTTCGTCAGCGAAAAGAAAAAAAAATACTTTGTAAATATCCATCAACATGTCTGCACCAGGCCCTCAGGTAAGTGAGACATACATTGATTGGAATATTTGTTTTTTTGTAGATGGAAAATTGACCTTTTAATATAGGACTCGCAGCAGCGAGGTTCTTCTCAGTCTCCTCCTCCTAGACCTCCTCGGCCTCAGGGAGAGAACAACGACGACAAGCCCAACACCGACAACAACCCATTCAACCAGGACCCCAACAAGCCTCAGACTGAGACTGACAACAAGGCTGAGGATTCCAAGCCAGAGGAGTCCAAGCCAGAGACTCCCAAGACGGAGGACTCGAAGCTCGGGGACTCCAAGCCGGGTGACTCCAAGCCAGAGGAGTCCAAGCCAGAGGAGTCCAAGCCCGAGGCTTCAACCGAAGAGACAGCAAAGCCCCAGACCCCCGAGACCAAGCCCGAGCAGTCAAAGTTCGAGCAGCCTAAGGCCGAAGACGCCAAGCCCGAGGAGAAGTCTGAGGACAAGCCTGAGCAGTCGAAGCCCGAGGAGAAGGCTGAAGAGGCTAAGGCAGAGGAGGCCAAGGCTGGAGAGTCCAAGACTGAAGAGTCCAAGGTCGAAAAGCCAAAGCCAGAGAAGCGCAAGAAGAAGCCAGCACCACCACCCGAGGAAGAAAGCGAATCCGAATCTGAAGAAGAGGAAGATGACGACGAAGATTTTTCCTCTGACGACGATGAAGAAGAAGATGATGATGAAGAATCCGAGTCCGAATCTGAGTCTGAGTCTGAGGAGGATGAACCAGCTACTCCTCCTCAGCAGCCAGAACCCAAGAGAAGAGGCAACAAAAAGGCAAACACCAAAAGCGAAGAAGTGAAACGTCATCGACCAGCCTGGCTCGACGAAGAAGAATCCGACTCTGAAGACGAAAAGCAAATGTCACGAAGGAACCAACGAGCCATGCAGCAACGTCAACAGCAACAACAAATGCAACAGCAACAACAACAGCAACAGCAGCAACAACAGATGCAGCAGCAGGAACAAGGAGGTGGAGGCGGCAAGGATCCTCTCAAGCTTCGTCTGGATCTTAATCTTGAGATTGAGATTGAGCTCAAGGCTAGGATTCATGGTGATTTGACGCTTGCTTTGCTGTAAGTTTTTTCCTTTACTCCTCGAGTGTTGTTTGACTAACAACATAGTGACATGGCCTAGGGAGGGACTGTAGCACCATCACTTTTTCTTTTTGTTGGAGGTTTTATCTTGCCTTGATGGAGTTTGGTTATGAGAAACGGCTGTATTGTATTTTCCCTTTTTTGTCTGTAGGAGTAGTAAGAGATGAATTTGTTCAACTTTCCCATGTGTAGAATGTGATGCGTTCCTCCACCCGGCTGGTGTTGTTGCAGATCCTGAATCCCGCCGAGCCAGTTCCCGTAAGCAATATAATGGTGCCCCCGTTGACTTGGCATGTCGACGATATAAGATTTTCGGCAATCTGAGACCTGCTTCTTGGTGTGGTGGTACGTTGACGATGCGGCTCTGTACTACATGGGATGACCCTGCGGTGAATGTGTGCGGAAAACAGGGCAGAGGGTCTGATCTGTCGGGAAAGTCGTGCATCGTGAGAACTAACGGGGCGAACCAACAGATTTTGAAGATCTATAAATGGGTTTGTTGTGTTTTAGATTGAGGGGATCGTGAGTGTTGGCCATCACACTTACAACGGGGTCATGTGATGGATCATTGTCTTGGCATTTTCGAGGGTAATCTACTTCCGACGACGGTGATAATTACATATTAAATAATGTTTTCATTCTGTCCTGTCTAACAAATATGCCGAGATGTAGATGCGGGAACAGATCTAAAGGGATGGGATCGACTGCTTGGGATCCATGGAGTCGGTCCGAGCAGAGGGACGACATTCCAACTATCACAACAGAGTCCCTTCTAGTTGTCTAATTACTATGGATTGAAGGCAACTAGTATGTTTATAAAGGCCAAAAGTTAGTATAATAACAGGATCCCACGATATCAAGTAGCTCACCAACGATCCACTCCTTCATCACTTCCACTCTCTCAAAACCCACCTTCAACCCCAACCATCCTTCAAGATGCGCTTCTCTCTCGGCTTTGTGGTTCTTGGCGCCGCCTCTGTGGCCAACGCATTCATCTCCCCCGGCCAGCTCATCCGCGGCATCGACGACCTTATCCACAAAACAGAGGACCTCATCCAGCCCGCCGACCAGCTTTCCATCGCCGACGCGCCCAAGCTCCTTTTTGGATCCGGTCCCTTCTTTGTAAGCCCTCCCCGACCATGCATGGCACGTTTCTAATAAAAGTAGGAGGTCATCACTGGTCTGAGAGATGTGACCCGTCTCACAACCGATATCGGTGGATCGCTCTCTGGCGCTGCCAAGGGGACGTTCGACGGCAAGGATGGTGACCAGATTGTCGCTTCTGTGAAGAAGGTAAGCATATACCAAACATGAATGTGGAATTGAAACTTACAGTGTCAAAGCTGTCCGACACTTTTGGCGACTTGCTCGACGCCTTCCTCGAAAAGGCCGACATCTTCAACATTCCCTTCGTCAGCACTCCCTTCCGCCTCGCCATCGCCCTGACCAAGCATGCCTTTCAAGTAAGTCTCCAATACCACCAAACCAGGCATCGACTAACATTCGTAGGAATTCACCGGTACCATCATCGGCACTCTGAGCGGTCAACAAGCCAACGACGCGCGTAGTTCCGTTCAATGCGTCGACGGAAAGTTCACCAAAACCATCACCATCACCGAGAACTAAAGCCATGTACCTTGCCGGGTGTTGAAACCATGTCAGAAGACAACAAGGGATGTTTCGTCAACGGGATGACCTCACTTGTATCGTAATACACTGTAATCAATATCAATTTCTACCCACGATAAGGATGTGCACACCATCCATTCCGTTAGTGACAAGTCAAGTGCCGCGACATCGGCGTCGTCACGCCATGACGGAGTCGGTGCTCCGGTGTTGGTCTCGGCCCTCTTGTGGGGCCGATGTTGCCGACTTGGGGTGTGCCGAAATAGGCAATCTCGGGCAAGTTACAGACGGGACACAAAAACGCTGGGAAGCCGTTTGTAATTGAGAAAAAACGGCAAGTTTGTGATTCGCTACATTGAAGCATATGCTCATCGCCTGAAGAGAACAACAGGCATTCTCTCTCATATACGTAACACATTCCACCCATTCTACCACATATAGACCACATACACATGTTTATATACACATAAAGACACGTCTAGAACAGCCAAGAGACAAAGGTCTTGTAGAACCAGTTGCCTCGCTTGACACCCTCGGACTCGCGGAGAGCAGCCTTGCGAGCCAGGAACTCCTCCTCCTCGCGGTCGATAATGTCCTTGCCAGTGTAAAAGTCGACCTCGTGGGCCTTGATGCCACGCGACTTGGTGACGAGCTTGTGGCCAAAGATGAGGGCCAGGTACACGGGAATACCCAGGTAGCCGGTGATGAAGGTCTTGTACTTTTCCTTGCCAAAGTTGCCGCCGACGAAGACGTCGTAGTTCTTGGTCAGGGCCACGATGATGCACATGAACAGGGCGACGTAAGAGCCCTTGGCGCCGAAGGGAGCCACGTAGGGAAGTGCCTCGTCGGCGAGACCTTGGGCCTTTCGGGCTCGGCACCAGAAGATGTGGGTGGTCAGGATGGAGATCCAAGACATGAGACCGAAGATGGTGGTGAGGTTGACAAAGTAGCCAAAGACCTTTGTGGAGTCGTCCGAGACGTTCATGAAGGCGAGCAGGGCAAAGCAAGCCGACATGGCGAGAGCGTAGATGGGCACGCCGTGCTTGTCAGTCTTCTTGAAGATGGCAGGGGCAGAACCATCAGAGGCGAGACCGTAGAGGGTACGGCTGGCAATATACAGATCCGAGTTGGAAGCAGAGAAAACAAAGACGCAGATACAGGCGTTGATGATGTGGGACAGGCTGGGGACACCGGCAATGATGGCGGCGACGACAAAGGGGGAGGCCGAGGCGTTGTTCTTCTTGGACTCGTTGGCGAACTTGAGCTCGGGGGAGTTGTAGGGGACGATCATGCCGACGAGGAGGACCGAGAGGCAGTAGAAGAAGAGGATTCGGTAAAAGGTGAGCTTGATGGCGCGGGGGATGGTCTTGCGGGGGTTCTGGGCCTCGGCGACAGTGACACCGACGAGCTCGGTACCCAGGTAGGCAAAGGTGGCGTTGACCATGCAGGACCAGAAACCGAGGAACTTGCCAGCGTCGCCCTCCATGATATAAGGCTTGAAGGCACTGTGACATGTCAGCATTGTTGGTGGTGAGGTGAGTAAAGTCAACTTACCCAGGATCCCTCCAGTATCGGAAACCTCTTCGGTCACCATCAGGAGCACCACCGAGGGCGACACACAGGGAGAAGAGGATGATGCCGATGATGGTGATGACCTTGAAAGACGAGAGCCAGAACTCGAGCTCACCGAAGAATCGAATACCGAAATAGTTGATGACGCAGATGATGACCAAGAAGATGGCGATGAATACACCCGGATTGACCGTCTCGCGAGGAACCCAGTATTGAATGACGAGAGCAGCAGCCGTCAATTGGTTGGGCGTGACGATGATGTATTTGAACCAGTATCTAGAACCTGTCAGCGAAGATTGAGAGTTGAATGTATTGAAATACTCACGTCCAGCCGAGCGCAAAACCAAGCGAAGGATCACAGAATCGAGAAGCATAACCAGTAAAACCAGCAGACATGGGCAACCAAGCAGCCATCTCACCAAGAGCAGCCATAACAAGGAAGACGACGAAACCAATGATGGTGTAGCAGATAAAGACGGAACCAGGACCAGCTTGAGCGAGAGCCTTGCCGGTACCGATGATCAGACCCGTACCGATAGCACCGCCAATGGCAATCATGGTAATGTGTCTAGCCTTGAGACCTCGCTGGAGCGACGTCTCTGCGCTCGTCTCGAGACCGCGGATGTGCAGGTCCTGATCGCCGCGCTCGACCTTTTCGGTTGGCATGTTGACATCATAGCCAAGGTCCGTCTTTTCGACGTCGTTGGAAGCCATTGTTTTCTTCTGTTACTCCAGAGTTGGAGAAAAGCCAAGCTTGCCAAGTGGTAGTGTTGGAGAATGGCCAAGAAGGCCAAGAGTCTGTATCGACAGGAACAAGAAAAAAAGCCAAGGGCTTGGCTAGATGGGCAACACAACGACGTGCAGAGTGTGAATGGCGATCTCAAAAAGATGAGAAAGACCCAATTGACGTGACACGAAGGAGAAGAGGGAAGAAAACAAGAGGAGGGGACCTGTCGTCTAAATAGAGAACGAAGATCCCTTCCCAGCCTTGACTCGTAGCCATCTCTCTCTCTCACGTTTGTTTTGTCGCAGAGAATTACATAATACCCCAGACTGCCTACCTGCCCTCATCGGCGTCTCCTTCAACCGGGGGGCGTGTGAAGAGAGAACGAGAAAGGAATATACCTACCCATGCCTCTTTCTGCCCTGCTCACGACCAACCAGGAAGCACATCTCTGGAGTCGTCCTGCTCCGCTTCGTCATCGGGGAGTGTACACTCTCTCTGAATGAAACCCTAGGCGGACAAAGATCCATAACGTAAAAAAAGAGACAAGGGGAACGGGGTGAACAACCTTTCCTGGATTGTAACTGATCAGCAGAGCAGAATGGGCAGATCCCCTGGTCCTCTGTGCAACTCTGTGGCGATGTATCTGTCCGTGTGTGTGTGTGCCTCGCGAAGAGGCAGCAGCGTTGTCCATGCATGTATGTCTCTCAGCCCCTTGTACAACGTGCATTACATCTTCCCGTCTCAACGCACGAGCAAAAATCCTTCCTTTTTCCACACAGCACACTCGGGCGCAGGGCAGATTAGTTAGACTCCAAAAAACTCTGTAGCCTGCCTACTTGGTGTCTCAAGTTGTTCGCCCGAAGCCAAGGCAGCTTTCGGTAAGTGATCGCCAAGGCTTCTTGCGAAAAGAAGACGATACCTTCTTTGTACTTAGCGCAGTTCTAGAACGGCTTCTCTTGGTTCGCTGCTCTTGTCCAAGTGTAACCTTGGAGATAAGCTTTTCCTTGACTGTGAGTGATCCCCCCCTGCCCTTGGGGACCCTCCTCCTCCCACCACTCGACGCGAGATATTACTACGGGAGCACAGTAACTTACGCAGTACCCACCGCTATCAGCACCGGGCTTCTCCCATTCGGGCAGGTCAATATGGAATCTCTACCCTCTCTGTTGGTCCCATGGTGCGCTATATCCCATCCTTCTAAACCCATTCACAAAACTTCTGTCGGGTCGTTGATAACCCCCGGTCTTACTGCGGTCTTGGCAGGATTGTTTATCTGCCAGTCAGCCTATGCCTGCCTATCTGCCGTCTTGTCCTGCGGGGTAACAAAGATGAGTGGACCGTGAGACTGGGATGCATGATGCCAGCCTCTCTCTGTTTCCAACCTGCCTGTTGGGGGAGGATGAGGGACAAGGTTGTACGAGTTCTGATTAGTAGAGAGAGGAGACAGTGAAAGAAGAAGCCATTCTCATTCCTTCCCTCGGGATCCGTCCAGTGCACACACCCCTGGGCTTCTTCCTCTATCCCCTGCCAACAATTTGCATGTTGTTCTCGTGATCTTTATCTCTAGCACGGGCCACGGTCCATTCATCTTTCTCCGCACCATGGATCTCTTGGGTTTTCCTCCAAGGGCAAGGGATCCAACCAGGTGCATCCATTCATGTCTTATCCAAAAGAATTCCCCACATAACGCGTCGTCTTCTTCTCTCTCTCTCTCCCTTGCTCCCTCCAACCAACAAATTCCCCCCCTAACCTCCAAACTGGAAAACCGGCTTCTTCGCGCTAGCATCAAGCCTCTCTTTAAACATAACTGTTACCTTATTATTAGCTAAAACCCCAATTGAACCCCATGGAGATGCATCTCAAGTGCGGAGAGAAATACAGCAGCGAACTCCTCCTCCGGCGTCCCCGAACTCTTCTCCCCCCGGTGCCCAAGTTTCCTCTTTCGGGATCCGGGGTTGGATCTGGTCTCCGGGAGCTTTGGCTTGTGATTAAGATTGCTTCCAGACTCCGGAGACCCACGCCGTTACGCCCAACACGCGTGCGCGGACGATAGTGTAGTAGGTCCCGGTCCGACAGCGAATCATTGAAATTACCGCAAGAGTTAGGGTCGATTCAGAGTTTTCTTAATACTATCTTTCTCTCTTCTATTCAGAGTTTTTATTTTGCTATTATCAACTCTCACGCAATTTTTTCTTTTCTCTCGCTATCGTGTTAACGCCCCTTGTGTCATGTTAACAGACGTTTCCTAAATCAGATTAGCCACCGTGAAAAAGACCCACTCAACACCCGGTTGTCCTCTCCTCCACACCCCCCCTTTCGTCTACTCTACACCTCTCGCCTTCATGAAATCAACCAGATCAAAAAAGCTCTTCTTATATCTCCTCTCCTGCGTCGTCCGATTAACAGTCTGAATACCAAAGTGAGCGTCATAGTCTCCAAACTCCCAATTGTCCGCAAAACTCCAACTGTACGCCCCGACAACCTCGACTCCATCCTCCCAGATGGCCTTGAGCACCTCGGACATGAAGCTCAGGTAATAAATGCTCCGCGGGGTGTCGAATACCTGATCCACGAGCTGTTTGTCAGCTTCCCCAAACACGGGGAACCCAAACTCGGTGATGGCGACAGGGGTTCTCCAGGTATTATGTAAATAGTTCAGGTAGCTGCGGAGGTAAGTAGGGGTAATGTAAACGTAACTCTGAGAGCGGTAACCGATGTCCCAGCCAAACACGTTGGTCGTCGTCTGATTAACGCAGTAGGGCCTGTACGTCGACGAGGAATTCCCGGCGCAATCGAGGATGCTCTCCTTGTCGTCTTCCACCGGGGGCGCAATCACAGTGGCAGTATACGGGTCGATGCCAAGAAAGTCGGCCGTTCCTCCCATGTAGTCGAGATCCTCCTTGCTGAGGGGGACGTAGTCTTCAAACGTCTGCTTGAACGAGTCAGGGTAGTCTTGGCCCAGGAAAATCGGATTGCAGAAAGGCCCGAGCTGGATAGAGTTGAAGTGGTCCGCAGCGTACACATCCACTTCGCTCTTTGGATCCCGTGGAACACCAAAGTTGTTGTTGAACTTGATAGAGATTTTGCCTGAGCCCTTCAACTCCTCCTTGTACCAGCGGTACACCCTCGCGTGGGCCTTTACCACGTTGTAGACCGACTTGGCATTGTACGAATACAACAGCGGCTCGTTAAAGGTGAACCAGACCGGGACCCGGTCAGCAAAGTGTGTCATGGCAACCTTGGCATAGTGCACAAAGGCATCCTGAAATGTCTCATTCTGGTAGCCACCGTTGACGTACCCAATCAGCGGAGGGTCGGCGGCCACGCTGAGGTTGCTGCCAAAGAACTGAAGGGGAGTGTCAAAGTGGATGAGGGTCACCTCGGGAACCATGCCCTTCTCGAGGATAAAGTTGATCACGTCGTTGTAATGGTCAATGCCCTCCTGGTTAACGGGGGTTCCCGGCAAGGCGAATGGGAGAATTCGAGTCCAGGCGATGCTAAAGGAGAAGTGCTTGGCACCCATGGCAGCCACCCTCTCAATGTCTTGCTTGTAGTAATAGTAATGCTCGTTCGTCACGTACGACTTGGGCCGGGCGTCTCGGACGAGTATGTCCATGAGAGAAGGCGACTTGCCCTCTTCAGCTGTAGCCCCTTCGATCTGGCTAGCCGAGCTGGCAACTCCGAATGAAAAGTTCTTGGGAAAGTTGTAGCAGTCGCTCGGGCCAAAGTAGTCTCGTGGCGGCAGCACGAGCTCGTCACTCGGGATAGGGGTAGGAGATACTGTCGTGCTGTACAAGGCCGTTTCGGTAAAGTTGGGAGGGTTTGCGTGCTCCCAGAGAGCGGTCCATGCTGCTTGCCCATAGGGATCATCAGTGTCTGACGCTTTGGTCGTTGCATTGGGATCCCATTTGCCCCAGGTCGTGAAGGAGAGTGAGGGCAACAGATTTGTCAACGACTCTGGCGGAGCCGCATATGTAGTTGTAGTAGTCGGGGAAGGAACCGAGGAGGCATATCTGACTGTGTCCGTCTGAGTGTAACTGAACGGAGTATATGTGTACTTGGGCTCGGTCGTCTTGGTGCTGGCTTTGCATTGAGGACGAGTCGTAGGTCCTTCAGCAGGCAAGAAAACTTGCTGGCCAACAGCCAAAGACGCCAAAAAGAGCTGCATAAAAGTAACCGAGGTTGTCATGATGGGCACATTGGAAGTTCACCGCTGCACTTGGACTACAACCTCAACGGGATCATTGACGATATATAGTCCATCTCGTGCATACAACGTCAATGCCGTCAACTACATCGGCAATATTCCGCATCAGTCCATCTCAATGATTTCGGACCGATTCGAAATCATTAAAAAAAACCTGAACTCGCGGGGAAATAGAAAAAAAGTCACGCTCCTAAACTACCCCAGAAAACTCACACAACTTGCGGGGACAAACAAGTGGGGATAGGAACATCTGCTTGACCTCGTGGAAGGGACCCATCACCTGCAAATGACGTAGTGACGCCGGCGTTGGGCCGTTGACGATGTCCATTGATGGTGTTGAAGAACGATGATCTTTGTCACAAGTGGATGCGGGGAGAGGGGGGCCCTTGACCCAGTTTACCCCAGAATTCGACGTCCCCCTCCAATGAGCGGAGAAGTATGCGCGGAATTAAACCCATGGAAACGTCGGGCTGGGTCTTGAAGTGGTTGCTTTGGCCGAATGGTTCATTGTCAAAAAAGTCTGGTGCCGATGATGTGAGCCGGTTTTTTACCCCTCAACTGACGATGCAATTCTCCGTCGTTGAGGTCATTTTCGGAGTTTCGGAGAATCATGAAGGAAGTTGTACAAGTTGTGTATATAGATTGAAGTTGAAGTTTGTTTAGTTAAGATCTAAATATGTTTCGGAATGTTCCATAATTAAGGGCTGTTACAATTGAGGTGTCTCGTCAGCCATCATCCACAACACATAGATTCATCACACCCAACAACCTCACCTAAAGATGCGCTACATACAGAGAAGAATCATATAAGTACTCTTCCAAAGAACCTAATACCACTCTATAATTCTCCGATAATCCTATTTCTCCGACAAAATGGCAACTTGCGTTGACAAATGCCTAGTTACAACCTCGGTGGGCATAGATCGACAAGCGAGCCAGTGACTAGTTGGTTACCAATCCGCGTATTCGGCCAGACTACGTGAATAAGGCCGTGAACAGCTGATCCTCGCAGGATTTCTCAAGAAGGAGGAATTGCGGCATGATGAAGCGGCAGTTGACTTGAACAATGTTTCCTTCAACGTAAAGTTGTTTCTCATGAGGTTGTGGCAGTGACATATAAACTACGGCACACTTGCCGAGTTATCCACTAACCCCCTGTCACTACGGGTATCACTTTCCCCAGAAATCGTTAATCGTAGTTAGATCTAGAAGCTACCTATAATGAGTAAGACTCTTGGCGCGCTATGTGAGTATAAGACGTTTGGGTGGCTGACACTGCGATACTTGAAGCTACAGCATTGCCAAGGGGTGTCATGTGCCATGGCCTGAACATTCACTGACGGGTGAGTAGTTTAATCTTAGACTTGTACACTTTTTAACTGTTAGTCATGTATCAATATTCCCTTTTGCTTGGTGAGCCTGTAAAGGTGCCACATTAGCGACACCTCCGACCTGATGCATCAGAGTCATCGCCAACTCAAAAATGATCCAGTCCGTTCACCCTGTAAGGTTTTATTCGACATACCACTAGGGAGTACATTACCGAGACATCCCTTCAATTGGATATTGTTCTCGTCAATGATTGGTCTAACAATGCCGGCTGACACAGCTGAGTGATAGTGAGCATCACATCACACACATGGGTCAAGGCTCAAAATCGGGAAGAACCTGGTATCAAAAGATAGTATAAACAATAATGTATGTAGCCTTACAGCGCCAACATTTATATCACTTGCTCGACAGTTATGCTTGACTAGACTCTTCATACACGACAACTAAACTCTTATACATGATATGTAATACACAAATGTCACTTCAAAATGCAGTTTTCGCTACCTATTACATGTACCGTTGACCCATGAAACCCCCGTACTCTTACAAACACACCCCCCATCTACCAATCCAAAAAGTCCCAATGCCCCGGATTCCTATGATCCAAGGGAAACCGCAGATCCCTACCCCCTAGAGGCTCTGGGTGACCAGGCCTCACGCCTAGCATGCCCCTCCCGAAGGGCACCTGCGTTGTCTGTCCTGTTCGGAACACGATGCCCTTTGCCGCGAATGCATCTTCGAGCTCTCGGACTTGTTCGAGCGGAGGTGCTTCGTAGGGGTCTACGGCCACAATGCTCAGGTTTTGGAACCGGTATAGCTTCTCTGTCATGCCCAATAGGTCGCGGTGAAGCTCTGGCCAGGCGAGCACCATGCCGATGTGGAGGATGCGTAATGATGAGGGCAGACTGGCCATGAAGAGCTCGGGACCAATCTCCTTCATCCCCTCAAACCGCTGCCACCGTTCCTCATCATCAAACACAGGTCCGTAGAGAAGAAGCTGCTCAACCTCGAGAATCTCAAGGCGCGGAAAGTCGACAAAGCTAAAGTCAGCACGGAGAGACGTGTCCCAGCGCAGAAACATGGATATTTGCTCTATCATGTCATCTGCGCCGCCGCTTGTGTGCTCCCATGTTGTGCTAGTGTAACACAACCGCCGTAATGACTGACGAACGGGGCTGAGGTGATCATGCTGAAGCACGGTGTACTTGTCCATGTCGCAAAAGTACTCTAGGTCTTCTAGGACAGGACTACGGCGGAGGATCTTGGCTAGGTTGTCGGGGTCCAGGCCGTGTAATGATAAGCGACGGAGACTTGAAAGTGCTGTATCCCACGGCTCTGTGCGGAAGCGCTCACGGAGGGGGATATCAGTTCCACAGTCAGCATCGCTGGCTGCCAACACTTCGAGGTTCTGCGCCTTGGCCAGGACATCTTGCATTTGTTGAATGTGACAGCACTCGTCGGGGTATTTGCCCTGGCCAGGCAGTACCAAATACTTGAGGTTTGGCAGGTAAAAGGGTGAGTCTCTCAAGTACTGTAAACCCTCTGATGATGACCGGTAAATGAGTAGTTGCTCAAGGAAGGGCGCAGCCATGATGGCGGCCTCTTGTAACCACTTGGGCTCGACATGGTCATACGAAGACAGAGCTCGGAAGCCAGCACGTTCGCCTGCTTGTCGGAAGAGAGCTTGTGTCTCGGATGATACCTCGCGAGCCTGTACTTCTCTAAGCGCAAAGAAGGCAAGAGCACGAACTTCCTTGGCCAAGTCAGGCCGCTCTAGGAGTGTGCGCAGAAAGGTCTCGAGAGTCTCAATCTCACGCCTCCTGGCATCAGTATCACCCCACCACTCGGGACTTGTTGACAGATCAGGCTGTCTCCCCGAGTGGTAACAGTGAAAGAGAATAGGCTGGGCAACGTTGCGGAAACGCCGACACGTGCGGCTGAGCCGAGACAGAGCCTGCTGAGCCTCAAGAGCGCACTCAATCTCGTCAGGGGGGAGATCGACAACGTGCTGGCGCTGACAGTGTGCGCACAGATTGCGACAGATGGTGGCAAAGATCTCAACAGGCAGATCTCCTAGTGACAGGCGCGGGCGTCTACGCCAGAAGAAGGGGATCTCAATGGAAAAGACTGGGTTCTTTTGTGACCAGAAATTCCCTCCGTGTAGGAAATCCCGGTCCATCCTAGCGACGAGATGCATGATCGGCCTGTGGCTGTGGTACGATTTGAATGTGATTGAGGCTTTGATTTGATCCAGGATCGGGGGTTGGTTATAAGAGGGAAGCGCGGGGTGAGTGAGAGATGGATGCGACTTGATTTAAGAAGCTGGGGTAAACTGGGATATAAGAGAGAAGAGAAAGAAGAAGGATGCTTAGAGCAAGAGCAAGAAAGCTTTGCAGGAACTGGCTATATAAAGTCAGATGAAGATGTAAGATAATCGAACAAGAAAACTGATGCAGTGGAAAGTGGACGAGAGAAATAGTAGTCGCGACATGCGCAGCCAGCGCAAAGACGCAAGTGGATCGCGGGAGTATCGAGTATCGTAAGATGGCGGCTCGCGAACGGACCTTTAAAGCTGAGATAAAAAGGGACACCCCCAAGCCAAGACAACAAAAGCAGGTTAGCGAGAGGGGAGGGGAGTGTCAGATGAGGGGATCTGATCAATCTGGGCAAACCAATGGGTTTTGTTTATGCAGTGTTAAATCTCAAGAGTGGTTTCGAACCAACAAGGAGCCAGGGACAAGAAGGCAAAAGGTCCGGGAGCCGCAGGATAAGAATTGGGAATGGATGACGGGAGGGGAGGAGGGGGGGGCACAGACGGTCCCGAGCGCGAGTCTAGTAGTTGGACGCTGGGATCATGGCCAGATGGATGACCCTCTTTCAGTTCTGGCGCCACGAGAGCACGTTTTCCCTTCCAGGTTCCGACCTGGTCTGGGTCTTGGAAGTAGAAGTCGTTGAAGGTTCCCGAGACTACGGGTCGTGATATGCAAAACAGCCATCTAGGGGGGGAGGGGAGCCACACACGACGGGCCCTCCCGAGAGTTTATATAAGTTCGGTTGCATTCTTCAAAAAGCAAAAGCAAGACACACACATCGTGAAAGGAAAAAACAAAAATTATGCCGCACCGTTGGGAACGAGGGGATGATCGGGATGGTCAGGAACGAGAAGCAGGGGGGATGGGCAAAGGGGGCGTGCTGAAAAGGGTCCACTTGCCGCCATGTGGTGGTCTTATTTCTTGATGGCTAGCGAGGGACGTGGCTTGGAGTTTGTCTGACCTGTCAAATGTCAAGACGGCTGCCATCTTGGGTCCAATGCTCGGTTCCAGAGAGAGGGGTTGATGTTGACGTGTTTACTTCCTCCTGTCTGTCTACTGTGTGTGTGTGTCTTGGAAGCGCCTGTTCCGCCGTAATATCGTCCAAGGACAAAGTCTCACTAGCCTTCAAAGATGATCAATGGATGCCAGATAATAAGTTGCATTGATAAGCTCATCCTCAACCAGCTTTCTCCATACCCTTCAACGTGGCAAAGGTAACATCGCGCATCCCCCTGCGTCACAATCCATCAGAGACAATGACGGGACGAAAGTGGAAAAAAAAAAAGACATGTCATCCTTTGCGGAACGGGTCCGAAAGAGAGTGTCAACGAGAGCTGACCTGATGCCATTCCCCAATATTTCCTGCCTTAGCGAGCCTTGATTCAAGGGGCCCATCCCGCTGCAAGATCCCGCGCCCGAATTAAATGGGCTGCCCTCTTTTTTTTTTAGTCCCTACTTCTGGAATCATCCTTGTCCAATCCAGAAGCTCCGTGGGCGCTCCAAAAGGTGAGCCGTCACATCATTCTAGCTGGAGCTAAGGGAGCGAGCGGGCTACAGTGGGTGTCATCACGTGACTTCGTAATTGGTCGCGTCACCCTTAGCTCACCTCCTCGCGTCTCCCAACCAAGGCACCCGCGTAAAGCATATCCACCACGTCTTGACGTTTTAGTGGCCTTGGTAAACATCCAAGAGCCTCTAAGGGAACCTCCAGGATGCCCGAATTCACCGGTATGAGTCCATCTGCTTTCCATCTCCTATCCTTAGCTCACAGCCGCAGAGGCGGACACGATCCGCATCCTCGTTGCAACCGACAATCATGTCGGATACGAAGAACGGGACCCCATCCGTAAGGATGATAGTTGGCGTACCTTTGACGAGATCCTGAATCTCGCCCGTACCGAAGATGTAAATGAAGTCACCTTACTCATCATGCTCCTCTAACATCTCCAGGTCGACATGGTTCTCCTTGCCGGCGATCTCTTCCACGACAACAAGCCCTCCCGAAAGTCACTCTACCAAGTCATGCGAACCCTCCGACAGAATTGCCTTGGCATGAAACCCTGCCCCCTCGAGTTTCAATCCGATGCAGCGTCCGTCTTTGAAGGCGCATTTCCCCACGTCAATTACGAAGACCCCGATATCAACATCTCCATCCCAGTCTTTTCCATTCATGGAAATCACGACGATCCCTCTGGCGAGGGTAACTTTTGCTCACTTGACCTCTTGCAGGCAAGTGGACTGCTCAATTACTTTGGACGGGTTCCCGAGGCGGATAATATCCAAGCGAAGCCCATCCTACTCCAAAAGGGTCTTACGAGACTGGCACTTTTTGGGTTGAGCAATGTTCGAGATGAGAGAATGTTTCGAACTTTTAGAGACCACAAGGTCAAGTGGTTTCATCCCAGTCCCCAGAGCCCAGACTGGTTCAACCTTTTGGCTGTTCACCAGAACCACCATGCCCACACGGCTACCTCATATCTCCCCGAGAATGTCCTTCCCGACTGGCTGGATCTTGTGGTATGGGGTCACGAGCATGAGTGCTTGATTGATCCTACCCAGAACCCAGAGACGGGTTTTCACGTCATGCAGCCTGGCTCCTCAGTCGCCACATCACTGGTACCTGGCGAAGCTGTTCAAAAGCATGTCGCTATCCTCAGTGTCACAGGTAAAGACTTCAAGGTGGAGAAGCTTCCCCTCAAATCAGTTCGACCATTTGTCACTCGAGAACTCGTCCTTGCGCAAGATAAGAACTTCAAGGGACTTGATAAGAAGAAGGAAAACCGCCAAGAGGTGACACGAAAGCTGATGGAAGTCGTCGAGGAGATGATTGAAGAAGCCAATGCCGAATGGGAGGCAATCCAGACAGATGAGGAGGCTCTGGAAGAACGACCCCTCCCCCTGATTCGACTAAAGGTGGAGTACACGGCAACAGATGGTGGCCAGTTTGAGATTGAGAACCCCCAGAGATTCTCGAATCGTTTTGTGGGAAAGGTGGCCAACACGAATGATGTTGTGTACTTTTACCGCAAAAAGACGTCACAACGTGAGTTCTTCTCTTCTCTTTGGGGACGACTAATTACTAAAATTTTGCAGGCAAGACAACTGCTGTGAACCCAGACGCCCTCGAGGCCTTGGCTGACGGTAGCGACGCAGTCAAGGTCGAGAGTCTCGTCCAGGACTTTCTCTCAGCCCAATCCCTCAAGGTCCTCCCACAAGGTCCCTTTGGCGACGCTGTAACCCAATTCGTAACCAAAGACGACAAGCACGCCATGGAGCTCTTCGTATCAGAACATCTCACAGGTCAAGTCCGACAGATGCTGGGTCTGGAGTCTGACGATGAGGATCTCAACAGCGCCATGGAGATATACCGAACAAGGATTGAACAAGAGCAAGCGAGCGGGGCCCCCACGACCCAAGCGGAACGCAAGCGGGTTCTCAAACCAAAGCCCGCTACGTGGGACAGCGACTTTGACGGTAGCTGGGAGAACGAACCAGACGCCTGGAGCTACGAGGACGCTGCTGCTGCTGACCAGGGTACAAGCTCCGCACGTGCGTCTGCTGCACCCGCACCTGCACGCAAGACTGCAAGAGGTCGAGGCAAGGCAGCTGTCAAGCAGGATGTCGATCCCATGGATGAGGATGAGGAGCCACCAAAGAAGCCTGCAAAGCGAGCAACACGCACCACCAAAGCAGCACCAGCAAGAAAACCCCCCGCAAGAGGCCGCGGTCGTAAACCCTTTGAAGACAGCGAAGAAGAAGAGGAAGAAGAAGACGTAGTCATGGAGTCAGAAGAAGAACCCGCTCCTCCACCACCACCGCCAAAAACTCGTCGAGCTGCAGCAACGAGAGCCACCAAGGCTGCCACAACGACAGCAAAGAGAGGAGCTGCTAAGAGCACAAGACAGACAAAGCTAAACTTTTCACAGTCGCAGGCTAGTGGTACGCAGAGTAAGGCTGTCGAGATTAGCGATGATGAGATCTCTGATGATGATGCGTTTGAGCCTGCGCCCAAGCCAGCGACGCGATCTCGGAGGAGGTAGATATTTGTCGTAGTTCTTTTGAAAGGGATACCCGGGTCAAGATGTATAAAAATTACAATCACTTGTGACAAAAGGTGTTTGGGAACATGAAGAAAACCATTTATTAAAGTGCTTCGTCCAGTAAGACTCATAATGTCCTCTTGAACTAACTCAAGGATTCATGCCTCGCCAAAAACGCCATCATCTTTCAAACAAATTACTTAAAGCATTCCATAATCGACAAGTCTCTTTCATAATCATTAGTTACCGTACATTCGAGGTGGAGAATAGCGGGTGATCTTCTCCAAGTGGGTTAATAGAAGCAGATCTTATGACTTTGTGAGCCTCATGAGCAGCCCCTGCTATACATAATATTTTCCCCCGCGCCAAAAGGAAAAAAGAAAACTCATGAAACTCTTTCACATAACGATGCAGTCCCTTTCCTTGGACTGCGATTGATTGTTCCCAATCACCGCCGCGGGGTTAACGGGCGGTCGTCTGCCCGCAGACTGTCTCGCTTGTCGCTGTCCCATAGACACCGAGCCCGTTCTTGTTGACTGCCTTGATATGCTGGTGCTGCTATCTGCATGGCTCGGATGTCCGGGTGGTGGCTGATATACCTGGTCCTGAGCTGCCTGTTCATAAGAAGGGGGTGCTTCTTCGGCTGCTTCTTCAGCTGGTCGTGTGACGCCTTGTCGTTGAGGAGGAATGAGGGAGCGGACTACTTGCTGAGCAGGTCGAGGTTGTGCGTTGGCCATGGTTGTCGTCGGTGCGTTGGAAGAACTAGTTCGGCCCGGTACGAGACCACTGGCACCTCTGGTGACGCCTCCACCCCTAGGAGCCCCTCGACCAGCTTGATCACCATGGCCTCCTCGTCCACCACGGGTCCCAGGTCCTGATTGTCGAGCCTGTTGCTCAATGTACTGCTCAGAAAGAATACTCTCCCTCCGCCGTCGTGCCTCCTCTGCTCTATGTCTCTCTTCTTCTTCCTCTTGCAGCTGCAGCGCAAGAGCCAGGTCTCGATCCTCTTGTTCAGTGCTAGGACTCATCGGAGGCTCATCCTCATGTCGGGCCTTGCCGCGCTTGTTATGCACCGTTGTCCATTCTCCTCCATCGTTAGCGTTGTAGTTTCCTGCACTTGTTCCAGGAACAGCACCGCTAAGGCTGACAACGCGGAAATCTCCCGATACAAACTCGGTGCTCTCTCCGTTAACATCGGAAAGCGTCTCCCATACGATTTCCTCGTGTGTCTTGAAGCCTGCGTCTGTAACCAGTGTGAGAAGCTGCATCGATTGCGGATGACAGTAGAGCGTGCTGAAATGATCGTTTCGAAACAAGATGGCAAACGTGCCGGGCCGGATAGCTTTGCCGATAACTTCGATGCCCCAGTGTGTAAGTTGAGTAGCCGAGGTCTCCAGAAATTCCTTGATAATCATCACATCTTGGTAAAGCTGTTGTTCTGACTCGGTGAGGCCAACGTCTGGATCTGATAGCTTCTCCTCCAGCTCCTCCTCTCGAAATAGCAAGTTCTGCGCATCCTCATACGAAGCGGCCTGTCGCTCCAGTGATTCATACGCAGGCTCTGACTTGGGAGGTAACCATCCGTGGATAAGAGGAATCGAAAATGTAGCGTAAAGAGCCATTTCGGCCGTATTCTCAAAGGTTCCCGGTATCAAATCTCCACGTTCGGTTGGGTGTAGATGTGTCAACGACGTACGCTTGTAGGCATTCACCATGCTCTCTGTAGGGATGAAACGTGGGTTGACATTCATCCCCGTATGCAAGCTCTGCAAGAAAGCATACAAGTCCGAAACATCAGGCAAGGCATCTTCAGAGCTAGTCCTCCGTGGTGACATTAACTCGTCAAAGACGGCATCCAGCAGCAGATTCAAGCTGACTTGTTCCCTTGAGCGGAGGATCTGAACCAGGGCTGTATCCTCGATATCCGCAGGTGTTGTCATGGTGAGGGCGTTCACCAGCGCCACAAGTGGACAAGGTCCATTTGCGTTCTGGATCAGGATAGGTGATGTTCGAGGGTTCTGTGCTGAGGTCGCATCGTGCCATCGGATATTCTTGATCAGATATGTCTCAGTCTTACCATCAACCGGCTCTCGTGAAGGTTTCCAAGCGGATGGCTCTGTGGGTTGTCTTGGTGGTAGCGGTGGTTTCTCCTCTGTGGACTCTTTGGAAAAGCTTGTCGAAGGTTCTGCGTCTATCAAGTTCCAGTCGTCGGGTGATGCCGATCCAGCGCCTACGGCCTTGGCTTTTCCCTTGCTCGGATCTCCTATCTCATCCCAGACATGGGTATCTCCGGTGAGCTCCTCCGTCAACTTCATAGGCGGGGTGGGAGGTTTGGCGCTCTTTCCTAGAGGATCCTCGTCCCAGGCTGGCGATTCTCGGCCCGAGGGTAGTGATACCAAAGCTGGCGATCCAGAGATGGGTGGTTGTGGTGTTGGCGCCCAAGGATCTTTGGTATTCTCGTCCAACAAGCTTGGAGCTAGTTGTGGCGGCGGTGGTGGTGTGGGCGCATTCTGACCGACTATTGCAGGTTGCCACGGGTTTGTGCTGGGCTCGTCGAGTGTGAGTTTTGAGAAAGATCCCGAAGGAGTCGTATCCTGACTTTGAGGCACCTTTTTCCGTAGAAATGGGTTCGTCTCGGATCTATCTCCTCCTGGCCTCAGAAAGGCGGGCGCTCCTTCAAGACGTTGCCCATCGCTTGGTTGCCTCCTAGGATCTCCCCAAGCATGTTCCTCCTCAGCCTCCAAGTTAGCAAAGGCGCCGCCGGGCCTCAGCGCCGCGGGGGCGTTTTGAGGATTTGGTCCATCGGCAGAGGGCGGTTGTCCATGTCCATCGCGGCGTGGCCTAACATCTTCCCATCCTCCTTCAGACCCTCCATCAGCCCAGGGATTATTCGACATGGCTTCGAGCGTGGGTTCTGGTTCTTGTTCGAGATTGATTTGAGTTCGAGTTCGAGTTTTATTCGAGGTGAATGAAGCCGGAGTTAAATCAATGTCATGGGCAGTTGTCCGCTGGTAAAGCTCAGCGCCTCGCCAGCTGTGACCTGCTGCTGTTGCACTACCACAGCGAACAGACTGCGGGGAAGTGATTCGAGGTAGTTTTGGAAGCGCCGGAAGCTCGATGCATAAAGTCGACGACGCTAAAATTCGAAAGAGCGGTAGAATTCGACGCGGAATGAAGTTCTTCGTTCAAAATCTGTCGTTATCTCGTCTTGTTGAGCTTCAGTTTGTTTCTTGTTTGTCTCGGGGGAAGCTCAGGTGGGCTGCCCTGAAGTGCGGTGTCGTCACTGCGTTGCAGGCGGGTCCCGCTTCTGGATCTTCCGTGGCGGTGCAACGTACGTGAAAAGTGAACAATTCGCTCAATGTGGCTTCTGTGATTGGGGGGAAGCAAATGTGTCTTGCAGACGGCAGAAAAGAGAAAAACTCCCCAAGGCTGGAATTATAAAAGAGAAAGGTCGGGTAAGCCTTCGCGTCCCGTTGACCGGTTGCCTGGAGCTTGCCCCGCCACCCGCTGATCCCAACTGGCCAGCCACATCATGGCCGCCACAAGCGATGACGTGGGCGTGTCGTTCAACCTTGCGTGTCGTGATAAGTCGTGATCCGATATCCGAGAGTTGAGATGCCAGATGTTCAATAATCTTGAAATAATCCTATGGGATTGGTCTATATATTGGGTTGTTTATAGGATCGGTCTAATGCAAGACCGGTAGAGGCGTAAGATGTATTCATCTCAAGCTTGACACTTCAATCCTCCCTCTAGCGGGATGATGATCTTCAACCCCATCAGCAGGGTTACGGCTCAACCAAATCTCTTTGCACTTGTTTTGCATGGTACTGCAAGTGTGGAATTGCTAATATGTGTAGCCAGAAGGGTGTTCAACCGCCGATTAGATTGGAACAGTCAATCCTTGAGTTGTTATGAACGTTGAGGCTAGCCAAACTCTCTAGTCTCAACGATAACCGTTGGATGTGAAGAATGCCAACGGCAACTTTTTCATAAGCCCTGGTAAAAAGCAACACGGCTGCAGTCTCTCATGAATTTCTTATTCAGGACAAGCCAGCATGTCAAATGACTGATGGACAGTCACAAAGCGACGAGTAATCCATTGAATCACCCCATGCGATGTACTCTACTTCGCTGCCCTTCCAGTCGCATTCTTCTGGCCCCAACAGCTTCATACCAAATAATGTCTTGTCTTTGATTACATGGGCGCGATTGCCCCTCGTTACGTGCCGATTCAACTCGTCAACTTCGTCGTCGTCGCCATGCAGACCCAGAAATGCCAACAACGCCAACTCCAAGCAAAAAGGCCCGATACAAGAAACATACAACTATATCCACTGGCGCACACCCCAAGCACTCGCTTCTTGACTTGTGTGTACAAGTTCTTCATCGGCCGATCCCGAGCGTGTGAAGTCTCTCGCAAGACGGCATCGTATACGCCTCGGCCAGCTCCATCTTCTCGGGATCCTGGTAGAACCATCCTTGGGCGGCATCTCTCAACCTCTGCCGGTATACAATCTCGTTTTCACACTCTGCCTTCAAGTGTCGCACGAGGTTGAGCTCAGCTGTTCGGTCGAGTTTATTGAGCTTTCCATCATTGTACTGCGCAATCTCGTCGGGATTCACGTAGTACTGGACGTTCAGATTCGGAGTCTTGCGCTCCTCGGTGTAGGGGTGCGCGGGGTTGTCGTAGACCATGCGAGGTCCGGCTGAGGTTGAAGAGGGTGAGCCGCCTGAGAAGAGCGAGGTGATGACCGGGAGGATGAAGAACAGGATGATGGGTAGTAGACCCAGGAGGGTCTGGATGCCGTTGTTTTCGTTCTGTCGGCCTTGGTTGGCCTCGCGCGGTCTCGTCCTCGGCCTAGCTCCACCGAACTGATGAACTCGAATACCAGGGCCTCCTCCAAAGTTGAAGACAAACTGCGGGCCTGTGTCGAAAGCTGCAATGTTAGTGCATGGTTCATGCACTCAAACTGATCTACTCACCTCCGAATGGACCGCCACCGAACCCTCCACCACCACCAAAGAAGCGAGCAAACATCTCCTCAGGGGTCAAATCATCATCGAACATCGGGCCGCCTCTGTTCATACCACCGCCGGCTCGTTGCGAGAAGAAGGGGTTGTTGGCCTGGGCGCTTGCGAATCGACTATCAGGATCGGTACCGAATCGATCGAATTTCTCCTTCTTTTCCTTGTCGCCCAGAATTCCAAACGCTCTGCTGACCATCTTGAAGGCCTCGTCCGCATGAGGGTGTCCATTCTTGTCAGGATGGGTCAGAAGCGACTGCCTCCGATATGCCTTTTTAATCTCCGCTTCTGTACATGTCGTTTTAACGCTCTCGAGGTTCAGAATGTCGTAAAAGGCAGTAGCTTCACATCTCCGAATGCGAATAACTGCTGCCTCCTGGTCTGGCGTATAGGTTCGTCCCTGATTCCCCTGCTTGTGGTCGCGAGAGCGGGCCGAACCGCCTGTATCGGCTCCTGAAGTCGTTGCGCTGGGCATCTGATCGCTGGAGTGTGGGAAGAGTCTTCGGGTTGTTTATTTGATCGTAGGTCGATTATAAGGAGTAATAAGGATGTTAAGCAGCGCTGCTTGAGGACGGTCGCGGCGCCAAGTGTGAAGGTGGCTTCTTTGAAGGACAAAGGGTCGGAAGATGTGGTTCCGCTAAGGCGGTCGAGCAGAGTCCAAGACTCTACTTCTTTGTGAGGTATCAACGTCGCATGAGCCACATGCAGAGTCGACCAAAAAGAGGTTGCAACGGCGATGGAAATGGATGCCAGAAATTTGATGTTTTCCAGTCGGACAATCCCCGGTCTCTGGGGAGCCGGCTCTCACCACCATGTTGCCATCTCGACATCTCGGCATTCACGTGATATCCCCACTTGGTGTCCTGTCATGGCACTTAGTTACCTACCCTGTGTCACTTACACGAAATGTGGTAAGATATGGCTTACATGTAATTGGTTCAAGATGTGAGAAATGGCATAAGGCATTAACGGTGTGACATCAATTACATATAAATTACAATCTTTTGTGTCCGATGGGTTGAAAATAGGGACTTATCTTGAGGTACATGGGCTTCTCTTCGACGAGTCATTGAAATCAACAGTCGTTGAGTGAAGGATCCTCAACAAAGAAATGGGAGAAATTAGCAAATACCCTTAACCACACGAAATCCTATTATGTATTACACGAGTATATTTCCTATTGTCTTATTGTCGACGATTGCTTGTGTTGTTGAGGAGATTGGTGGTCTAATATGGATAGGAACCTTTCAGACCAAGAGACGCGCCAGAAAGTAACCTACGACTCGTATAAGACGGATGCAATCAAATTCTTCTTGTTGAAAACTTGAGCAATCACAAATATCACAGACGCTGGAAGAGCATTTAGACAACAACTTAACACAAAGAAACTATGTACGTTGATACAAAGTATATACATCGAATCCGCCCCCAGCCGACCAGCAGCAACCACCTTAAGCAGCAATAAACTCCTTAATCTTGGGCAAGAACTTGGTGTAGCCAGTTCCGCTAGGCGCCTCCATGCTGAACATGTAGTCGCTCCACCAAGGTCCAGCGGCCCACCAGAGCCAGCCGGTCCAGACGTCCGAGTTGTCCAGGAGGTGCTGGAGCTCGCCCTGCACGGCCGTGTAGCACTGCTCGTTGGCGCCTCCAGCTGTCTCGCCGAGGATGCCCTTCTTTCCGTTGTCCTTGAGCCACTGAGTAGCTTCCTTCATGCGCTCCACGCCGATAGTGGTGCTAACGCACGTCTCGGATGTACCAGACGAGTCTGAGTCGAGGTACTGGTGCATCTCGTAGATGATCTTATCCTGGGGATCCGTGAGGTCCTTCATGGCATCACCGTTGCCGCTAGAGACCCAGGACCAGGCGCCAGACCAGGAGTTGCCCTCGACAAAGATGTACTGGGAGGTTGCGCCGGCGCCACGGATGGCGTCGATGGCAGCCTGGTTGAGTTCGGCCACGAGTGAGTTTTCCATGTCGTGGTATTCGTTGTTGGTGTCAAAAATGACGTGCTTGTTGTCAGCGAACTGTTTGGCTACCTTGGACCACCAGGTGCCAAAGTCGTCTGCGCTCGTGATGATGTTGCCGGCGAAGCGGCCATAGTTGTGAGGGTCCAGAACGGCGTATGCGCCCCTGCTTTCTTAGTATTTGATCTACATAGTAGATATGATGATACTTACTGGCCAGTGATGTGACTGACAACACTCTGAAGGCCCTTGAGGTAGTCCGCATCAAGGGAACCCGTGATGCCATCAGGAGTAAGTCTTTCCATGCGGAAGCCCACACGGAAGGTGTTCATGCCGGTGCTAATGAGCGTCTACAACTGTCAATACGCATCCAAATTCACAACTTGGGAAAACACACATCGATAGAGTCTGTCTCGGGCCAGATGTAGTCGGTGCCGAGCTTTCCAGGGAGGTTTCCCTCTCCAAACTCACCACCGGCCTCATTGGCACCGGTGAACAGGAACTTGCCTGACCGCTTGGTGCAGGGAGCGGCGAAAGCGAGAGAAGCGCCAGCGCTTGCGAGAAGGAGATCAGTGAACCGCATTTTTTGGTCTTAGTTTCTCTGTTGTAAAGGAGTGTCGGATGATCGATCAACGAGCCATGCAGAACCAAAAAACTACTTGGGAGTTAAGACGAGTATATATACTCGTAACAACAAGGCCATTTTCTCTGCTACTGACGCCACGATGCAGTGGCGGCAGCAGATTCATTGAGGTGGGATATGACAAGGGGATCGGGCCAACCCACAAGCCATGATGGCTCCTCAGTGCGCCCACTGCCTTGGTAGACTCGGCCGATGTACGCAAGGTTTCATATAGAATCCTGGAAAGGGAAAAGGAAGCCCGTCCACTGCGGGATGAGGTGGGCTCTGTGCTTGTTTGTCTGAAACAGGAGCCGGGACCCCTGATATTTCAGCAAACCACCATCAACGGGTAGATCGGAGAACGATCGAAGGCGATTTGATATTGCAGAGTTACATACTGCGTAGATACATGACAAATATGAATTGTGTCTCTTGAGCAGTATCCTAACATGCCCTACCTCGTATGGCGAGTGTAAAGGGGTTGAGAACCACTTGGTCTTCATCATGAGTTCACCTTAGAAAAGAGCCCCGAACTAGGCACGAAAAATCGCAAGACAAGTCGCATGACCACTTAAAGATGTGGTCTCTCGTCGAAACATTAATATTCGTCCCGTTGGTGGGCGTCGTTTCTCCGTTTGACATCATCTCGAGCCTCAGGTTGATGAACACCCATGCCGAGATCCCGCTCACAAAAGGGGAGGTCACGTGGTATATCGGATCAACCCGCCCACCATCCCGGAAAAACAACCAATCCCTGCTCCCGATCGCATTTCGAGGCTTTGGTGATGGGAGGTTTGAAATTTCCCAAGACGAAGGTGTGTTAGCGACAATGTACGCGACACGGGTTCTCCTTAAGCGCTCTGTGTGGAAGGGTATGTCAATTGCTTTCTCTTGGTGTTTCTCATGACTGACAATTTCTCTTAGGCCCACACCTTGTGCCGTAAGCCATCCACGATCGAGCCGAATATCATCACCTTCTAACGTTCGATAGCCTTCCCATTGTCTGGCCCAAGTCCCCCGGTGACAAGGTCCCTCCTGTACGAACACAGGCTCGATCTGCCACGATTCTACCCAACTTTGTTGGACTCAAGTTCGAGGTTCACAACGGCAAGGACTACCATGAGGTGACCATTACTGAAGATATGGTCGGACACAAGCTCGGCGAGTTTTCACCGTAAGTGATATACACTCGGGCAATGATAGCCTTTGCTGATAGGATTTGTAGGACGCGCAAGCCCAATATTTGGGACAAGAGGTAGACTTTATGAGCAAGAGCCGGAATTTGGGTATACCCATGTACAAACACTACATGTAACATCACTGAGCACGATGATTCAACGAACATGTCCATTCGCGCATGAAAGCAATCTATTGCGGCCAGCCAAAATGTTATACTGGCCTGATATCTTTAACAGACCCTAACCTTCCGTGAACGCCTTGACCCAAAAACACCTTGACCGTATGCACTCGTTCCAGTTGTAATCAAAGCCAGCCAACGACACTCAGCGGTAGAACTCGCTCCGCTTGACATTGACGCCGTACTCTCCAACCGCCATGCCCAGGTCCTCCATCGTGAGGACCGTCCTGTTCTGGCTACCACCTTGGCCACCTCCTCCATAGCCCGGTCGCTGGATGCCTAGAGGCGCGCCCTTGTTCTGGTCCTTGCTTCCAGGCGGACCAGTCGGCTGACCGGGGATGGGGAATCCAGCAGCGGCACCGAGGGAACCCATGGGGTTGTTGGTGTTGGACGATGCGCGGATTCGACTGTATTGATATGCGTCGGCAGCGATGTCGGCGATGAACTTCTGTGTGGCGAGAGCGAGTAGTCGCGCCAAGCGGGGGTCGGTCTGTGGAGGGGGAGGAAGACCAGCCTTGGTCATGTAGTAGTGGGTAACCGCATCGGGGATCTATAGATAGTCAGACGAGTCGGGATGCGAAGCGCGGGGAGCATACAATGGGAGCATAGTCATCCATCTTATTCAAGAACTCTCGCAGCGACATGTCCTTGCGCGACGGGAGTCGTGACTCTGGGACCGGAGGTGCAGGCGGCGCCTCATCAGCAGGGCCATTCTGCGCAGCGGGGGACTGCTCTGTCTTTTCGGGCGCGTCGCTAGCCATCGTGAAGGATTTGATGAATGCGATGTGTTTCGGTGTTGGAGTTGAAGGTTCAAGGTGTAGCATGTCGCGTTAAGGGAGTTCGATATCACGTGATTGATGTCATGGGTTGCCTGGAACCTAGTGAACATTCCCAAACTGGAAGTTTAGGAACATGAGAGAAGCCAAACGGAATAATTCAGAACACAATAGACGTAACAAACAAAGACAAATAGATTCTGTTATTGCTCGAAACTCAATTACGAGGCTTACTAGCCATTCCAATCTTACACATCACCTACTTTTCCTCCATGGACATACATCTCGAATCTAAGCAGCATGTGGAACATGAAGTAGACCACTCTATTTTGACTACCGTTTCGTTAAATCGAAGGTCCTGTTCCCCAAATCTCCAAGCCAAACGGCGACGCCATTGATTACCGCCCTTGTCGACCTCCCAAACCAACGCCTTTCATGCATCTCCTGAAGCCGGAGTTTGTCGTGGCCAGAATAGCGGCCTGTTTCCCTCGCCTTGCGGCTTCTTGATCGTAACAATGTCAATGTCAACGCGACCGAGACGCGTCTAGAGCCTCATGCTCTGCTCGTACATGTTTCCGTGGTTACTCTGGTCGCTTAGACGGGAAGCTTGAACTTCTTGCCCTTCATAACCTTGGTGTAGTAGATGTAGAAAAAGTCGCTGTACAGGACCGTCTGGATGATGCCAGCAATGATAGCAATGTAGTCGACCTTGTGGTTGGGCTCGCTGAAGTATCGGTAGATCCAGTTGGGGATGTACAGAGCGCGGTAGCTGCCGAGCGCAAAGAGATAGTGGGTGGTGATGGTCTCAGCCTCTCCGGTTCGCTGCAGCATGAAGAGCTGAGGGAGGATGGCTACGGCCTCGAGCCAGATGGAGAAGGCCCAGAGGATCTCGGAGAAGGTATAGTAATAGGGGAATGCGATGGCGAGGACGGCGGCACCGGCGAGGAGGTACTGGACACGGAAGGTATCGACGTTGGGGTCGTTGGTGGGCTTGTAGGCGTTGGTCATGAGGTAGATGATGTATCCTTGCGAACCGAGGAAGAGGAGCTTAAAGACAAAGTTGTAGATGCTATCGGTCGAGAAGATGTCTACGAGGTGTTAGAGATGTTGCGAACGAGGTATCGAGAGTCGTACCGAGATAACGAGTAACGTAGACAAACATGTAAAGAGCCTGGGACTTGAACGAGATGCCTGAGCAACTCTGGTGATTGTCAGCATTGTTAATCCATCAAAGACAAGGGAGAACTGACGTTAAGCTGCACCATCTTGTGCAGCAAGATGAAGATGCTGGCAAGATGCGAAAAATCCGCTGCGCTAACCGTTAGAGCCAGTCATCGAAGCTATTCCACGTCAAAACCTACCAGCGATGCGAAAGACGTTCAACATGATTGCGGTGTTGTGCTTATCGCGAAGCTAGACTAAGACAGGGGCAAGAGCGCAGAAGAGCTGCTAGAAGCGCAGCGGGTGGGCGTCGGGCGACAATATGAAGGATCTGAGCCGTAGGCAAGCGAGGGACCGAATGCAATTGAATCTCGTTCGTGATGGTGGATGATTGATTGTTGAGAGTTGCAAGCTTGAGCCTGGAGAGATTGACAGGGGAGCAGGATGATCATGAATCTTGAGACTCGACTCGGCCGGAAAAAGGACACGACGCGATAGCAAGCTCATTGGACCTTGCAGCTACGTAATGCGCTGGCATGTGGTTGGTGAGCCACAGATTCTAGCCACAGTGTGTCATGTATGTGGCTGGTGCCTCCGTCTTTCTCCGTTCCGCTTTGGGATGCTCAAGGTTCGAGTCTCCTTCAACAAGATCACCACCATGAGAATCACGGGGTTTACAGCCTCGTTTGATTGAGAGAGTCATGCTTCTTGAGATTTGAACGTTGGGCTTCATCAAAGGACTACTCACCAATGACGCAATGGCCTTTCTCACTGCCTCCCTCGGCAATACTACCTGTGGGCCTGGGCAAGATAAGTGACAAGACGGGATGAACCAGACCTTCAAGCTGGCCTCACACCAGGCTTTCTCTCATCTTTGTTTCCCTTCCCTCGTCCAATGCCTCGGTCTCGGCTTCAAATCGCCCGTCTTGATTTATCATCACACCACAGCTTTCAGCCTCAACCTGGTGCAACACAACCTCGCTGTCAGTCTCCTGTTCCTAGCTGAAATATTGGAAAGCCACAACTGCAGACCTGACATCTCAGGATACGAGTCAACTCTTTTTCGAGCTGCAGACAAAGCCTAGTTCGCCAAGAAGGGAGCAGCTCATGGTCGTCGCCCAGTCATGTGAGGACGCGTTGAGAGTCATTCATCCAGTTTTCAAAGTGCAAAGCCCTCTTTTCGTAAAAGCGCACCGAGAAACCAGTTGCCGGCATATCCGCAGAGCCTCTCCCCCGGTTGTTGGAGAGCGTGTTAATAAAACACCCCCCATGCCGCGCTACGATCCCGGGGCCAAGAGGCTTCCCCGGCTTGACGCTATTCGCTAGGTGCCCTGCCTCCACCTTAAGCGCTGTGCCAAGCTTTGATCTACTAGTCCCGAATACCTTGCAGAGTGCCTTGTACTTGAGTGACCTGATGGTACTTACATCCATCCCGTCTTTCACCTCATGCAGCAATTTGCGCACCATGCGGCCTATTCACAGCCTGGGCAGAATTGGGGTCGATAGCGGTCACCGAAGGCGCTTCTAGTCGCCACCAGGGCTGTGCTGAGGGCAGCCGAATGTTCACTGTCTAGTGCTGTTCGTCTTAGAGTTCACACAAGTGATGGAGGGTTGTCGGCTGCCTTTAGCCCTCTCAACCAACTAACATCTGCCCTGGGCTTTCAACCACAGCTGGGACCGACGCTCGTTTGTATGACGATGGGTTAAGGCCAGAACACAGTACAACTGACACAAAGTCTGTTCTTCAGTACAACACTCGTTATCTCTTGTCGACACTTGCTATGCATCCACATGTCGTCTTCACCAACTTCCCCGCGGTTCGCGTTCAGAACCTCCTGGCATGACCAAATCCGTGAGACAGGGGCTGTCGATCGTCTCAAGGAGGGACGCTACGATCAGTTCCCGCTCCAACAGACCCAGACCTTGACCAACAACGTCCTGGCCAACGGCTTTAACATTCTTGGAAACTCGTTCTTCAGTCGTGGAGCAACACCTGGAACTCTGGACGCCGATATCTTGCTGGTCAGCAAGTTGGCACCGTTCAAGAACGAAAACTTTGCACTCGAGGCTGGAGTGCTGGCTTGTTTCCATGCCTTTTCACACGATGGCGCCCGTGGCCAGTTGCGGGAGGCAATGAGAAGATGCGAGGTGCCCGGCCCTTTCTTTCTACACCAGGCCCGAGCCTACCTCCAGCTACTCATCCTGGCAAGCGGTATACGGTACGACTTTGTCCCTGACGAGGTCCCAGTTCTTGCCAAGGCCCTCCTCAACGTAGTCAAGGAGCGCGAACCCGAAGAACCCCTTCCGGCGATCATAGAGCATCTTCACCATGTCGGAAAAGAGTCCATCGACGACTACCTCCCGTTATACCTGGTTGAGATGATGCTATGCAACGCCCACTACAAGGAGAAACTACGAATCAAGTTGAACGAATTGAGAACCTCTTGCAAGTGGCATTCCGCATACCAGCTGGTGGCCGGAGCGGGTCAACTGAACAACCTCCCTGCCAAGGCCCTCCTTCGTTACGCATTGCCAGACAGAAGCTGGTGGGTGCCATGGACCCCCAATCTTAATAGGATCCGTGAATGGGAGACACGACTCTCTGAGAATGATCGATATCGACTTGTTTATGTTTTGGATTTGGAGGGGCCGGATACCAGGGGGCAGCAGCGTGGGCTTCTACGACATTCATGCTGTGGCAAGTTTAGTCCAGCTGCCGACTCTTTACCCCCGAAGAATGGCCAATACATAATGGACAGTCTCATGCGGGTCGTCGACCGTGCCATCGCCTGGGGTCCCGAGGCTATCGGTCTCATAGTCACAATGTGCATCAAGCCCCTACGGGTCGACTGGCAGACTATCGAACGCATCGAGGCGGCTTTGGAGCTACGATCTCCAGATGGCATCCGTGCATTGAAAGCCTATTCACGAGGCTTTGAAAAGGGAGAGTTGTCTGACAAGGTTCAGGCTTGCACAGCTGTTCTGGTCACAATCACGGCTGCACCTCGACTACAGAACCTCTTTGGCAGCCCGAGAGATCTTGCCGGCTCGGGATGCCGTGTCTTTATGGAGGCGGTTGAATATCTATACAAACAACTCTATGAACGCCAAGCCAGCGAGAGATTTGCACTCGCTACCGGTGGTCTTGGTCGCGCCCTTGCTTCTGCTAAATGGCTTCATGAGCTTTGGGACGACCGGTTCGTTGAGGACCTGAAAGGAGTACCTGGCGATCACTACATCTCGAATGCGTTTCACATCCTCCGCACAGGGTCAGAAGCCGAATATCTGATCCACCGCGATGATCTTGCATATTGCTTGTGTCTCTCCAAACCCGAGGATGCCGCCGCGCCAGATACAGCACGCTCTCCTCGCGTCAGTGATGGTAATATCCGGGCAATCCCCCTCGATTATGACCGTGGTATGCTTAGAGACAAGCTGTGTCGAGAGGTTCGAGAAGGATTTAGCCCGGATGAGGCGATGGCATGCGTGAACCAGAGCAAAAAGGAGCACCCCATCTTCGTCAAGAGACTACGCGAGCTCATCACCCCGGAAAACAACGACATGCTTTGCGTCAACATGGCAGCGTACTTGAGCCGGAACCACTCCATACCGAACGCAAAGCGTCCAGCAGAGTGCTGGCGACAGTTACTGATGCACAAGATGCGGCAGAGATCCCCTGGACTTCTGGAACGAGTCGGTGAAGCTCTACCGACGTCGAAGTTGTGGGTAGATTGGAAGAATCACCTACGGTGGTTGTATGAAGATAGACACCTTGATCCAGAGGGAGGACTCGGATTCACGCCGGAAAAGTTCAACGCGGTTACGGTTCGCAAGATGGGGATTGGAAGGTCGGTGAGCATGAGCACCAGCTCGACGGGGAGTAGTGGAGGGTATCCGTATTTAGGGAGGGACTTTGGTAGGGATTAACAGATTGATGATTGACATTGTATGTGATTTTACATGGTTATGAGGATTTTGATGATGATATCTGTAGAGTAGTTGAAGGGATTTATTATGATAGACAATCGACTCTATGATTTCGCTCAAATTTGATGGCTAAATTACACAAATAGATATATAAAATGATACATTTTGGCAATAAACAATCTGAACCTTCATCATCAACTCTGAAATCAGGGCATATCCCGTTCATGTCCAGGAACAGGGTTGTAGGCGTTATAGGGGTTCGTCGAAGGGTACGGCGGTCCACCCATGGGCCGAACTGCAGGCCTGGAATTACCAGTCGGTTGAGGAGACAAAGCTCCAGACTCTGGACCGTAGTTTCTGGCCGGAGGTGGGAAGAGGGGCATCGTGTTGACAGACTGAGTATCTGACTGAGGAACCCGAGTGTAACTTGATCCGATGCTTGGTCTTGTTCTCCGAATATGGTCAAGAGGAACGTCATCATGTATAGGAGACAATCTCGGATTGGAAGGTTGTCTAGCGTGTCGCTGAGTTCGAGATCCGAGAGTAGAAGCAGGAGAGGTACCGCCCCCAGAGACAGACCTCCGACCAAAGTTCCCAAAGGCATTCTCGGTAAAGTTGGTAATGGCAGAGATGTTGCGGTTCTCAACGCTGCTGAAGAACTTGCCCTCTCTTGGGTTAAGGTTGCCAAACTTGGTGCGCAAGAAGCGGATATACCTCCTCGCAAGCTCCTTTTGCTCCTCCCTCGGCGTGTTGAGCGTCTCGAATGACATTTCAAGAACATCGTCGAGATTTTGCTCTGCCTTGTCGAGTACCTCGCGGAAGGGAGGTGCTAGTGTTCTTCCGTGTGATGTACCGTTGTTGAGCTCGTCGAGGATGTACTTGCGGACTTCACCCTTTACAGGTCTCGTGACAGCGTGTGCTTGGACTTTTCCAGAGGTGATATCCCAGGCTAGCCATGCCATTGCTGAAAAGTATAACACGCTGAGAAGACCTTCGGAGACATCTTTGAAGAGGAGTGTGTCTTGACGGGTATTGCCAGGCATGTAGGTTCGGATGACGACGGCGAATTGAAGTACAGAGCGGACGAGGAGAAGGAACGTGGCGCCGTAAAACACATTGTGATACTATCACCAAGTTAGCATATTGCATAGGTCAAAGGAGTAATTGACAAACCTTTTGCCGTTCTCCATCAATCTTGACAGCCCTCAAAATAATAGCATCCGTAGCAGCAGCAAAAATCATGAGACAAAACCCAAAAACCAAGCCAGTAGTAGCAAGTTCAAAATGCGTCCACTTGTGCGAAACATCAGCAATGACATTAAGACTGTAAAACCTCATCCAAACGACAGCCAGAGAAAATCCGAGAAGCCATTGGAAGAATGACACCATGAATACTAGAAAGAGCCCGAATTTGGCGGATACCCACCACCAGTTTCGTCTCTCAGAGTTGGCTTTTATCTCTCGCCAGAGAATCGCATATGTTCCCCAGATTAGGAGGATTGTCGAGGCGAGGTGGAAGGCTTCCCAGAAGGGGGCGAGGAGGATGTAGCCGTAGACTACGGGGCTGGTGTCGAAGTGTAGCCATCTGTCGATGACGACGATGAAATACCAGCTAAGATATGTTAGACAATTGCTACCCCTAAGAAGAAAGAGGAGACTTGCAAGCAGAGAAAAGCTGTGCCGTAGAGGATAGTGTTGAATTCCTTCCAAAGCTCCTTCGGTCTATGAAGCAGCCAAAAAAAGACCCAGATGAAGAAGCCAGAAGCAAAGAACCATATCGTTACAAACGCAGCTCCCACAATGTCTCCCTCGGGGAGAGGTTGGGGAGATAGATTCCAAAGAGTCTTGTTCTGCATATCGTTGATGGGGGGGGGCTTTGATCTGAGGAAGGAATCTGAAGATTAGAGCTCAGGACTCGACCTTTTTGTCGATATTTCTTTCCCAAGGTCATTCAATCCTTTGAGCCGCTCTCTCTCTCGAGTGCCTAACAAGCATCCGCCTCCTCACTCACAGCCTGCTTTCTACAATTTCCACCCTCCCCCCATGTCCAAAAGTAACTCCAAGTACCTCTAGACCAGTACATCAAGATACAAGGGAAAAAGCAGGCTGTGTGACAAAGACCTGCCTGCAGACATCCTTCAACATTTCGTCTGAAAATCTGCCTATCACAATCGTGAACTTCACAGCCTGATTCACCCTTTTGCACGCAGCGGCCCGCCGATGTGATGGTAACTAATGCACCTCGCGACGCGCCCATGAGCCGAGAGGCGTTCTTGAAAGGAGCCAATGTCACGTCTCGTGATACCAGGCCGCATATCCGTCCTTTTCTTTGACAAGGGTTGAAACTGGAGCCCATGCAAGGGTGTGTGCAGCTTGGGGTCGAAGGATTGCGGGAGGGCTGAGTATTTTTGAACGTGGGGGGG
>NHTE02000018.1:383544-439077 GCA_002168265.2 Fusarium euwallaceae
GGGGGGAGCCAAGCGAAGCTAACGGCGAGATTGGGAAAAACTCAGACGCACCAGGGCTGGACTGGGGGTGAATCAAAGTCGCAACCACATTGCTTTCGTTAGTTCTGCCGTGAGGGGAACGACATCTCGACTCGAGAAGTGACTGGGGTTTAATCCCAAGACGGTAGACCGAGGGCCGAAAGCTGCTATCGGGGCGCCAGCCTATTTTTCTATTTGAAGGACCCTGCCTGCTCCTCCCACCTGGATAGATCTGCAACTCGACAAACACTTGGACACTCAACCTCCACTTCTACCCCCCGAGTTTTGCTCTCAAGACTCACCGATTCAGGGTCATCCCTCTGTCGCCAGCGTCCAATTCTTTCCTGCCAGTCTCCCTGCAGCCCATCATGACCGTCTCCGACAGGGACCAGGAGAAGGGTCTCGACGACCAGTCTGAGAGGGTCGAGGACACCGCTCATGGCACCGTTCACGATGCTGCCGGACACGGTCGCGCAGCTACTGATGCGTGAGTCAAAATTCATGAGTCTCCTGGTGTCATCGCTAACGAATATCTCAGCTACGGTAACTCACTTGTCCAGTTCGATCCTGTCGCCGAGCGTAAACTACGATGGAAGCTGGACTTGTTTACCGTACCGACTGTCGCGGTTCTCTATCTCTTCTGCTTCATCGATCGAGCGAATATTGGTGAGTCACTCAACTCATTCTGTGACTGCAGAGTCTGACCTCTCAGGCAACGCGCGTATCGCCGGACTCACTGAGGATCTTAAGCTCGTGGGCTACGACTATAACAAGATCCTCTCCGTCTTTTACATCTCGTATATCCTCTTCGAAATTCCCGCCACCGTTACTTGCAAGTGGATGGGTCCTGGTTGGTTTCTCCCTCTCACGTCGCTCCTCTTCGGCATTGTGAGTATCGCCACCGCCTTCGTCAAGACTCAGGCCGCCATCTGTGGTGTACGATTTCTCCTGGGTATCTTTGAGGCTGGTATGCTTCCTGGAATCGCCTATTACCTGTCCCGCTGGTATAAGCGCGCCGAGTTGACTTTCCGTCTGTCGCTTTACATGGTCATGGCTCCTCTCGCTGGTGCCTTTGGAGGTCTCCTCGCTAGTGGAATCCTGAAGCTTGATCACTTTGGCAGCCTCCACCACTGGCGCATGATCTTTGCGATCGAAGGCATCATCACCGTTGGCCTCAGTCTCCTGGCCTTTTTCACCCTGACTGACCGACCCGAGACGGCTTGGTGGCTGTCCCAGGAGGAGAAGGAGCTTTGCATTGCCCGAGTCAAGTCGGAGCGTCTGGCTCAGACCGAAGTCGTTGATGGCATCGATCGGGTCAAGCTCTGGCGCGGTATTTCCAACCCAATCACGGTCCAGATTGCTTTCATCTTCCTCTTCAACAACATCACTGTCCAGGGTCTCGCCTTCTTCCTCCCGACCATTGTTGGCACCATCTACCCCGACTATAGCACCGTTCAGAAGCAGCTCTACAGTGTGCCGCCCTACGCAGTCGGTGCTTTCTTTGCTGTTGCTTTCCCGGCTCTCAGTTGGTACCTCGACAAGCGCCAGATCTTTATCATTCTTTCGGCACCTACGGTCATTGCTGGTTACGCCATGTTCCTTGGATCCAAGGTGGCTGAGGTTCGATACGGCGCTTGCTTCATGATTGCTAGCACTTGTATGGTGCTGGGTACCATGACGAATGCCCATATCAGCGCCAACGTGGTGAGCGACACTGCTCGAAGCAGTGCTATTGGTCTCAACGTGAGTTCTCTGACTTCTCATCCTTTATCAAATACTAACAGCATGTAGGTCATGTTTGGCAACATTGGAGGTCTCATCGCTACTTGGTCTTACCTCGTCAAGGATGCTCCTCACTTCCCTACTGGTAACGGCCTTAACTTGGCCTGCGGATGCATGATCTTCATGCTGAGCATCGGTGGCTACCTGTGGATGAAGTGGGATAACAGCCGACGAGACAAGCGAAACGTTGAGCAGGAGCTGGCTGGCATGAGCCCCGAGGCGATTGCGAACCTGGACTGGAAGCACCCTGGTCACCGATGGCGACTGTAAGGACAAAGCATGAGATTGTTACGAGTTTTATTGGCGGCTACTTTGAGCCCTGTCTTTGTTATCTTGTTGGATAATACCAGCGACTTGTCATGAAGAATGGACTGATCTCCACCCCTAATCCTTTGTTACCCCTGCCTGATGAGATGACCCTGTGACCAGCCCCTGTTCCTAACCAGGCTCACAAAGATTGATTAGATACATGAATCACTCTAGCGACTCTTTGTAGAATTCATCGCACAGCTTGTCAACCTCGTCAACAGTCAACATGCGATCACCAGCCTGAGGGGCCACCTTGCGCCAGAGCTCTTTCATCTTCGGGGACATGGGCACATCGTACCACACTCTGGGTTCCGTGATAATGATACCAGGGAAAAGCAGGCGCTCCCGCCAGTTGAGGGGCTCGATGGGAGGAAGGTCATCCTCCTCCGGCTTGGTGTCTTCCTCTGACTTCTTGGTGTCGTCCTCTGGCTTGGTGTCATCCTCCAGCTTCTTGGTGCTATCTTCAGACTCCTTGGTGTCATCCTCTGGCTTCTTGGTGTCGGTGTTGTCGTTGGTGCCAGTGGTATCGGCGGTGTCAGTGCCGGTGATGGTAGCGGTAGCGACAGGCTCGGGCTCGGGCTTGTTCTTGTTCTTGTTCTTTCGAGGTCGAAGCGTCATGCTAGTCCCAGCGGTCTTCTGAGGAGACCCCTTCTTGGGAGAGGATCGAGTTTGATCAGTGGCTGGGAGAGGGTGAGGAGGCATGAGAAGGCGATCCTCCTCAGCCTGCGTCTTGGTGTTTTCGTTGTCCGCCATTTTTCCTCGAGTCTAATACACAGTTCACAGTCAGTCAACGAGACTCTTGATAAACAGAGCGATACTCACAATCGCTTGCTGCGAGGTTGTAGCTCTCTTTGAAAGGGCCGAGGTGGTGTATCGACACTTGGAGACCCCTCGAGACTTGGAGGAGGAGCTTGGTCAAGATAACATGTTGTGATCGGAACAAAATCAAAACGAGAAACTAATTTATGCATGAAGGTGATACAGAGGCTGAATGCTCTTTGAGGGCGTTTGAATGCCATTGTCGTGAAGGCGATGAAACACGTTGGTGAACAGATAGAAAGCAGTGGATGCTGGATAGAGACAATGAGTTCCATCAACAAAAAAAAAAAACTCCAATTTCGACTCGATTGGAAAGGGTTTGTAAGAACAGTATTTTATGCCATTGCGTTTGATCTGATAACCCTCGTTTACTTTTTGAATTCTGTAGAGGCAGACATGGCCTTCCACCCTAAATGGGCGATTCTCAGCTTGAAAGGGGCGCGCCCCTCTGGCCTCACCACAGACTGCCTGCGCCTGCAGCCCCCTTCAGTGATCGTTTAGTATCACCTAGAAAAAATGGACTCGCCAAAGTGTTCAGGATTTCGGAAGGATATCTTGAGATGGATGGAGAGACACCCTATATGGACATGGACCTGGATCCAGGGATCGACGAGCATCGAACTGTAGTCACATTTGAACACCAAACGATGTTATGATAACTATGACACGGCAGAGCAAGGTCAAAAATGGAACTTGGTAGAGATGGTTGTAAAAGCGACGTTCCCCAGTTTTCGTTTGAAAGCTCAAAGGTGGCCGCGGCGAGAGTGTAATGGTATATCTCTAGCACAACGTGATTGAACTAGGGGACCATTACCTGCAGCTCAAACGCACTCACGCAAATGTGTACCTAATTGGGGGAATTCAGGCTCAGGCAAGACAAGCTCCTTTAAAACGAGCTTAACATCGGCGTTTGAGCCTTGAGGTTGAAGCATCTGCACTGGAATGCCATCTGTAAAAGAGGCCAAGGATGGTCAAACTGAAAAATACCCTACAGTTAGGAGCGCATCTACTGGGAAGAATTAGGATCTTGTAGTTATGGATGAGGTAGTTGTTGCTAAAAACCCCCTTTGATGGTCAGTAAAATGGCACAACAAGGGCTTTGTTTGGAATCTCGCTCGCCATTGTCAGGCAGCGAGCCACTTAATAATACCTCGGCCGAGCTATAGAGTGGTCTAAAAGGAACTTTGAGATCAAACGAATGGTGTGTCTAGTAAACGCTTCAAAGACTGGGTGCTTTGCCTTCAAATCATGACAGTCCACTTGACGCACGACATCGAGTGCGTGCACTGCACACTCATCTGAACCAATGCCCGGGCCCCTTTGTGGATATGCTAATGGCTTACAGGAAAACAGGATAGAGTGAAAATTCAAGATATCATCAAAAGTTCAATCGTAGGTCTACGGGGGTCTTGTTGCATGCAAACCCGACTTTCCTCGAACCCGATGGGGACTACTTGAGCAAACAACAACTTCCCAATATCTCCAATCTTGGCAGAATATACCTGATGAGTAAAGACGGTATTCCACTTCTCCTTTTCCTGGGTCAAGCGCTCCTTCAAAGATATCATTACGCGGAAACAGGCCGTTGTGCAGTGACGACCCAGTGCCAGCCTCACCTCCACCAGAACACCCGACCAAAACACACTTCCCAACGAGCTTGAACACATCTTCCATTTCAATCAACACCTCTTTTCATCCTTGTTCCTCTCTTCCCTCTCAATCAAGAAAAAAAAAACGTCTCATTGTCGATAAACAAAGGCCCGTCAACAAAGTAATACCCCGACATCGACAATGTTCATGGGACTCCTTTCACCTGTTTGTTCAGGCACATCCTCAACCACCAAACAATAATAGATAAATTACTTCTTCACCAAACCAAAACATATTTCCCCTTCCTCTCATCTATCACAGTTCCAAATGCCTCCATCTTTGCATCACGCCTACACCATCAAACGCAAAGCATCAGAGACAAAAATGAACAGTCCAACCTCGACTCCACCCTCTACTCCTCCCTTCGACTCCCCCGCCACCTGGAACTGGTACTGTCGAGGCTGCAGAACCGAATACAAGCTCTCCGTCACCCGTCGATGTCTCAACTGCACCGTGTCGATCCACACTGGGAAATCCCACTCGCCCCCTGAGGTCCGCCGTCGTCGTATCAGGAGGCAGAACAGGATCCCGCTTGGTGCCTTTGATTATGAGTATTGGACCAGGTACAATGACTGGTGTCGATTCCGGAGCGCGTACGAGAAGGATCCAGACGGGTGGAAAAGCCGCACTGAAAGAGAACTCGAGAATAGTGAGGGCAGGGAGCGTAGGGCCTTGATGTGGCACCTTGAGAGGAAGAGAAGGATCGAAATCACCGAGGAGCGAAGGAGCAAATTAATAAAGGCGACGTACTCGTGCGAGAAGGATTGCGACTATCCCAGCCAGTGTCATCATGAGCGATGGGCTGCGAATAAACTGCTCTCGTCTCTCCAGTGCCCCGGTCAAGTTGTGGGAACGTTGTTGCCGCCGTGTAAAAGAGAGGGACCAAAGTCACCCCTGTGCCGCCTCCTACCAGACCTCCTACCAGAACTGGAGTTGGACAAGGACGGAGATATGGCCATGATGAGCCCAGAGAGCATGATGAGTCCTGAGAGCATGGCAAGCCCGGACAACATTACAAGCCCAGAGAACATCGACGACAACGACGAGATCATCAACGCCTACAAGGTGTGTGATGACAATCTTCCTATTAGTGCTGACTGACAAGGAATAGAAACCTCACCGATCAAAGAGGGTCAGATTTGTTTAGCAAGGAAGTATGGAATAGTAAAAAGTCATCTGAGAGGGGATACAGCGGGATTTCATTAATAGTTGACAAACCTCAAATCATACAGCGAATTGATAATTGCACTCCAACCTCATAACTCTTCCGTGACTCGACTCGACTCGACTCAACCAGGAAACTCGTATTCTCCGTGTCTACCTAATCCAGTCCATCAGCACAACGGTCCATGCCTCATCTCATACACCACGCCGAGGCGTACGCACAGCTGCTGTACACGGCTCTCGCAGCCAAAACGGCACACAATAACTCGTCATGGCGTGGGCCTTTTCATAATCGGCGCCGGCTTCTCGCGTAAGTTGATTGACGCCAAGACTCCTCGTGTGCCTTTTCAGAGGGCAAGCACCTTGCTTCGGCTATCCAAGCCGTCGTCGTCGTGCCGGCATTCGTCCTTCTTGCGGCGCCTCTTCGAATTCGAATCAAAGCATTTCTGCATTACCGTCCCATAAACCAGCATTCCACAAGACCCAAGCAATCATAGCAAAGCAAAAACCAATCCCGGATCGATCAAGAGTCGTCTTAACCCTCGAGCGCCTTGGCCTTCTTCTTCTGCTCCACCTTGAGCAGGAGGGCGCGGTTGATGTGTGGCAACACACCACCGTATGCAATCGTCGCGCGGATCAAGGTGTCGAGCTCTTCGTCGCCACGGATGGCAAGCTGGAGGTGGCGGGGAGTGATACGCTTGACCTTGAGGTCCTTGGCCGCATTCTGTCATGAAAACGTCAGTATCTGCATCAGGCACCAGCAGTGACTTGGGAAAACTTACGCCTGCCAGCTCCAGGACTTCAGCTGTCAGATACTCGAGAACAGCAGTAACGTACACGGCAGCCTTTGCTCCCACGCGCATCTTGTTCTGGGTGTTTTGCTTCAGGAAACGCTTGACACGACCACAGGGAAACTGGGAGACGCGCAGTTAGTAAACGCCGGGATAAATCTCAGAGTGCGCGATGCAGCCTCGCACACCGACTCGTCTTTGCTTGCGCATCCCGGTGTCCCGCATCAGCTCCGCACGCGAGCAATGTCGCTATCCGTCCCAGAACATGGGCAGCCCCTCGTTGGTCCGTCGCATAGGTGCAGGCACTGCGGCAGAGTCGACAAAGGAATGCGCCATCGTCGTGAAAAGGGTTTTCTTGCCGTGCGGAGATAGTCGACGCGTCGAAAGGCGGATCGTGAAACTCGATATGCGTGGTATACGGGATTTGGGATGCGCGCAAATCGATCGTCGAAACAAGGCCCTCCTCCTCTGACTGAAATCGTGTCCAAAACTCACCTGAAGACCGGCGCGCGCAGAGTGACTCTGCTGCTTCTTAGAGCCTTCGGCAGCACTGGTCTTGCCTCCAGAGCTCTTTCCACCAGAAGACTTTCCCTTTCCGCCCGCCATTGTTCAAGTGGTCGCGTAAAAAAAATCGGGAATAAAATGTGGGAAAAAACTGTTGATGGAAGAATGCGGATTCGAACGCGGTTTCCGATCGGTCGAGTCGTCGTGGGATGTTGTTGATGGTGGGAAACGCGGGATCGAGGGATCGTGGTGGCAGAAATTTAGCGGGTGGTGCTGATGTTGTTGCTCAGGCTCTGCTTTGCCTTGCCAGTCTGGGCGAGGGCGATCTGTTCGGGTCGGGTCTGTGAAGGTACCTGCCTGAGGTACAGGCTACAGCACCATTGTCCCGCACCTGCCTGCTAGGCTGGGCAGACAAGCAGGCGGCACTTGCCAAACAAGGACAAACGCTTGGCATTGGTTGCTGGGCCCGAAGTAAACCCGAGTCGGAAGCTGGGCCACCACCGAGGCTGAGAGAAAGAGGACGTGTGATATCGCGACTGTCAAACGTCGTCTTCCAGTGCGTGAGAGTCGTCAAAAAGGAAAAAAGTAGAAAGAGGAGAGAACGTAGACTTGCAAGAGACTTCTTCCAAGTTTCCAGGATTCCTGGCGGAGGTGCTGTGTTGGTACTTACTTGGGCTCACCTCTGGACAAGCGGCAGTCTGATTGTTGTACGCCCGCGACGGGTCGCCGCATATCGACAGCTGCGACTCGCCCAGGCAATCCTGATTGTGGTCATGCTTGCCGAAGCGTGTACTGGGATGTCTCCCGAGACAGACGTGGCAGCTGGTGGTTTTCTGTCAGGAGGGAGTGCACACGGATGCTCGCTGGTTGACATTGGATGTCGTTGTCGGCGACAGTTGAAACCAAGGCGGCTCGACGATGGAGACGATCGTGTCCCGCTGTGGCTGATGCGTGGCTGCAGTGGCTGCCGTTAGCCGAGCATTTTCCATGCAGGGGATCTAGATGAGACACCAATCAAGAGACAATCATGGTAAAAGTCAAACTCGACTGGACGAGTTTTAATTTTATTAATAAACATTTTAGGTAGGATGAAACCGGGGGAATGTGACGGACCGTCTACATGCTCATCACGACCAATGGACCTCTTTTACCTCACACTGGATTCTATCGCACCTCTGTTGCCAAGATAATTTACTGAGCCTCTGGTGCACCAATCATGCGTTTCACATATGGTTACTCAAAAAGAATATAGTACCTGAGAACCTTAATATTATCTAATTAACTACTTATAAACTTTTGGGTGCCTTTGTCCTGCCATTTCTGCTGTCGGTTACCCCAGTGGTGGGACCTATTCAATTTTACCATCTTCTACCTATGGTAAAAAAAAAAAAAAAACCGGCGATCCATTTCACAATCCCCAGATAACCACTTTCGGTTTATGCCATCTTAGTATTATACGGGTGGCATAAGTAAAGGAGAATTCGAACTGCATGTGCATAGGGGAGAGAATACTACCTACGTATCGAGCTCGTCCGTTTCGGACGGAGCAGTCCGGGCGAATGAATCCTTCGGGCGAATCTTCCGGACTTGGTACGGATTTGCATACGGACTAAATCCTTCTGATTATGAGATCGATATATTGAATGTTCTCCATAATGGAGAGTTTTCGAAGTATAAGAAGGTAGTATCCCATCGGCTTGTCGGTGTTCAAATTCACCTCCTCATTCACTTGCACTAGCAACCAATCTCATAACCATCTTTACAATCAACAATCAAGCCACTTCCCAAATATCATCGAAATGTCTTCCCAGGCTCGCAAGATTGCCATTGTCGGCGGAACTGGCACGGTTGGCACTCCCACCTTGAGCTCCCTCCTCAAAAAGAACATCCACACCATCACCGCCATCTCTCGCAGCGACTCGTCTGCCACTTTCCCCGAGAACGTCACCGTCCTCAAGGGCGACTACTCAAATGAAGACTTCCTCGTCTCAGCCCTTAAGGGCCAGGATGTTCTCATCCTACAGCTCAGCCCCAGGGCCATGGGCGTCCAGGAACCACTCATCCGCGCCGCAGCCAAAGCAGGTGTTCCATACATCCTCCCCACAGAGTTTGGCACCGACATTGAAGCTCTGGACTTGACTCGCGAACAACCCATGATATCGGGCAAGAAGGGTCTTCGAGACCTTGTGGAGCAGCTTGGTGTAAGCAGCTGGATCGCTGTGGTCAACAACCTCTGGTTCGACTGGTCCATCAAGATGGGTTGCTGGGGCATCAATGTCAAGGAACGCAAGGCCGAGATATGGAACGGTGGCAACATCAAGGTCAACACGTCGACTGTCAAGCGTGTCGGCGCTGCTGTGGCTGAGCTTCTCAGCCGGCCCGAGGAGGAGCTCTCTGCGTACAAGAATAAGCCATTCTACATCAGCTCCTTCTTTATCTCGCAGAGGGAGATGCTTGAGAGCGTGCAGCGCGTTACTGGGACTACTGATGCGGATTGGGAGATCAAGGAGAGGGATAATGAAGAGTTTGGCAGAGAGTGTGATGAGAAATTCATGAAGGGGGACATGATGGCTGCTCTTCACAAGTTGTCATCTTTGCAGCTTCGGGAAGGACTCGGAGGGAACTACAACCACAAGGTGGTTGATATGGAACGGTTCGGACTCCAGCAGGAGGATCTGGATGAGGTTGTCAAGGGGGCTGTCGAATCTGCGCTGGTGTAGGCCGGCTTGCATTACTTTCTTTGCCTTGTTAGATTTGCAACTAGAGCTTTAGAACGGCAGTCTCAATGTCTTCCACTCAATAATACAAACATACACCTCCCACTTTAGTTGTGTTACTGCTGTGTTATTTCCGTTGGGTTGCTCAGTGGCCTACCTCCACCGCTTCTTCTGGCCCTTGACCAAGCATACACCTCCCAATCACAATGCCATCTGACATGTCAAGATTCACGGTAGCACAATAAAACGCGGTCGTTGCTTTACTTCTTGAACTTGTAAATGACTTGCTAAAATTCATAACGCGTATTCCCACATGTATAATCCCATATATTTATACCCTTACTTCCTCAAATCGCCAATCTCACCAATCTCCCCACTAATGTTAAACAGCGTCATGACAGCCGAGTGATCCGAAGTCCACTCGTCAAGCGGGTGACCTGACTTGGGAGGCTTCATGACCCACGAGTCCACCACCTCGAGGCCAGCACCCTTGTGGTAGATAAAGTCGAGGCGCTCATACGGCTCCTCCTTGCCCCAGTCCTTGTTCCACGGTGTTATGGGTCCGTACGTGATGCCCTCGTCATCGTCCGGGTTTGGGTGTGCTGCGCGGTACGAGTCTATCATGCCCGCCTCGGTGGGCTTCATCGATGTCGGCCAGTTGAACTTGCCCTGGCCGCAGTTCTTCTTCTTGCGCTTGTCTGTCCAGTCTAGGTGCGACGGAGCGTTAAAGTCGCCGACGAGGAAGAGGGGCTCGATGTCGGCGCTTCGGAGGTCGTACTTCATAGCCTTAAGTGTATCCTCAACTTGTGTAGGTCGACCGCTGTCATACTCGCGCTGCATCACCTTGTCGGCCTTCATCCCGCTGTAGCAAAAATCGTAGGGTCCGTAGGGCTTGTAGTTGAGGTGGGCGACCCAGAAGTTGACCATCTGCCAGTCGTCGTCGAGCTTAATGCGGGCGCCGCCCGACCTGTTGATGACGCCCGAGGTGGACTCGATCGGGTACTTGCTGAGGATGCTGGGGCTCACTTCGCTGGCCCAGTAGTACCAGCCCAGAGCCTCAGCCAGCGCCTTGACCCGCTTGCCCGAGCCGTCCTCTTGGATGCCGATGATGTCGGCCTTGGAGTTGATGATGAACCTCAGTTGCTTGTCGTGGTAGTCCTTGAACTTTTCACCACCGAACCACAGGTTGTAAGTCATGACCCGGAGTTGAGGCACCTTGACTTCAGTACGGCTTCGTACGCCAATTTTGACCTTGAGAGATGCCAGCGAGTTTCCACGCTTGGCCCAGACGACAAATTCGGCCCCCTTAGAAGTCCTCCACGGCTTGCCACTGATGGTACCATCCGTGCTAAGCCAGAGCCAGTTTGGCAGTGGTGTTCCGTCGTAAAACTTGACTCCCTTGTTTCCACCTCGAATCAGGCCCGCGACCGTGGCAGTGTATGGGTCGCTTCCACGAGCATCGGGGAGTGTGATCTCATCGACGACGAACTCGAGGTTGTGCTCCTCCTTCTTGGTGATGAAGACATCAAACGGCGGCGCCAACCACACATACTTGTCCCTGGCGTGAAAAAAGGCAGTGTATCGTCCAGGCTTAAGTCCTTGAGTCTCGAGGGTGACTCTTCCCTTGCGCTTGGGTGCGTATTTCCACGAGACAGAGTTCTTGGTGTATTGCTCGCCCCAGTTGGGGATCAGGCCTTGGCCCGCCTCGTAGTAAAGTCCGATCCAGTTCTTTTCGTGGGGATCCCTGGTCTCGTAGTCAAAGGTAAATCGTGGTTCGTCCCCGACGAGTTGTAGGACGCCTCCTTCAGGTTCCAACTTGTTGGCTCTGGCGGAGAGGGTGAGGAAGAGTAAGGCGGATATCACCGCGAGTAAAGGTTTTGGGAAATACATGATTCAACAATGGTCCCACTGCCTCTTGGGCAGAGCTTCTGTCAAACGAATTGCAGAAGAGAGGGAGATTTAAAGAGCCCAAGATCAAGAAGTCCAGACCTGGGCCTCGGTGGTTTAAAGACAAACCGGGGTCAGCTGAGGGGAATAAGCAGCAGCCTACCTAGACGACCAGTCCCCATGTTCTCGATTGGATCTCTCAAGATCACAGAAAGAAAAAAAGTGGTTTCCAAAAGGCCTGCCAAGACCACTCCGCCGCGTATTGGCGCCGCCGCGTCAGCTCCTTTTGCAGCGACATGAGGCCACTCACGACTGTGCCGTCCCCTGGCGACTTGCCTGAAGCGGCCAGCCGTCAAGGTCCGAGGAGGAACAGGGCTAAGCGAGAGGCTTGTAAGAAGCTTGCCTCCACACTTTTTTCTTGTCAGAGACGAAATGTTATTCGTCGGGATAAGAGCTAGTCGTAGATCTGAGCAGGAATTGTCGCGTGCTGCTGATGCTTCCTTGAATGCTATTCGTATAGAGACCGACACTCTATCTGTGACCAACAACCTGTCAGCCTACATATTTGCGCAGCAAATGGCAACACCAACTCCAAAGGATCAACGCCTGCACGTTTCGTGTACCCAGTTCTAGACTCGAGGCTCTGTGTACGTCGTCCAAAAACTCGCAGTGCCGTTGGTTCTATTTCCAGGAGTCGTCATCTCATTGGTCCCCGTTACAGGGAATCGATTCCTCCTCATCGTCTAGCCGTTGCCCGACGCAAAATTGCGCAGGGTGGCTGAGTTAAACCATTTGTTGTTGTAATATCCATAAAAGCTCCCAATGCCGAGTCCGTCGGGGTTGAAATTTCACCTTTCCCCAGGTTGAAAGTCGAATCACGTTGTCTGCTCCATCGCAAAGCTTGTCGTTTATGGCTAAATACGAATATTGTAGTACGTACCCTGGCGCAGCAAATGGCGTCCATAGCAAGTACCTGAAACTTGTCTGCTCGGTTCGGGGAATAACAGTCTCTGGAATACGGGCTTAAAGCCAAAGGCCGGCCAACGAGCGACATTCCATTGTCACAGGTTTCCTTCATACCAGTTCTGTTTAACCACCTGCCTATTAGACATTCGACGCTGAGTAATTTGACTCGTCACCACGACGAAACTTGTTGATGGCACATTTACTGCGGCAGGATGCCTCAGGTGAAAGAGGGCTGTGCCCGGTGAAGCCCAATTCCAGGCCCGTCATCCAATGGCCTGTGACAGAAGTCGTCAGCTCACTTGCTCAACTCGGTAACCGCCGAATACATAGGGCTGCACCGCACCGCTTGTCAGGCCCGAGAATTCCAGAGCACCTACGCTTATGGATCTGATGTAGTTTTGAAAAGAATGGTCCTCGTAGTTATAGGTAGCAAAGGACAACGACTAGGCAACTATGTTGCAGGCAGGGCCAAGAGGTTGCACTGGTCGGAACGAGCGGTGAAGGCCTCCACTACCTCAGTCGGTCAGTCAACCACCAAGAACGAGAACGAGAACGACGAAATTAATTCAGCATAATCAGCGCAGGTAGTATTCCATAACACCAATTCCTCAAAAACATCGGCCGCACTTATCTCCGTGCCGACCACTCATCGTGATATGATGTGGTATTTGAGAAACAAGCTCGCTGCCTAGATGGAACGAAATCTGACTCGCCACGTGCGTTCCAAGACCTCGCAAGGCCAGCCATGACGAGAATGGAATGCAGCTGGCACAGTGTTCGCTGCAAATCCCCTCAAAAACGTCATTGAGGCGTCTTCACCCCTGAACTGCTGACTCTCCTCTGGGGAAAGAATCCGGAGAGAGGTGACCTTCCGGACATCATCTTGGTTGGATCGGCCGTACACCTCAAAAGGTGCGGAGGCGAAGGGGGGTCACGGACGGCCGAACCTGCAGGATATGCAAGAGCGGGAGGGCGGCAAGACGGGAGGGCCTGCAGAGGACAGCGTGGTAGATGACCAGCAGCCTGGCACTCTGGGAACGATTTTCGCTTGGGCGTCACGCAGATCTTGGGCGTCGGTGCCTGGCGTTCGCTCGACACTTTGCTTGAAGCGGAGCTCGCTCGGGTGGCAAATGTGTCCTGGAAGCAAGCCGTGAGGCTCAAGAGCATGGATGGGGCGGCTGACGTCGATCCCCCGCCAAGCAGGAGAGAGGCCCAGCAGGTGCTTGCTGCTGCTACATGTGCAGGGCGACGCAGACCTACCGGTGTGATGTGATGTGATGTCCCGATATCCAAGAAAGAATCGTAACTGGGTCAACTTGATAAAAGGTGGGTGTTGTGAGAGACGTCGCATGACTGCGTTGCGGTGCGGTTGACCAGGTTTATCAAGACACGTGCTCCCGTGATGCTCAGAATGGTGGGCAATGACAGACTCAGCACTCTAATTTGAGCTACAAGCACACTCAGCAATCCGCGGATAGCATCCGATTGCCGGCCCTTTCTGGAGGAATTCGAACAAAGAGTTCATCTTACAAAAAGAGTCAGGGGCGTCAAAGCCCGCGTGACTCTGGAGCCGCCATCTCCGGGGCGAGGGGTGAGCGACCGGCGGCGCCATCGCCAAAAAAAGAGATTGAGGCTAAGGGACACACACACACCGGGGGATGATTTCCCAAGGATTCCAGCAAAATGGACCCCCCTCCGGTTCTAGGGGAACGACGCTCCGGGCGGCGAGGCGAAATAGGGCGTACCGCGCTAGTGGGCTTCTCGAATTTGAACCTGACGAGGGGTGGAAAAGGAGATGATGATGATGATGGATGAGAGGGGCCCGGCCGAGTGGTGATTGACGGCCATGACGGCGGTTCTGTCAATCACTTGTCACTGTTATTACTCCGTAAGGATTTCACGATACGATGGATCTCTAACTGTCTCATCACAGTGTGATCCACTACCATCTGAGAAATGTCGTTGGATAACCAGACAGGATCAAGGAACAAGGACCACAGAGGCAACAATGGGCAACGCCTCTCATCCAGTGACTGACTGTATCATCTTGAACAACCCCTCTCCCAGCTATCGTTAAAACCCAGGTGGCCAATCTCCAGGGACCCGGGACCCCTTCCCAAGGGCCACCGCCAGCCGGGCCTTGGCCTTTCAGCGGTTGGGACATGGGACACGAACGGCGACCCAAAGGACCGGGGGAGAGGCACCCCTGAGATCAGGCCCCCTGAAAGCGACGGCCCAGGCGGGCGGGTTGGGATCACCCCGGCTTGTAGACTTGGTGTAGAAAGAGGGGCAGCAATTCAGCATGAGGCAAAAGGGGGCAACCAGAGGAGGAGTAATCCATCGTCTGAGTTGTGACGATAATCGTTTTGTGCTTTGTTATGGGCAATGACTTGAATACCTATGAAACTGGAAGAAAATGCAAATGCAAAGAAGATGGGCGTAGTGGTCTCCTAGGTTACGGGGCAATAAGGATCTCCCAATGTTTTCTTTTGTTTCTAGCCTGCCAAGCTAGACTCACAGCCGAGAGAGAGTTCACACTGTACAACCAAAAAGTCTGAGCGTATGAATGATTGGCTTCCCGTCCGGACGGGCCGCTTACTGGCATTCGGGAAGGCTTGCTTGTTGTTGAACAACAAAAAAGAGACACACATAAGAGTCGAAAATCTGCAGAGGAGAGTCACGTCAGTCGCCCTGCATCCGCCGCCGCTCGGATACAACGTCGACGGGCTCAAGTAGACGTCCGTGCAAAGGAAAATTGAAGCGGGTTTAATTCAGTTTTTTAGAGAAGATCCAGAAGAAGACAAGTCCGAGCCGCACTCGGATCTCTGTGTGTGTGTGTGGCGCCTCGTCTACATACACGTGGCCGTGACATGGACGGGATGTGTGCTGGAACGATTTGCATTAATATGCATTTTAATTGAGGCATCTCAAATCTCCTCTGCAACTTCCTCCTCCTCCCCTGGAAATAATACATCATCCTCTTCCTGTCTCTCCCCCTGTATGGGAAATGGGAGGTTTCGGCAAAAGGACGTTCGCACCGACGCAAAGGTTCAACTGTTTTCGAGAAAACAAAGCAAGCAGAGACATTGATTTTTATCTCGATATGGAATAGAAGAAGCCCGAGCGCGCGAACACAGCAGAAGAAAATGGGTTCATCCCACCACCACCATGCAAGTTCCATCTTTTTGTGCTAGGTAGTGCCAGCTTAAGTGTGTAAATTACACGAAAAAACGCAACATCTGTACTAGACCAGCCCCGGGGGAGAAGAAGAAGTCTCCCGGGTCGCGTGGGAAAGGGGGCCAAAAAAGCTGCAAGATGGAGCGGACGCAAGATGATCGTTTAGATTTCCTTGAAATAGCCAAGAAGCCTTCTTCTTTTTTTCCGTTCGGGGAATAACAAGAATAGCATGCATAGCGGGACTGGGCAGCATTCAAATCTCGACTCTTTTCCCATCGATCCATTCATTCTCCCCCCCCTTTCTTAGCCCCCCCAGCTTGAACGGTACTACCCAGTCATTTCAATATGAGACGATGTGCAGGCTGCCTCTCGGCCGACCGTTGCGATCAGTCTGAGGCCCTGTTTCAGACCGGACGGTGCATGACAATATTATATCTTCTCTGCTATGGTGTGGTATTTCGGTGGTGGTGGTGGTGAGCATACAAAAGAAGCGGTTAAGAACATGCATGGATGGGTTAAAGCTGAGAGATGATATGCAACCCTCGGCAATGGGGAACAATGTACCGTTTGTCAAACCTTGTGCAACAAGCCGCATCCATTACGGGACTTTGAAGTTTGACGGTCACTGAGTCAAATCGGGCTGCCTCTGGTCCTCCCGAGTCAGGCCAGACGGTGTAGAACGGGCAGAGTCATTCAGAAGAAAAAAAAAAGGCCCTGGGCTTAAAAGTCTGGGCCCCTCAAAAATGAGTCGTCGTTCATGGTTTACGCAAGTCATGGAAGCGAGAGAGTGAGAGCTCTAAACATGGGTGCCGCGGGATCTGGGAGGCAAGATGCACAGCGGGAAACATATGCACAACATAATATTCATTGAGAGATGTTCCTAGACACGCATATTCCCTAGGATATCTTACCTACCTAGTCTAGTTGAAGTCCGACACACACAAGAGAGAGACTCACACAACAATGGTCTGTGTCCACGCCAGCATCCCATATCTGACCCCACCCAGGAGCTTTTTTCCAAATTGTGAGAGAAAGCTCGCACTGGGCTGTCAGGGAGTGGACATTGGATGTCTACTTCTAGAGCTCTCTCGCCTCAGCTCCTGTCGTCGTTTGCATACCCGTCACGCGGGAAGTACCTCGCAGCCTCTACAACAGAGCCAAGCATCCAATCCCATCACCTACGAGATGATTTACTGGCCAGTGGATCACGGAAAATGCATCTTTCTTTAGCTTGCACCATCACCCAAGAAATAGGAGCTGGAGCCTCGAAAAGCCAGCCTCTCCGCCCCCCTTGTAAAAAAGAAGTGCACGTCGAAGTGGAGGGGAGACAGACAGACAGACAGACAGACCCCCCTCCCCACAAAGGAGAAATGCGCCTAGCAACTCGATGACGGGACACAGCAGCAAGACAAGGCGAGTTGCCTAACCCTGCCTTTTTGATTGTTGTTGACTCGCTTGTTCGAAATGGGGCTTTCTGTGCATCCATCAGCCAACCGATCTCCGTGACATGCCAGAAGGTTAGGTTGTCAACCGCGATACATGCCTTGCCTCTGTCGTCCATCCCCTGTCCAGGAACCAGCCTCTGTCTTCTACCGTCAATCCATGAGCCATCCATAGGTCGGTCAGGGTGGTTTTTGGCTCAGGGGACGGAAGACTCCACAGTGGGCTTTCTGGCAGACATCAGCGCTGAGGTCCCACAGTAAATTGCGCTCTCCCAGGGCCATCTGCTCTGCCAGTCGTGGAATTGGAGTGTAGGTACTTCCAGTTGAAGAGCTCCATCCAGCTCCAGCCAAGGGACCACAGTGCCTGGTCCCTGCCGCGTCACACGGTGCACCCCATCTAATCCCATCCCCCATCCCCATCCCCCCCCCCCCAGTCTCCCGTCTCCCGTCCGCCGTTTCCCGTTCCAGAGATCATCACGGACATACATTTGGTTAGAAACTCACTGGTCCCCATCCTCATCTCATCTCTTCCTCCTTTCTTCCTTCCTCCCCCTCCCTCCTCTTTTCTTCCTCCTTCTTGCTCTCGATTTTTTCTTGTCGACGACCTCCCCTCCTCCCTTTTCTTCACTCGTCGAAAAATAAGCTTCCCCTCTGTCGCCGACGAATTACGAGTTTGGGTACCGAAGAAGAAGAAAAGAAGAAAAAAAAAGAGGACGAGGCGGCCGCGCGAACCTTGACCCCCTTTTCGCGAGTCACATTTATTCGTTGGTGGCGCTTCTTTTTCGGCTTGCTTCTCTCCATCAGTCCCAGCCAGAAAAAAGTCCTACTACCCACGGAGTATCTTGGCTCCCGGCGACCGACCGACAGGCGATCAAACCGTGACGCTCTGACGCTGCTCCGCCACTCTTCTCGAATCCCAAAATCCAGGGACTCGTTTCGTCTCGGCCTCCTTCATTGCGTTGGCTGTACAGTATTTCTTGACAACCCCCGTTGTCGCCACTTGAGGACATCATACCCAATAGTGCCCTCTTCGACCGTCGCGCTGTTCTTGTTGGCTGAGGCTTCAACTGGACCCGACGTCTTTTTTACACCGACCACCCAACCAAACCGCTTACAAGCTCTCCCCTCGGTCGCTTGTCGCCTGCCGTCGCAGCTGCGTCTCGTGCAATCCAGCTTTGCTCGCCAGTCCTCGATATAATCAGGCAGCACATCAGCATCATACCCCGTCATCCGCACCCGTGTCCAGTTCGCTTCATCCCTCACTCAAGTTGACCTCACCGCTTCACGACCGTGACGACTTTCGGACCCACGAGCCCTAACGATTTGATGCCGCATTTTTACCCATCTATCGTTTCCGAAACCTAGTCGATACCCCGCGACCTTGATTTTTCGCCCTGCACAGTGAGCAAGGCGCCCTGCATATACCCTCGCATCCGAGATATTTGGTACAGTCACCTGCTGGTACGACAGCAGTCATTAGCCACGCTGGAGTCAGTAAGGACCATGACACAACAACCGCACGATATGGGCTACCTCGACTACGGGACGTCGACCAGTCGCTCCCCTAACTCGTCGAGGCCGGCGTATGCCGCCGCCGGTAATTTCGCCGCAGGTCTTTCGCTTCCTCGCCAGTCACAGCGCCCTTTCGACGCTCCCCTAGGCTCATCCGCTCTTTATCCCGCTGAGAGACTTGGTGGAGGCTACAACCCCCGTGGTATGGACAACATGGCTGGTGGAATGCAAGGATACATGTTGGATAATGGCCAGGCCTGGAACTACAACACAAGCGGCGTTGCGACTGTCAACGGCGCTGTCAACGGCCCGGGCCGACAGAGGAGCGTAAACCGACGAGCAGCTCTTCCCCAGGTATGTGATTTCACCATGATGTGTGACGTGACCAAGGCTTACGCGGAGATAGAACTGGACTGACCACAGTGGTCTTGGCATCCATGGAAGTCTTCAGCCTTTTTCAGGTGGGATCAGCAACAACCCCATGTCAAACGGTGGTCTCCGAGTTGACCACCCCGGTTCTCACGGCTCTCCGACCGATCTTCGATCGACGACCTCGGACAACGACCAGCTCATTCCCACGGCTATTGTAATCAAGAACATTCCATTTGCGGTTCGCAAGGAGACTCTTGCCTCCATAATGCTGGAGATGCATCTCCCGCAACCCTATGCGTTCAACTATCATTTCGACAATGGTGTTTTCCGAGGTCTGGCTTTTGCCAACTTTCAGTCAGCCGAGGACACTCGCATGGTGATTGAGGCGATGAACGGTATGGACGTCCATGGTCGCAAGCTTCGTGTTGAATACAAGAAGATGCTCCCTGAGGCTGAGCGGGAAAGAATTGAGCGCGAGAAGCGAGAGCGCCGTGGCCAGCTTGAGGAGCAGCACCGCGCCCCTATGTTGCACCAGCAGAGCTCCATCCAGTCTCTGGGTGGTCTCTCACAGACCCAGCAAAGGGGCGGTACCTCTCATCTCGGTAAGTCAAATGTCTCATAAACTCAATGCATGGTGCTAACTCGGGCAGGAGATATCGACTTGAATGACCCCCAGACTCTCGAGTTTTACACTGAGCTGGTTATGTTCCGTCGCGATGATTCTCGCGAGATCCTGGTCTTCCCTCCTGGCATTGCTCCTGAGCACCGACGATCTATTCACATTCTTGCGCATCACATGGGTCTTGAGCACCAGTCTATTGGTGAGGCCGACTCGCGACAGCTTACCGTCCTCAAGCGACAGCAACCTTCGCCCACGGCCAACATCCACAACCAGCCCGCCACCAGCCTAGACATGCACAAGCGTGGCCTCAGCCGTGCTGCTACTTTTGACTTTGCTGCTGATCGCGATACCAGGGCTGCCAGCAGCACCTACTCGCACGTGCTTGGACGCCAGGGCCCAACGCTTGAGCTCCCCGGCAGCCCCGACGGCAACGGTATCCCCAACAACCTGCGCGCCGCCAAGAGCTTTGCCGACCTCCGATCCTTCACGCCCAGCCCTTCGCAGGCTTCTTCCAGCTATCTCGCCCCTGCTGGCATGAACAACATGACCAACTCGACAGCTCGCTTCGGTGACTACATGGGCGGTAACATGTCCCCCTCTGGCCATCCCGGCAGCTCTGGTACTCCTGGCCCCAAGAATGATTCGGCACTGCTCGGTAGCCTCAGCAGCTTGAACCTGGGATATGATTCCGGGATTCCCAACCAGGCCCGAAGCACCCCTGGTGCGATCGGCAGCCAGCGACCCAGCAGCAACTCCAAGGGTGCCCCTGAGCGACAGCCTCGCGGTCCCGAGTGGGAGACGACTGGCGGATTTTCTGGACGTCGTGCTAACGGCCACGTCGCGCGCGGCAGCGGTATGTAGACCTGAGACACGAACCGTCTTGAACATGAGCTTACTTTGAACAGATTCGTCAGACAACGGTGCTCGGGTGGGCTCCAGCTCCACCAACGCTTCGCGATATCACTGATTGTGTATCGCTACGGGCCTGTCACTGGGCCACGACCCGACGGACCTGGACTCTCGGGGGTCCCAGGTAGCTCTGCGCGTACAGTTACGGGTTGACGACAATGAATACGACGCAGGCATTCCGATATTTGCACAGCACTGAACTGCACTGCACAGCACAGCATTTTGATTTTACGACTTGTAATACCGACACATCAGGGGTTGCCCCATTGCATATAGTTTTACGTGGGAATGTTTTTTTACGACCTTGGAGACGTGGATGGGGATGAAGCATCAGCAGCCCCTGAAGTGTGGCCGATTTGATGATGATGCCAACCCGATGAGAGAGTATGGAAATGGGATATCATATCAGGATACAGGACTCTGTTCAACACTGGGCAACCAAACCAAGCAACGGAAGGTCACGCACGATACGTATGCCAACGGGACGGGCATAACATACCTGGAATACCCTCACATGCACCCCGACAAGACCTACGACCATTACTTGACGATTATGACGCTTTTACGACGTTACGTCTAGACAGCTACACCGGCTTCTCCTCATCAGGCTGTGCGAAGCGAATCGTCAGCCAGCGATGGGAGGAGTTGCCTCGGCGACTACAATTACTACTATACCCACCAAACAAATAATTCCTGTCTGGGCGCCGCCCGTGACATGACGGCGACGACGAAGACGAACACATGAGGGTACGTGAGTCTAGACTTGCGTGCCAAGAGGGTTGATGGGAGGAGAGAAGGATGGGAGGGAACACACAAGTTGGACTGGAAAAGAAAAAAGTTACAATCCCTGGAATTTCTGCATTGTTGTTGATTTTATGTTGGTTTTTTTTTCTTGTTTTTTGTGTTATGGACTTTGTACGGGAGTGTGGATTGAAACCTTTTTTGTCTCTCGACTAATTCTGGATCTGCCTGGACGCGAGATACCACGAGAGAGACGAAGGAGAGGTTTCTTTGGTGTTTGTGAGGCTGCATTTGTTGAATTGGAGGATATGCTGCAGATGGTGGAGGTTGGGATGTGGGGATGCATTTGAGATGTCGAGTATGCATGGCAATGAGTTAGGAGAGAGAGGAGTGCAGATGCATGCTTGAGTTGCATGATGTATGCCTGTTTGGCATTTGTTGAAATACATACGTTGTGTGATTTTGTTCAAGCGATTTTGTCTTTGGATGTTGTGTACGATAAGGTGAATGTTGAGGTTATTGATATGACGGCTAGCATATTGGCTTTGGCCTGTCATTTGAGCAGAACGAAGAGAGATCACTACTCATTTGAAGCATATGTATTGTGAAGTGTCATGTTTGGTGCCTGGAGCCCTTTCTTTCCACAGTGAACGTGTGAGGTAAAGCAGATTCACGGTTCTCAACACAATTAGGTACCAGTATGGAACTCAATGCCGCGTGTCACCGCAACGTTAGGCAGACGAAACCCATCTTTCATTGGATCATGATCAAATATGCAACATTAACCTCTGATGATGCAGTCCCAATAACCGAGTCTGAAGCGGCTTATTAATAGTAAGCATCCATCCATTCATCCTGTAACAGCTGATGCCTGAAGCGGTCTAGTCAGGGCATCAACAACAGGGTAATAAACTTATCTCTCTTCCATCAAAAAAGTGACGACGTCATTCTTGTAAAGAAGTTGGATTCTTACATCTTTTTCATCATGGCGAGCTTCATCTCTTCTTTCATGCCGTTTGGCAAATCTGCTCAGGCTGTGGCTCTGCCAAAGTCGAATAGGCAGTGGACTACCGCGCAGGATGGACTTGATAAGATGACGTTTGGGGAGGGTGTTGTTGGTGAGCCTAAGGATGGGGAGGTCTTGGTCAAGATTCTTGCTGTTGCTCTCAACTATCGCGATACTGAAGGTGAGTTGATGATTTTGTATGCTCAGTTGTTGCTTGAGTGCTAACAGTGTATAGTCATCGCTGGTGACTACAATCACCACATGTCCATCCAAGACAGCAACCCCCTAGTACCCTGCTCCGACATGTGCGGCACAGTAATAATCTCGCGCTCACCAAAGCTCAAAGCCGGAACACGAGTAATGTCAATCTTCAACCAGACGCACTTAACAGGTCAAATCACCGAAGCCGATCTCGCATCCGGACTCGGCCTCCCTTTACCCGGCGTCTTGACAGAGTACCGCTGCTTTCCAGCTGATGCACTCGTCCCAGCACCAGGGTACATGTCTGATGAAGAAGCTGCTTGTTTACCTATCGCTTCCGTCACGGCTTGGATGTGTATCAATGGTATGCGTCCAATCGGCCAACCAGCCGACGGCACCAAGAAGAAGGAAACTGTTCTTCTTCAAGGAACAGGCGGCGTTGCAGTCGCAGGTTTACAGATTGCAAAGGCAGCGGGTCTAGACGCAATCATAACATCTTCCTCGGACGATAAACTCGAGCGCGCAAAGAAGGATCTCGGTGCTGATACTGGCATCAACTACCGCACGCACTGGGAATGGCAAGATCCCGTCATGAAAGCTACAAACGGTCGAGGCGCGGACATCATCTTTGAAACAGGTGGAGCACGTACACTACGCAAGTCATTCGAGAGCGTTGCCTTTGGAGGATTGATAAATTGTATCGGATACCTATCCGGAAAAGAAGAAGAGCAAGAGGTTGGAGGAAAAGTAGGTGTTAGTGTCCTTGCACTTCGACGAAACGTCACCCTCAAGGGGATCCTCAACGGACCTAGAGATAGGTTCGAGGAGATGGTTGCGTTTTACGAGAAGCACAAGATTAAGCCTGTTGTTAGCAAGGTTTTTGAGATGGAAAAGGCGAATGAGGCTGTCAAGTTTTTGGCTGAGGGGGGACACTTTGGAAAGGTTGTTGTTAGGGTTGGGGGTAAGGAGTAGATGGGGATGTCAAGGGGAGAGATGAACGGTGGATGGATAAACTTGAGGGTCTGGTTAGATTATGATATACGAGTAGAATGTAGAGCAAGATTGTTTTGTTTTGTTTGTTATCGACTTGGTCGTATTAATTAGTGCGTGTTGTGTCTCGGATTAATCATGTTGTCCAAGGGGTATTGCATTCCAGCTTCCATCCATGCCTTTGCCTTTCTTCAATAGCTTATCTTACATGACATGACTCGTCCTCCTCCATACTTTATATCACGTCTGATGACACCATTCACACATCACCACAACACACAGACGAAAAAAACGTTTACCTCGGCCAACGCCGCAAAACCTTCTATTACCCAAACGTTACGGCCCGAAGCGAAACCCAAAGCGCACGCACAACAATTTCGGCCGTTAGATATGTATGTATAATATATGTACAAAAGAACATGTTGCAATTATACTTGCGTGTTCACAGCGCTTTTGGGACTACCCTCGCGTTGGGATCAACAAGGTCCAGCCTGCTGATCAAGGGCGCAAAGATGAAATCCTGAACAGGTTTTAGAATGAGAACCATTCTGTTATACCTCCATCCCAAAAGAGGTACCAAAGCTCCGATGAAGGCGTCTGTTAAAAAGTGGTTTGCCGTAGCGACGATGGTGACGATCATAGCTGCCGGCCACAACGGTGCAAGCACACGCATGAATCGGTGGGGAGAAAACCGACACATGCAGACCGCAAAGAAGAGAGCCGTTCCAAAGTGCAAGCTAGGCATGGCAGCTATAGTAAGCTGGAACCTATTATTGTTCCATGCATTCGCCCCTCCAGCCTTGCTATGCAGGATATCAACAAACCCATACTCCTGCGGAAGCAACCTAGGAGGTGAACACCTCCAAACAGTAACAATAACAAACGCAATAGCGTTATCAGCAGCGATGGTCCTCCTTATACGACGGAACGTGCTAGGAGGGAGGTACGTGTAGATGTAGACGATGAAGCAAACGCCTAGGCTGATGTGCGAGTAGTAAATCCTGGCTAGGTAGGGCATTAGCCAGGCTTGTTGTGTCATTACATATGACTGGAAACGCTGCTCAATGTCGATTCCGAATAAGTTTTCTAGATCGAGGATCTCGAGGGCGTGTTCTTGGGCGCGGGTGAAGATTGCTTCGTTGCCTGCAATCATTCTAGCAGAGAAGGCTCTAAGACCTTGATATATCCTACACCAGTCAGTAAACCCACACCCCCAAGAATGGAGGATGTACACACCAATAAGTCATGTTCCAGTACCAAATCTCAATCAGGAACGGAAACGTATTAAAAAACTTGGACAGCAACACAAAGATGAGGTTTGGTGCCTTCCTCCTTACGGAAGTCTCGGGTTGTGCGAGAAGAGACGGTTTCAAAGGAGGAGAGTCGACATATCCTTCTCCAGACTCAATGTCTTCTTCTAGACAGGAGGAGTAGTCTTTCCGGTCATTCCGACGTCTGTTGATGAGGCATCCTGCTGTGAAGGCTAGGACGATGACTAGAGGGGGGATTGTTATTACTGGTGGTCTTGTATTGAAGGGGAAGAGGTAGGAGGAGGAACTTGCAGGCTGGTTCGACAACGTTTTTTAAGTTGTCAGGCATGATTTTGGAGGTTTGCGTCAAGGAATGGAGTAAGTCTCGGGTTCGATGATGTATACTTTGATCTAGACTTGATTCCCCCGTTTTATCTAGAAACGAGTGTGAACGGGGACAAGCAGATAAAATAGCAAAAATTGAATGGATGAAAGAAGATGCAGTCAGAGTAATAAAGGAAGAAGAAGAAAAGCACGAGACACTTGGCGATGCAAACTTACTTGAACCTGACCACCCAACACACGCAATGTAATCGCATTTGTATGCACGCCCTAGTAAGAGAGGGCGTCTACCTTCCGACGGAGAATAGAGCAGGGGGCGTGTGTGTGTGATTGACCGGGGTTCCGGTACTTGGGGTCCCTCGCTCGCTCGCGTGGTCGATTACGCAGGTATACGCGTGTTGTTTCATGGCTTGGTGGTATTTTTTTCATGCTTGTTGGCTGCATACTCCGTCTAGACATGACTTTGTTGGTTGTTGAAAGTCTGACACTGCATCATGTAGGATTTATTCCTTCGAGGTTGAAATGTATAAGCTTATTCCCTCCAAGTAGACATCGTACATACACGACAACACGAGAGAGTGAGCTTCATCACGGATGGGCCCGAGCGGGTTGGCCCCCATCAAAGGTATACAACTACCGCTTGACGCTAACGAAGAGTCGTTGACGTAGAAAGCGTGTCACCAACAAAGAATCCCCCAAGTTCACTAGATCAAGTTTGGTAGGGTTACACGTGTGGCGGGTTAGATTTCAAGCAAATTCTTGAATACCTACATAAAATATCTTTACCTGAAAAAAAAAAACAAGTTTGATCCCGATCTCTTGGAAGCTATTCTTGGCAGGCACGGAAGTACAGTGGATCGATCCATCGGCGGCTCGGTCTCGAATACAACTCCGTCCTCCCGAGATTAATAAAAATCGGCCGGCCCGGTATTCCCAAACGCCGTTCTCTTTTTTCGGTCCCCCGCGGGAACGGCGTTTTTAACATCCATGATGACGATCGTGATGAATACAAGGGAGTTTTGTTATCAGTTGTGTGTGACATGACATGACCACCATCAAGTCATACACAGCCCCTGCGGAGTTGCAAGCTGATGGCCTACATGTAGAGAGAGCCAACAAAACTCCGCATATCTGTATGTAAGACAACAATGTTACAATAAATGCCCCCTTTCCCTAGGGCTGACGATAGACTGCATGCGGTAAAAAGCTTGTCTGACAGAAGCTTCAAAACAAGCAACAAGAAATGTCACTGGCGGGCGTTTCATCACTGAAGCAAGCTCAATTGGCAGAGACAAGGACTGGGGTCCGTGCATGAAGCTGTCATGCTTCTCATATCCGTACGTTCCGAAGAAAAGCAAGGGAGAGTCGTACAGATAATCATTTGATTGGTTCGTTCTGTGAGCTCGCTTTACTCGGGTGCGAGTCCGAATGAAATATCGGATTGTTTATATTTGCCGAGAGCGAGTTTGAACGAGTGAATTGCGAGGTGGTGAGATGATGGCACATGCTTATTTCTGCGGATTAATTGTTGGAATTTGTTTAAATAGTCATCATGGACGATCTTTTGGCTTACGGTTTACTTGAGGTATATCTGAGTTGTCACGTCTCAGATGCGGTGAGTGGAGGTGCATTGGGGTCTTCATCAGCTACACTCACCACCAACAGCATGATCACTCAATTGTTAAAGTGCATCAAGATATCATACTCCAGGCACCCACTCTTATTTCAATGAGGTCTTCGCCGTACAAAAAAAATGTCAAACACATGACAGGATCAAAGCCCAATACTGTAAAGCACCATGGCTAATCGCAGCCATCCATGGACGACATACGAGTAGACGAAATCCCATAATTTAAAACATACTCACCAAATCTCCCCTGCTCTTGAGTATCGTATCCAAGGAGCTGCTATCCTACTCACCAAGCATCAACCCACCTGACAACTATGACTCAATAGTTAGGAATCTTGAGCAAATCCACATTGAGGCCGAACCAAAGAAGGAACAAGAAGGGCCTCGAATGAAGTCAAGGTCCCCTTGAGGGGATCAGACTTTGTCGGGATGATTGCTGCCTGAGAGGGGGATGCTGTAGGAGAATTGTCTTTTGCATTGTCTGTCTCGTGGTCTTGATGAATCTGCTCTTTTCACTCTAGGCAGGGTTATGACTTTCCCCTTGAACGAATCTGGGAGAAAGGACTAATGTTGGCCTTGACATGAGTACTAACCTTCTCGATTCTTCGGCTTAGAATAGCTCCATACTGTAAAATATTCGTAGTAGTCGATACATGGCAGTATATGAGAAACCTGCCTGGTCTTGACCATGGTGACCAGAGCGATGAACTAATTAGAGGGCTTAGTTTCTCAATCTTCTAGGTAAGGACGGCAAGTCGCTCAGTAGAAACGTGTCTGGTTTACTTACGAGCCCTTCATGTCATAGCTACAGACCTACTCAAGAACAATGCAGCATTCCTAACTTTTTACATCCCCTCTTCATTCCGCCCTAGACGATTCGAGGGGAATCGATTCTTCTCCTTAGTCTTCTCAACCAAACTCAATCGCACATTGAACTCGTCCGTTGACCTATTTAAACTCCCAAACTCGGGGATATTCACGAAAAGACTATTCAAGTCACCTGGCAGCAATGACTCAAAACTCTTCTCAACAATCTTCAAGCATATCAAAGCAGAGCCATTAAACTTTTCATCCTGGAAAGCCTGTGTCTTGATGGGCATAAATAACCTGTTCCCCTCCCCGTGTGTTCCCAAATCAACTTCTCTTCTTCATCATCACACACTCTCAAACACAACTTGATCTTTTTTCAACTCACATCAAACACAACTTCAAATCACATTCAATTTCAACTCTACACACAAGGTAGTCAACGACATACCACCACTTTTATACAATCATCGTCATAATCACAATCGACATGATGAATCAAGTTCAACAACTCATCGGCAAGACGGCTTTGGTCGCTAGCGACCCCGTCTCCAAGATGCACAAGAGATACTGCGGTAGTCGTCTCGACAAGGCCTGCCAGCAAATCTCAAACAACATCAAGAAACCAATCACCAAGCGACAAGTCCAAAAGCAGCAAAAGGAATATCATTACCAACCTTTTCAGCGTGGAGATTGTCACATTCTCCGAAAGCTTGACACTTCCGCCTTGCTCTGCATCGTTGACTATCTCCCTCTTGACACTCAAGCTGTCCTCTCTCAGACGTGTCGGGCCATGAGAAACATTCTCAAGGTTCCTGCGCCTGTTGACCTACCTTATGTTGAGAGAGTTGATTACCTAGCCAACTTGGCAAAGGACCGTGTTGACTGCTGGGTTTGTGATGACTGTGTCAAGATTCACCAGATGCACCTCGCAGACCGACCTCTCTCATCAGTAAGCAACATCTGCAAGAGAAACAACAACCAAAACAACAACGACAACACATCCTGTCACCTCTTCCGTCATCGAAAGCATTTCTTCCTCACAAGTCAACACGTGGAACTCGCTCTCAAGTACACACGTCTAGGCAACGACAAGCTAAGCTGGAAGCACAAACTCTACCTTTCAGAAGTTCTCAAGACCCGCATTTGTCGCGATGAGATGCGTGATGTTGATGGACTCAAGAAGGATGTCACATGTCGGATCCAACCCAAGGTCGTCCAAGGTAGATTCCTACTTCGGACCGAGTGGACACATAGTTTCAACGATGAGGAAAAGCTTACTGCTCAAGACCTCTGGAGACTTCTTTGTCGCCAGGGTGAAGAATGCTCTTGGTACAAGATGCGATACAGTCAAGTTGGCATCTCACAAGAGAATGAAGATGACTGTTCAACATGTCATCGCTGTCTCTCTAGAGCAGCTACCAAGCGAGCTGTTGAGAATCACAACGTTGATGTTGAGGGACATGATCTCTACAGTCCAACAGACTATACCTTTAGATTCGGAGAGGGCAAGGCCAAGTTGACTGCCTGGCAAGATCTTGGCAAGGGGGTTTCACCTATTGATCTAGCTTGGACGAGAGCGATGCTGACTGACCCAGAGGATGAGTGGGGTTTTGAGGAAGAGGAAGAAGAGGAGGAGCCTGTGGATTTGAGAATGGGACATGGACCTGGGGATGTGAGAGGTCTGTTTGAGAGCAATTAAGATTGTCTCGAAGGGGAACATGGTGTTTTACATGGGGCGTGGTGTTTGGGGGCATACCCGCGAGGGTCAAGATTGGCGTTAGAAAAGTTTTTGCTTTGTTTTAGATTTGTTTTCTATCAATCAATGATTGGCATTTGATGATCAACGCAATGACTTTTGACTATCCTAATGAACAATGATTGATGATTACAGTGACAAGTTTGAGAAACATCATAACAGTCGTAAGAATTGAAATCATAAGTACCGATCCCATCCAGATTCTATAACAACCAAACATCACAAACATTTGCATCAATCATTCCAACACCCCTCATTATCATTCAACCCCCCTATCAACTCATACATAAACTTCAAGAACCCTTCACTCCCCCTTGTCCGTCCCTCCCCCCTTTCCCTGGGGTATCATGGCATCGCAACGTTCAGAAATGTGTCAAGAAGGAAAAAGAGAAAGAAGAAAAACCCAAACATTTTCCTCCAATGCATGTGCTCGCAAGATGCAATCCCCCAAAAGACAATGACTTGCATGATCCGCTGGAAAGACAGTCCAAATACTTCCTAGTAAATGCAGCACATGTATGTCCATCAACCCAAGCAAGATCCCATCGCATATGGTTCACCCAGATGCCCAATGGTGTTCTCAGCGAGATGTACATTGTTTTAATCATGACCTGTCTGTGTCTGTCATGAGGGGCCTCGTCTCCTTGGCCCGCTTCGACAGTTCCAACAATCCCGGGATAAACACACGAACTCTATTGAGCCCGTCAAGTAGATCGCCATGGTGTGAGCCATCAGGATTCTTCACAGAAACCATGAGAGGTCTTCACTCTTAGCATCCCAATTACTCGTAGCGTCTCGGGGCGCCAAATGTGTCCAGAACCTGCTCAGAAGTTCTCACAATCCAATCCAGCTTGGTTCTCTCGAGGTTCGCCAGGAAGGGATCCGTGGGGAAGCCATCCTGGATTCCACCAAGGAGAGGTTGGATACGGCCGATAAGGAGTTGCATGGTCTGGGTTGTGCTCTTGATCACATCCCTAGCTCCTTGCTGCTCCCACTCCTGTTCCGTGTTAGATCATTCAACAACCAGGGACATAATAACTTACATAGACCGGAAGATTGCTGGCAAAGGCTCTAAGGGCCATCTCAATCCACTCCACCTCCTCCTTCAAACGAGCATTGGGCTTCAAATCCTTAGAGATCGTGGCAATAACAACGAGCAACATCAGAGGCGGCAGGTTTTCGAACTTGGTTGCGGGGAATCGACAGAGACATCGGCGGAAGATCTCCTCTTCGCGTCCGCTCTGGATCCACTGAATCATGGCATCCTGGTAACGGCCCTCCTGAATAGCCTGCTCAATGATTCTGATGCGTTGCATCAGGTCGTGATCCGCCTCAGGCTCCGTCTGGTTTCGCTGACTGGCATATGCACCAGCAAGAGCACTGACGCTGGCTGTAGGGGCAACGTACTCAGAAGCCTGGGCAGAGGCCTGAGGGCTGGTCATTTGCTGTGACCCACGCATGTACTGAGGGCTTCCCATGTACTGTTGAGGCTGGCTGGGGGCCTGGCTAGGGTGGTAGCTGCCAGCATGGCTGGCCTGAGCGTGACTCTGGGGACCAGAGTTTGCGTAACCGTGATGAGGAACGTTGTGTTGTGAGTGACCGGTGCTCTGGGGAACACCTGGAAGTTCGTGAACAGGCTGTTGCTTGAACTTCAGGAACTCAGCCTGAAGAGACGACTGAGAAGCCGCCATGGTCGAGACCATGTCTGTAAGTCGAGTGACATAAGACAGAAGCTGGTCGATCTTGGCCGCATCTGCGACGTGCTGGGCCTTCATCTGTTCAAACTGGTCATGGTATTGCTGGTGCAGCTCGCTGGCAACACGCTGCGAAGCCTGAGTCGTGATGTTGGTGAAGGTAGGCGTCAATCGCTGTGCGAGTGTAGCCAACACCTCCTGCTGAATGCTGGTAGCAACAGTAGCACCAACTCGGTCAGAAATGGCGTTGACAAAGTCGCCAGAGCGCAGAGACCTGTTCAGCGCATGAGGCAGGGAGCTCTGAATCTCCTTCTGGACAGACGAAGCAACGTGGGGCTGAAGCTTGTTGTTAAGCAGGTCAGTGACTGCCGCGCCAGCCTTCTCGCCAATGGCCGGGATAACCAGTTCAGTAAACTGGTGGTGGATCAAAGCTTCCAACACTTTCTGGGTGTTCTCATTAAGCACCTCAGAGACCATGTCGAGCAGCTTAAGCTGATGTTGGTTGAAATTCTCATCTCGAACACGAACATCATCTTCGATCTTGCCGTGGAGGTTCTTGAATGAGTTCTTGAGAGTCTCGGCCATGTTGGCGTTGACGCGAGCCTCAAGACCAGAGATGGCAGCCTCGAGTGCCTCGGGGGTAACACCAGGGGCGACTGCGTTGTTTGCACCCTTGCCGTCCTTACCAGAGCGAGGAGTAGCTCCGTTGGTTGCAGCATCGCCCTGGTTAGCGGCGTTCTTCTTCTTCCGAGACTTGCGCTCGGGCTTCTCCGACTGTGATTCCTTAGCCGACTGGACAGGCGTCTCAGCCTCCTTCGGCTCGTTCTTGAGCTTGACGGTCTGGGCAGACTCGGGTCCACGGGGGGTCGCGTCGCTCTGGGGGGTGGCGAGGAGCGTATCCTTATTAGCTCCACGGTTCACAACCCGGACCGTAGCTTCGCCGTTGCTAGTCGGGACAACAGGCTCGGCCGGCTGGGGCGCCTTAAGCTTGGAAACCGTGACAACGTTCTGGCTGACAGCGTCAACAGCGTCGAGGACCTTGTTATCCTTGGACCATCCGAGCTCAGTCTGCTTCACGAGGAGGCAGGCCACTCCCTTGGAGTGCATGGCGTACAGCTCAAAGAGAGTTGGTTCGTCAGCGTCCTGGACCATGGCGGGCGTGCCGAGGATATCCAGACTGCGCAGGATTCCGCGGTTGGCGAAAGAGTACTCGCGGACACCACTGATGACAGCAGTACTATCAGGTTGGGGGATGGAGGTATCTTGAGCAACAAGGCGCTGAATGTATTCAGCCTGAGACACACTCTTAAGGTTGTACTTAGGGGCTGAGAGGTGTGCAAAGTAGATCGAGTTGCGTGTGGGATGACCAATGACAATCATGCCAGTGGCCTGGTGATACATGACACTGCAGACAGCGTCTGACTCCTTGCTGTGAGGGAGGTTGAATTCCTGCACGGGCTTACCGAGGGCAAGATCCCAGAGCTGGAGAGTGTGGTTTTGCTTCATGCCAACAATCATGTACCGGAGGGCACAGCGCTTCTGATAGGGTCGCTGCTTGTCCAGTAGCAAGACCGAGGTAGGCCAGGCCTTCTCACCCTCGGGTGTGGTAGCAAGCGTCATGAGGGGCTCCTTGACCTCGAGAGAGGTCTGGGCGGGCATAGGAGCACGCGGGTCGGAGTCCTCATTGACGGCAGTCAGGTCACGAACATCCCAGAACTTGACCCGACCAGACTTGTCAAGAGATACAATGACAGTGTCATCCTGGCTGAAGGTGAAATCCTTACCCGCCTTGCCAGTGTTGATCTTCAGAGAGCACTGCTTGGCAAGAGTCTCGGTGTCGACAACTCGATCATGGCCAGGCTTGAACAGGTTGTTCTGGAGGATGTAGGAAGGCCAGATGAGGTTGATGGACTTGCCACGGCCGACAGCAAAGTACTCGGGGTGGTTGGTCGAAGTGCGAGCACGCGTCTTGAGAACACCACCAGGGGCGTCACCCTCCTGGGAGCTCATGGGGGGAAGCGCAAAACCGTACTGCTCCATGTGGGTATCTTCAATGTGGTCCTTCTCACCCTCGCGAATCTGGACCCAGTAGACGGTACCACTGATGCCAGTACCAATGATGGCCTCCCGATGGGCGCCAATGTGGTCGGAAGGAGTGACAGACATGGCGACGTTGAAGATGCGATCCTTGGTGTCGGTGAAGATCTTGGCGTCCCTGCCATCTTCCTGGCGGATGACACGCAGGCCTCCCTGCTTCGACATGCCGTAAGTCATGTAGTTCTCGGTGGCGGTGTACAAGTTGCGATCAATCTGGTCAAACTCCTTCTTGAGACGAGCGATATCCATAATAGTCTCGTCGCGGAAAAGAGGGCGAGGCTCAGTACCCTCCTCCTGAAGAGCGATGGAGATCCAAGGCTTCATCGGGAAGTTGAAGACCCTGACGGGAGGAGTCTCCTTCTCCTCAATGACAACAATCTCATCCTGATCAGCACTCTCCCAGCTATCAGCAACGCCATGAGCGGCCTCGTCAACAATCTCTCTAACAGTCTCGGCGACATCGGATGGAAGAGTGTCCTCGAGGATACCCTCATTGTCGTCGCGGTCGAGCTCAGCCTGGATAGCCTGAGCGGCGGCTTGAGCGCTGTCTTCGAATTCCTTCTCAGACTTGGCGTTGAGCATGTCGTCAAGGTCATCGGCAATTTCAGCCTGGGCCTGCTCATGCTCCGCACGCTCCACCGCCTCACGGGCGTCCTGGTCAACCTGCTCGGCGATATCCTCGACAGCCTCTGCAACAGTCTCGGTGGTCTCGATGGGAACGTGGTTCTCGAACTCGGAAGTCGGAGGGGTGCCGTGCTTCATCGACGGGTGAGAGTGCAGAGACGAAGTGCGAGTAGCCTTGCGACGAATCTGGTGAGGAGAGACATAACTACCACGTTCACTGCCATGCATCGAGTGCTGCGAAGCAGCAGGCGAATCCTTCTTGAGAATTTGGAAGGGCATGGAGCTAGGTGAATGAGTAGAGTGGTGACTCTGGCTATGAGGAGACGACTGAGCTTGCAAGCTACCCATCAACTGTTGGTAGAGAGCAGCGGAGACATCAGCCGGGGCCTCTTGCGAAGGCGGGTAGTAGGACTCGGTAGCATGGGAAGGCGGGTGTGCGACATCGGCATACGACTCGGCCGGGTAGTGCTGAGGGTTCGAGTACGGGTGAACAAGAGGCGGGTGGAAGTTCTGCTGAGAATAGTGATGCTGCTGGTAAGGGCCCTGGAAGCGAGCGGGCTCAGAAGCAGTGTTCTCGGGAGACTGCGGAGTGAGGTTGGTGGAACGCGACGACTCGGTCAGCATAGACTGCTCGCCCTGGCTCGGTTTGGGGCGATTGAGCAGATTGAGGAGGTAAGATCGCGTATCAGCAGGAGGCGAGCCATTGCCAAAGGAGTTCTGGGGCTGAGGCTGGGGCTGGGGTTGCTGCTGCTGCTGTTGCTTCGCTTCCTCGGCCTCATGCGCGCCGCGCATCAAAGCAGCCAAAAGACCGGTAGGGTCAGCTGCAGCGGGAGCAGGCTGGTGAATCTGAGCAGGAAAGGGACCCTGGATGATGTTGGGCTGGTGCTGAAACTGCTGCTGGAATTGCTGCAGTTGGAGCTGCTGCTGCTGCTCTGCAGTCAACTGCTGCTCCTGGGGCTCGGGCGACTCGCGGTCATCGTCCTGGGATTGCGGCTGCGACTGAGGCTGCTGAAGCTGCTGCTGCTGCTGGCTCTGAGCGTGGGCTTGGGCGTGCTCGCGCGCAGCCTGGTTCTGCAGCTGCGAGGGACCCGGGCCACCGCTGAACTTGAGCAAGTTGAGCAGGTTGGCAGTGCGTTCCGTGCTGGATGGCATGCTCATGTTGTTGACGGGCGGCGTAGGAGCCGGTGGCATGTCCAGATTATCCATGGCAGATGGGCCAAGGAAGGCTGGGTGGTGGCGGTGGCGGACTCTTCGATAAAAAAGAGCTTGACCCGCGCGTGTGGTCGATTTTGGTGGAGGGAAAACGGGGATTTGGGGTGATATTAAAGATAAGAGTCAGAGAGGGCGGCAGCAGGAAAAAAGGTGAGGCGAAATGGGCAGCAGTCCCAAAAGAAAGCGGAGACTGGATCGAAAAGCAAGCAGCAGCAAAAGCAGACGGGCCGATCCGATTCCGAGGGGGGGAGGAGCTCCAAGCCACGAGGGAGAGGAAGACGTGAGGAAGAAGAGCAGCAGAAAGAGACGAGAGTGAATCTATTTGCTGCGAACTTCAATGGGGGAGGAGGAGGAGGTTCGTAAGGATAGAGGGGAGAAAGATTGCAGAAGCGCTGCGGTGATGATGATGAAAGAGTTTGGGGTGTTTGGTGTCAAAAAGGTAGAAAGGCGACGGTGTATCCGTGCACCGACCGCTACAAGCTTGTAGTTTGTAGTGGCGGGCGGGCGGCCTGAGGAAACAGCCTCACTTTGGTCTTTTTTTTTTTTTCTCTGGCTGGTCGTCAAGAAAAAAAAGGCTGGAGATGGAAGAGACGGAGAGGGAACCAGCCCACACACGCACCGACTGATGGCAGCCCAAAGCGTCTCTCGTTGCCGCCCGAGCGCAATTCCGATGGGATGTTCCCACCTCACTATTCCCCCGACTGTGTGTACTTTGTACGGGCCACAGCAGCAGTTGCAGCAGCGCGCGGCGCGCACTTGGAGCTAGAGCGAGAGTGACGTGGTAGATCTGTGATGGTTGGTTGTCCCGCTAGCCAGCGTGGTCATCAGTCAGGCAGTTTGAGAATCTTTTTCTTTCTTCCCTTCTGTCTTCAGGTGAATTGCTTTTTGCGGGCGGAAGCGAGCGCCAGCGGCTGAACGGATTATCCGCAGGGACGTTTTCTCACGGAAAAGGTACCCAACAGCTTAAACCGTGATGCTTGATGCTTCAAGACCCCCCTGGAGCTGTTCAGCCGTTGGGGAAGAAAGTGAATGCCCCCCCGGTAAATGGGGGCGGGCGTTTCAGTGAACCGGTTCGGCCAAGGCCAAAAAAAAAAGCTGGGTGCGCTGCCAACTGTCAACCCAGTCCCCACCCTCTTATTGGACGGACCTAACAAATTTCCAAGACAAAAAGGAACACGGCACGCGGCGATTGGTGACACGAATGCATGGAAGAAAAGATCAGTCTCTAGCCTTGGGCTTGGAAAAGAAGTCGTCCCCTGATTTAGAAAAAGCAGTAATTTGAAAGAGCGTGCATGTTGTGGCGGATGTGAAGATGCCGCGACCAGCCACTCACTCCACTTCTTACTTTTGAGTCATACTGATGGAGGTTGTTTCAAGTTGGCTGAAGTCTACGTGCAACGGTGCACTTGATGATTATCTACGTTTTGTGTAAAGACATGTCATTTGAAGTGAGCTCGTCATGATCTCGTAGTGTAATCTGCTAAAGACTCAGAAGTCACTAGATTTCCCCGGGCCCCCGCTACCCCAACAGCCACAACACGTTCCCAACTTTTATACATACAAAACACCAAGAGTCGCAAAGCACAAGTGACTACTCCAGATAATGATATCCCTTCCAGAAAGACCTTGACAAATAACAAACAAATTCACTTGTCAACAACTTCATGTAAATCTTCCCCAGACCATCCCCAACTTTAATCAACATTTGATCGGCACTTTGAAGTTGCCCGTCCCCTCGCCCCAAGAGCCGCAGCCGCACTAAACCAAATCAGTCCAGTGGCACGCCTCTAAAACGACGTAACCAACATTTTCCCGTCCCCGTCCCCGTCGCAAGCGACTCCAAAGACTCGGGGTTCAACATCGCCACACAATAACTATTTTCCCCAGTATCACTTTTTGATATGCGCCTACGCGCGACGACGACGACGACGACGCGCTTCAGACCTACCATCGTATAGAGACATAGATACCTCTCTTGTCAGGCTCTTCATCTCGCCATTGAAACAGAGCCCCCCTTGGTCAGCGCCCGCCTCTCGAATAATCCTCCTTTCACATGCCCGCGCCGCCTCCCATAGCGTGACCCGGCCATCCTCTCCCTATCTCGACCATCCTCCATACCTACTCTTAGCGCACATCACAACCCACTACCGCCAAAATGTTCTGCCTCCGAAGGTAACCTCACCATATCTCTCCTCCTCACCTAACTACCAAGCTAACGCTCCTCCCAAGCTGGCTCCCTCTCCTCTTCATCCCCACCAACGCATCCCCCGCCTTCATATTCCTCTTCTTCATCTGCACCTACTTCCTAAACCGACCCTGCGTCTACTGCTCCATCCTCCTCCTCATCCTCTTCCTGACCTCTTGCAACTGGTCCGACCGCTGCTTCTTCGACTTTGGCAGCAACTGGTTCCTCCCCCGTCCGACGACGGCCCATATTCCCGATGATGACGCCACGGAAACCTTCAACTCGACCGTCTTCGAGATGGTAAATACCACGGCTTCTGCTATTGCCAGGGCCGCGAGCGAGGATCTTGCTGCGAGGAGGGCCGAGTGGACCGGTTTGGGGATCGAGTGGTTGAGGAACCTCTTGGGTAAGAGGGAGTGGAGGATTGATTGTATGGATATATACGTCCGGCTGTGACAGACCAGAGCAGAATAGCGGCTTTGGTCAGCTTGGTTGGATTATAGATCTACAATAGCGATAGGCTTCACACGGAAGCATGGTAATCATGGCAGGGCGTTCACTATAGGTTCGATACATTGCATGAATGGACCAAGGAAATATTTGGATGGACCACTAATAGGATCATATAGCATTCATATATAAACGGTATTCACAAGTGACCAAGAGCAAGAGTCGTTTTATTAAATGTACCAATAGTACAAAAGTACTAGTCTATTCTCATCATATGAACTAACATCCATAACAGGGTTTCCCAATTATCTTATCTACCCTCATGCATTGCAATCATTTCAATTCAGACTTCCTAAAACCCATCATCGCAGTCTTTCGCTACCTAACAGCAAAAACCATACAAAAAGAGAGACATTGCCCATTTTTTGCTTTCATCAGACAGAAAAACACAAGAGCGTTCCTTAGGTATATCCTTCGTTATCACTTACATCACGGCATGGAAAACGTTGGCCCTCACTGACTGGGGCTCCCCCTCCCGCTTAATCCATCATGCTTCAGTTCCAGGGCAGCTCCAGGCGCTCCGCCTCGGCGTCCAGCTCCAAGCGGTCTTCTCTCGTAGGGGGCGCAGCCTCCTTTCGCGGGACCTCGAGGTCAAAGGCTTGGTCGACAGGGGCCTCGATCTCGAGATATTCGAGGGCAGTCTCTGAGCTACCCAGGGGGACCTGCTGCTCCTTCTGGCCAGGAACCTCCAGTCCCATCTCCCTTTGATGTGCCTTCTCCTCGGGACCAGCCTTGACGTACTGTGTCTCCCGAGAGACGACAACCTCGGTCGCGGTCTCGGTGACCTTGACAGTGGCAGTCTCCATGGCAGTCACCGTTTCGACGACGCGGACGACTCGTTCCGAGATGAGTGTCTCGGTCTCGGTCTCACGACGACGACGGGGTGGGGGAGCATAGACGAGGTCCCGGAAGGGGTCCTTTGCACGACCACCTCGGCTGCAAGAAGCACAAGGGTCAATGGATTCAGCAGAAGCAGAAGCCGTAGTAGAGCGAGAGCTAGCAGCGCGGGACTTGCTGCTAGTTTCAACCTTTTCCACGACAACCTCGGGCTCGTCCTCAACGACGCTCTCCTCAGGGGCGGCTCGGTTCTCCTTGGCGACAGTCTCCTTCTCCTTAACGATGGGACTCTCTTCAGGGACCTCAGCCTTCTCCGAGGCAACACTCTCCTTTGGCAGCTTGACACTGATGCTGCTCTCCTCAACGACAGTCTCCGCAGAAGGAGTAGCCTGCTTGATAGCCTCCGCCGTAGGAACCACAGCTTCTTGAGTCACTGTAACAGTAGGTACCTCAGGGTTCTTAATAATCGTCTGGAACGTTCTGGGATCCTGTGTGGGGCCGGGACCTCCTCTGATGGCAAGCAAGAGAATCAGTACGCTCAGAAGGCCGATGAGGATGTTTTTCTTGTCCTGCATCAGCACGCGCGCAGACTCGGCCAATAGCTCTGGCAGCGAGGCGCTCTTCATTGCTTTTTGTCGATCCTCGGTCTGGGGGTAGGTCTCTCCAGAGGGGGGCATTCCCTGGTAGTCGGAAGCGCCAGGCTGGCCTCGCTCGGTATATTGTTGATCGTGATGCTGAGTGTGCTCGGGGAAAGATCGCTGTGCGTGCTCATACTGTGCGGGAGCATCGCCATAGATTTCCCTAAACCTCTCTTCGTCTCTCCTCTTCTGCTCCTCTTCCTCATCCTTAATGTCTCCAGGAGAGATGGAAGCTCGAGAAGAGGGGGCAGCACGGGCCTGGGCGTCCATATGGGAGACGTCATCAGGTCCGAGGCTTAATCGAGATTCATCAGCCTGGCTTCTTCGTTCATGCTCCTCTTGCAGATGCTCGTCAAGGTCCTTCTCGAGATCGTCAAAGGACCGGCTCTTATCGAGGTCGTCGGTATAGTCTTTGGTGTCGTCCTCAGCGGGCTCCCGCGTGGTATCAGCAGCCTTCTCGGGTTCTGTAGTGTCCGCGATGTGGCTTTCCTCATGGTCGCGGGTGATATCATGGAGAGACTCGTCGTGGTGAGAATGGCGTGACTCGGCATGAAGGCTGCGGTCCTGAAGATGAGACTCCTCGAGATGGGATTCGCCTTCAGTCAGGTGAGACTCGTCACCAACATGACTCCGACTCTCTCCCCGTCGCTTGGCAAGTCGTCCCCTCTCTCTGGACTCAAACTCCCTATGCTCTTCCTCCAACCTCACATATCGCTCCTCCTCCTCAGCCTCTCTCATGGCCAACTCCCTCTCCTGGTCAGCCTCCATCTGGACGAGCTCATGCTGAGCGACAGCATCAACCAGCGGCTCAATCTCGACGTCGACACGCTCCATCTCCTTCCAGCAGGCCTCCCAGGCACCACCACGGATCAAACCGTTGCTCGCGTATACTTTGACGCGGAAGATCTTGCCCTCTCCGAGAGACTCGTAGCGGATGTCTGAGCGGCATGTCTTGCACCAGTGTGTCTTTTCTGGTTGGCTACGACGACTAGACCGGCGAGTATCAGGCTCATCATCATAATCAGAGTCCTCCTCAGACTCGCTTGACGACTCGTCATCCAGAGTCGACATGTTGGAGGGACCGAGATAGTGGCCACACTCGAGAATGCGAGCCCGTCGCCTCACGGGGAGTTCAAGAGCCTCCAACAGCCGCTCCTCAAGAACCTCATAGTCGTTCTGAGGATGGGGCAGGAGGATACCTCGCTCGACTGTAGTATCACCCATGCGGTCCTGCAGCGTTCGCCAGGCATCGCGGATAGTCTTGGCTTCCTGGCTCATATCCTCTGGGTCAGCATTCTCCAGCACGTCTCCCCAGGGCCATCGCAGAGGCAGCAGGGTGACATGGAGAAGAACCAGAGGGGGTGTGGACCTCTTGAAGCGAGGTGGTGTCTTCTTGGGTGAGTATTGCTCCGAGAAGCGGGGGGATCCCACTCTAGAAACAGTCGGCAATGGTGCTCGTCGGCTTGAACGGGGAGATCCCAGGACTGACGCAGGAGGGGAAGACATCTGCATGGCCTTAACAGAGGAAGGTGACCTAAAGGCAGGTCGTGGGGTGCCTCTGATAGTAGGGACAAACTCATCCTCCTCTCTCTCATACTCGGAGATGCCCGAGATGCCGGAAATACCAGAGATGCGCGGCGACCTGGACATCCTGTCCATGGCTTCCTGGGTTTTTCGATTATCAGTCTCCGAGACTCCGGAACCTATCGAGCTTCGAGGGCTGCGGTCGCTAAACACATCATCCTCGTGCTCGTGGTGGGAGCTGTTATCCCCAGCCTCGTCCACACCGCCTCTTGTGCCGTCTTCGACCGACATGTGGGCGTCTGATTGACGAGCACTTGAAGACTCGGAACGAGAAAGGTAGCCGGTCTCGTCTGAACCGGAGTAGCTGCTTAGAGAATCTCTCTTGCCGTCGCTGCCAATCTGCGAGACGATGTCGCGGGCGGCCGTTTGGATGAGAGACTCTGTGCGGTCAGAGTGCCTGCGGTCTGAGATGTAGGATCCGGAAGAAGCAGAAGAGCGTCGGGACTCGGAGCGGTCTGATTCGCTCTCTGAGTGTGTCTCTTCTTCTTGATTCTCAGTGGCTGCTTCCTTGGTCTCAGACACTGCAGCCTTAGCCTGATATTCTTCGGACTCGTCCTCGGTAGAGATGTAGGAATAGTCCTCTTGTTGTTGGTCGTCTAATGAGGGCTCAGGCTCTGACTCTGCCTCAGCTGGCTTTGAGGTATCTTGGTCAAGCTCCTCAGTATCTTGTCGGAGCTTGTCCTGTGTGTCGTCCTCAGCCTCTGGCTCTGGGATGGGTGTTTGGTTGTCGTCCTCAGGCTCTGTCGGTGTGACAACAGACTTATCGTCCTCCTCTGGAGCTTCAACCGCAGGCTCAGCCTTGGGTTCAGCAGGCAATTGAGCCTCTTGTTCAATATCGATGTTGCTAGTGTTGGTGGTGTTCTGTTCTTGGTGTTGCTCTTCCGTCTTTGGCTCCTCGTGGCCTTTGTGTTCGTTATCGTCCATAGGATCGCTCAAGCAGGAAGGGTCGACGTGTATCTCAAAGTCGAGGTCCTCGGCCCTGTTACGTCGGGGCATCTGAGGGCGGCGGAGGATAGGCAGCTGTCTTTCGTATGTGCGCCGCAAGGTTTGCAGTGACACACACACACACACAGGGGAAAGTAAAATAAGGATGATGCAGAAGCGAGAGTAGAATGGGTTCTCTCCTGGGATGGTGCAGGTATTATTTTCGGTCGGTCGTCAAGCTTAGCCGCCCGGGGGGTGAGTGTGGCATCGGATGGTTGGTCGAGGCCGTTGGGAGAGGCCCTGGTCTTTGTTTACCTTGGTTGCTGGGTCGACGGGCCGCATGGCCCTGTTCTCCCATGGATCAGCCCCCGGTTGGTTGCTGTCTGGATACCGCGACAACGACGAGGGTTTGAAAACGGAAATTGCCTTTAATTGAATGAATTGATCGTCCGAGATTTGAGGGGGTTCTTTTTTGTCTTCGTAATCTAGTTTCGTTGTCTCGGGGCAGTGGATTTGTAGACTTGGTGCTAATATTCACTACCTATATTTGCTCCGTCGGCGGCGAGCTATTTGCGTGATGTCATGCACTCGCTACCTCATATACATCCATACCCCAAACTCGCTTGCTTGATAATGCCGGGCAACGACCCATGCTTGCCCTACAGTTTTCATCACATCAGGTCATGTTTCTCTTGGATTCCTGCTTTTCTTTCGGCTTTTGTTTGCTCAAAGATCTGGCTTGTGAAACCTGCATCGAAAAGTCTAGGGTAACGCAGCTCCCAAAGAACAGATCGTTGGGACGGGATAGGTTTCACCTACAACGCTCCCGCATTCCTCGACGATAAGAATAAGTATGGCGTAATTGTGTCTCGAAGTTCTCTTTAGTCATCATAGATCTGATAACTATGTCGCCCTTCACCGCTTGTATGTTGGCGGTGTATCAATAGGAGCAACTAGTCGTTGTGTTAACACCACTAGTGTTTCTGGGCTGCATTCGTAGGAAAGTTTGGTTCGACATTAGAGCAACACAAATGTATTCGGTTTTGAAATGGAGTTGGGTATACAAACATGTACATATCAAACTTGCAATCTTCAGAGTCGCTCAATCACATACCTAGCCCTCCCACATCCAACCATACTTCTCATGAGTCTCACGCAGAACCTGTATCGCTCTACTATAAGCGCGGTCCTTCACCTCCCTCTTAATAACCACATCAGGAACTATTTCAAGTCAGTATCACAAAGTGATAGCAGCTGTGGAAACTCACCTTCCAGGTACCCATGGAATAGCTCTTTCTCATGCATGAGCTCGACCCGGGGAACTTCCCTGTCCCCGACCGCCTCATCCTCAGCATTGACTCGCTCCGCAAACTCAGTCTGCTCAGCCACCAAAATGTCAATACCAGGAACAACCAAGAGTATCCTGTCCGGCAGAGTTTCCTTCTTTGCAAGCACCGGACTTAACCTCGGATCCTCAAAATGCTTTGCCCGAGCAGGTCCCGCGTAGGCGTCGAATAGAGGAACAAAGACTCTTGCAGGATCATTCTTGGGCATGGTTGACGGATGTGGCTTTTCCCAAGGACTGAGACGAAGATCAATTGCTCCGTAAAAGTTCGTAACGGCCTTGATGGCTGTCGGCGATGGGGCATGGCATGTCTCCTGCTGTGTCGCCGCAAGGGCTAAATTGCCTCCTGCAGAGAACCCGCTCGTGGTCATGAGAGTTGCATCTGCGCCCCATCGTTCCTCAGCGTTCTCCTGCAGCCACTTGATAGTTGCATCAACGTCGTCAATAGCTGCTGGGAAGACGTGCTCAGGCGCTACACGGTATTCGACGTCCACAACCACGGCACCTGTCTCTTTCGCTACACGGTCATCAAACCGGGCATGGCCCTCTGGCAAGCCTCCGATAAAGGCTCCAGCGTGAAAGTTGACATGGAGCGGCCGCTTTGCTCTGCCCTTGCCTACACCTGCTGCCTTGAAGATCAAGGCTCGAGCATAGCGTCCTGGGGCGATAGGTAGATATTCAACTGTAAAAGGACGGTAAAGAAGACAAGGGATAGTCGCGATAGAGTAAGTGAGAAGAATGGCGGGCTGAAAGACGAGGAGTCGCCAGCGATAACTCCAAGGGAGATTTCGCTGGAAGAGAGCTGCGATAGTGGGTCGAAACCACGCGTGTAAGTGATGCAAGATGACTGAGACCATCCTACCAAGGCCCAAAAGGTTTAGTTTCGTGGCTTTTTTGGTTCCATGAAAAAGTGAGGTTCAAGATGAATGAGTTGGAATGAGCTGAGGTTGTTGCGAGATATATGAGGTACAGTCTGTAAGCGGCTTAACATCACACCGAATGGAAGACAACGCCAAGCATTCCAACCTGATTCGTTCATATGTAAATGTCGATAGCATCACTTTGCATGATGGACTGGACTTACCACATCTAAGCCGATAAGTTCATTCGATTTATTCGGCAACATGTCTCCCCGATCGTTCGAGATATTTGGTTGTCATCATCTGGGTCGTCTTCTTAATGAGGGAAGCTTTTCCCTTGCAGCAACTTAAAGCTTCCACTCAGCCATGGTCAACCTTTTTTATGCATATCCGCACTTTGATAATCTTTCCTATGATCTGGTAGTAAGTTTTGATTCTGTAATGTTCTGTGCGGTCACCTATAAAAGACTGCGGTGCTGCCACTTGGTTGGCACACGCTTCACCCTTCTTGGACAAGCTGTATCATCACCAACGCAAGAATGGACCCTAACGCAGGAGCAAACTGGTGCTCTATTAGAAGAAGGGGGAGTCCTGTGGTACTTGGATCCCACCTCAGAGAGCCCCAACCCTCGAACTGCTTCCTTGTTCAGATGCCCCTCGATATCCTACTGATCATCGCCAACTTTCTCCCACTGCAAGAAGAGCTCATCTTCACGCATACCTGCGTGACTGTGAAGAAAGCTCTCACACGCCCCAGCAATGCGGATCGACGACTGAGCTGGGACGAGCACTTGGAATATCTGACCGCTGTCATCAGTAATCGGACTGATAGATGGGTTTGCGATGATTGCGACCGGACTCATCCTACCTATGTGGAAGACACACCTCGAACCCCTTTGACCCCGGATTGCTACCGCCCGAAATTCTTTCAGGTTAGAAACCCCTGGAATGAGGGCTTCAAACTACCCTGTCACCGACACGTTCAACTTGCGCTCAAATATATTCGTCTCGGTCCTCAAAGTGCTGAAGAACAGGCACATCTCGATGATCTACTAAGACTAGTTCACCTCACGCAAACCATCGACTGCGCTTTAATCCAACCATATGTCTATTCCGGGAGCGTCAGGCTTGAGCAATGCCACTGCCCCAAGGTTGTCCATGGCCGATACTTCATCTTACACAATTGCACGTACACCCTGTTGGAGGATTACAGGGGCCCGCCACCAATCCTGGAAGCCTGCAAGCATCGGAGGGTCGAATTTCACCGCCACGAGAAGGAACTGTCGATGGAGAATATAGAAGGGTTTTCCTTGAACCTTAACATGCGTTCGCCTCTCGCAGAGAGGATATGGAGGGCAGACAAAGTCGACTGGTCCTGCCCCGATTGTGCTACCGACTTGGAGGCCCATTGGAACGGCTCTTCGGTGACGATGAAGGTGTGGCGGGATCTAGGAGCCGAGGGATCTCCATTCTCGACTGATTGGAGACGACAAATAGGTGACCATAGCCCGGGCAGCTCCAGGATTCCAACGCAGAGACGGTGGTGGAGTGTCCGCGAATCCTATGAAAGGGGTGAGCAGTCGGAAGAAGCAATCCAAGGGTTTCTTTGAGCCAGACTGATGGTCGAGTATAGGCCTGAGGGTGGACAGACTATAGACTGTCTCTTTTCTTGGGCCCGTCGTATAAACCAGAAGAACTAGATTTGCTCACTAGAATATGATTCAATTTAGACGCAATCTTTTCTGATCATTTACCAATCCCATAAGACGAAAAACCAAACTCAAGCTCTAATATGCTATCCTTTGATACTTTACCTTGCCCTAGAGATTGACAAAATTAAGTAGATGGAAATCCCGCGGCACGAACTCCATGGTATAGTAAAGTTGCAACACAAGTCGTAGGGGCATGATGATTGGGATTGTTGACACGTTTTGCCTTGGGTATTAGTAACAATGTAAATTCCTCCTGTTATGTATTTGTATGTTATTCAACGCAACATTGGACCTTCTGATCTCGCCCAGTTTGTGAAGCTGCATGCAGTGTCCTGTACAAAGACACTTTGGTCCATCTATCGAGTTCACCGAGATATCACCATGTCAGCCTGTGGCGATGAACTGCACCAAACTCGACACTGCCTCGAGACACGGATGCTTTCCCAGTGGTTAGACTGAAACATTGACTGGATTTACTGCAGGTATATCGCAGGGCAGACAGACAACTCATCCTGCAGCAAGCAACTTGGAGGGTATGTCAGCCTCATCTAGATGTACTACGGAAGGGACATATAAACCCCGCCCGAGGAAGTCTGGGAATGTCCATTAGCAGTTCTTTTTATTCTCATCAAACTTGGACTTTTAACTTTAAAAAAAAGCATATTGTTCACATTATTGAACTGTCAATCTTCATCAAGATCAAAATCCAACGAAATGGTAGTAGAGATCGCCATCGGTGCCATCGGGCTCATCTCCCTCACCTACCCAGCTATATCGGCTCTAAACTCCAGAACCTGGGGGGTTGTTGACGAACTAATCAAAACAAACCGCGCTGCTAAGGACCCTGAGTTATTCAGGCAGCTCCGGGATGAGCTGGCGACATGGGATGAACTAATGAAGAGCATCGACAGGGTCAAAGGGTCTGATGACGCCGAGGACCGGGCTCTCAGCGCGGTGAGATCACATTTTGAAGAGTACGAGACGGTTTTGCGCGAGATGCTCGAGTATCTCAAGCAGTTTCGTGACACGGAGGATAGGAAGGAGATGGCTAGCATCATTGTCGACCTCCGTGATCAGTTCAAGTTGGTGCGCCGTCACAGAAGACAGGTGCAAAAGTGGATTGGTTATATCAACATGTACGTTTTCACCTTCAATGAATGCAGTTTAGAGACCATCATGCTAACTCTAATGTTCTCATAGGATCATTGTCAGCCGCATCCACGAGGAGCTCAACCGCCAGCACGAGACCAATTCAGAAGCCCTCAAGGCACAGTCACAGATCCTCGAGAACATTCATGATTTGAAGACCACATGTGGCCGGGAGCTGTTGGAGATCCGACACAGAATCCAAGGGTTGGAGACAACTCTTAAGACCCCCCGGGGTCACAACGCGGATGACCTTCAGATTGAAAGCGCCAGCACCGTTACTGACCTGGCCGAGATAGCTGATGATATGATAAGTATCTGTTGTGGACGGACGACGGAGAGTCTTGTAAGCAGAACTACAGGCTTCAGCATGACCAGCGACCTCCAGGAGTTTGGGAGCGAGATTGGGGTAAGAGACTTGTTCAATGGTAAGTGTCTCCTTTGGACTAGTTAGATGAAATGCATCATATCTAACAATTATTAGCAGTCTCGATCAAAGAGAGCGGTCCCGGTTCATCTGCAACTGTGAGCCAGGGTACACAAACCACGCTGATCCATCCAAGTCACAGCATCGAGGCTAGCTTGACTGTTTCAAACGCAACCCCAACGAGCCCGAGGTTTCCATTTGAACCAGTTTACGATGATGAGTCAGATTTAGAGACTGAATCAGAAAACGACTCCTTTAGTGAAGCAAGGACCGACTCTTCCTTCACCATCGATCATCTTGACGATGGCATCGAGGTCCTGGACCGAACACCACCAGAAGAATATATTGACCAATACACTGCGTCAAATGCCGTCCTCAAGAAGCTGGAGTCAACTATTGACAATGAGTGCACGCGAATTGCAGCAGGCTCCTTTGGCCAGGCCACAAGAGGAGGTCCTGAAGTCTTAACCATGACGCCAGCAGAATGGGGCAGCGGTGTCAGCCAAGGATTCCGGTCTCCGGGCGACTCAATAGGCCTTGCATTCGAACGAGACTGGAAACCTTTTCAGAATAACCCAGGCCTCGCCACGTTGTCCAGTACATGCAAGGCACACCACTTGGTGAGAAGAGTATCTTTCATCACACGGATACGCGCAGACTTAGACTTTTACGACCTCCGCCCGGGACTTGCGCGAGGTTCAGGAGGGTTCTTTGCTTGGAACATGACTGAAAACTGCACACATGGTGAATGCGAGAGGAATCTAGATCTTCTATGCGCAGAGTCTTTGATCAGAGTGGGCGAGGACTCTTCCAGATGGGAATCTACGATATTCTGCATTACAGTTCCATGGATGCTATATCGCTTCTGGACTACCATACGTGGACATTCTGAAAGTGAACCTTCTGGGGTAGGCTACCTCGTCGATCAAGGTCTTTTGGCTGAAATTCCAGTCAAGATCACTGGAGAAGACGGACAGACCTGGCAGAGGTTGTGGTGCCCAGAGACCGTCGAGGGGGTCAAGGAGATACGCGCCATGTTCCACGAGGTGAGCAGTAACCCCCAATTAGCAGAATTATGGCTAATATCTGATAGTTCTCACTGCCCAAGCCCTGTGGCTCTTTTATGCTTCCTCGACGGTTCATAGTTGTCGTTTATAAAACGGGGACGGCAGATGAATGGGTGAAGTCTATCTACAAGTCGCTGAACATGGACCCGAGGACACAGATTCATTCTCTTGGGAATGATGGGGAATTCGATCCCCCTTTTCACTTGAGTAATCCTACGTGATGATAAAATTGGAGGAGCTTCATCACTCTGAATTCCCACATTCAAAACAACATCTACTAAACAAGCCATCTTCAATAATTATCCCTAACCAGCCACTCAGATCTTTATCCTTATCAATCTCTGATCCTCATTAATCCCAAACCGCCACGGAGGCCCGAGGTGCGGCCCGGTCCCTGCAGGTGCATCCCTAGCGGCCCGCCAAACCCGATCCCTCGGGTCGTGTTAGTCGAACATCGACCCTTTGTAAGTGGAAAAGACATGACTCGAGAGACTAGGGTTTGGAGATAAAAGATGTAGAGGTTTCATGTGCTCGATTATCAAATATCAATCATGTTTTCTGCAGGCTGGACGAGCCGCTTATGGGTTCCCTCAGATAGTTTCACAACTCAATGATCCCCAAAAACAACAGAGACAAGAAAAAACGATGGTTGTTACATGTCCAAAATGCCAGATATCCAGATATGCGTATTCGTTTCCAAACCAGACCTTTATATAAACCGCCCAGCTGTTTAACACACAGTAATAAACCTCTCCTCCAAAGAACGCCATGCCACGCTATGTCAGTTTCCCCAACCCCCCCATGACTGAAACTCCAACCGCTTGCCGTGACAATTTCAGAAAATAAAATAAAAAAAAACATGTAAATAATGATTGCTTAAATAGGTGTTATGGTTGTTGCGTGTTCGGTTGTTGTGTACTGGGTTGTTGTTGTATGTCTGGTTGCTGAGTATTCGATTGTGATCGTGCTCGGCCACCAGACTCTCCCGACCCTGGTCGGTGAGTGTCTGTCTGGCCCACAAAGTGATCGTTCGGCCCGTGGAATCCATGCATCTCCTCGTTTACGATACTCAAATTGCTCTGGCCGAGTGATTCGCTCCGTACTCGCTGTCCACTAGATAGACGTTGAGTCGCAGGTGGGCGTGCTGGGGCGCTGATAGTGCTGCCTGAGGAGGATCGTCTTCGCTCGTCCAGAGGAGGGAATGCGACAGATGAAGGCGAGCTTGGTAATTCCGGTATCCAAGGTATTGCTTCAAGTTCCATCGGAGGAGAATTGGGCATCACTCCAGGAGTACCGTCAGAATTCTCGGAAGCGTTGCTCCATTGTCGAACGTGGGTGTAAGCGTGTGTATCAGTACTTGAGCGGTTCCTCGTCGATGCCGAGACTTGACTGAATCGTTGTTGGCCAACACCTGCCGCATTAAAATAATCTTCCCGGTTACCTATAGCATCGAAACTGGTGTGTCTGCTATTCCCCGCGCTGCCTGATACTGCATGGTAACCATCCGCTCCGGGAGTGGGATTATTGGAGCTCGGATCGGGGCTCCCAACGTTATACGGTGAAGGGGTTCCGGAATCTGGACCGGGGTTTGCTGGTCTCGGAGGAGGGGCAATCAACGGGTTGGCGCTGAACTCGTCAACTTGCGAGTCTGCCGACTTGAACTCCTTCACAGGTGGTCGTGCGGTGGAGCGATTAGAGGGTTCAGACACCTTTGAGGTGCTGACAGCTCGGACGACCTTGTTCAGATGGCGGATGATGATGTATGCTGCTACCAACACGATGATGAGAAATCCAACAGAACCGGCCACGATGCCCACGAGCGTTGTTGTTGGGAGCCCACCGCCGCCTTTATCGTCGTCGTCGTCGTCGGCAGTTAATGTTGGACTGCTCTTGGGAATAGCCGAGGGAAAGTATTTGAGTACAGCCTGGTTTTCATCGCTACCGTCGCGGACCGTAGGAAGTTCTGTGGGCATAGTTGGGGTCGAGACGGTAATGTCGGTTGTCTTGTAAGTCGTTTCGGAGCCGTCTTCGGTCGTGGTGATAACGATGGTATTCGTGATCGTCACGGGTTTTGTAGAGTAACACTGATTAACGCCACAGGCCATACCGCTGTTGCAGCACCCATAACTCAGTGAAGATGGGCAGAGATACTGGCTCGCCGGGCAGCCGTATGTATATGCTACGCCCGCCGGTGGGAAACAATTACCGCCCGTGCTGCAGACATAACCATCCGGGCAGCATCCCGCTACTACATGTGAGCCTGGTTCCGTAAAGAGTCGCGATAAAACCAACCTCCAAAGACAGCTTCGCACTGGTACCATCCAACCTTAGTTCCCTGGCATGTCACAGGGCCCTTGGTAACCGCAAAGCAGCTTTCTTTCGCGCAGTCGTAGCCATCTGGGCAACATCCACCATCGAGACTGGATGCGCAAAGCTTCAACCCCGCGCCGCACTGCTCCTTATCTCGCCGGTTCAACACAGCGGGCGCCGTGATGTGTGCCTTCTTCTCAACCCGGTGAACTCCATCGTGTCTCCTATAGTCGGCCGCCTCAATACTGGTGGCCCATAGGGCAGCTAGCACAAAGGCGACACACGAGCGACACCCCCAGTTCCTCATCTCGTGCGCTCATGGAACTGAGGGGGATGCGACAGTCGATGAGAGAAATTTCGCGAAACCGTGTGGGACGCCGATCATGGACCAATTTGCCAGCCGGGTAATTCCAGCTCCTCAAAATCGGGCTATTGTCGCAAGTGCTCAAATAAAGAGGGCGCTCGCTAGAGGGACGTGGGCTTTGGTAGATCGATAGGTTTCGGCTCGCGACAACCACGGCAAATCAAATGCGACACTTTTCAATATTCACACAGAACAAATTAAAAATGATGAAAGAGGAAAAGGAGGGAAGAGTAAGATGTAGCGAGAGATTCCAAACCGTCAGCAATGGAGGCCTTAGAGGCTTATCCAGTGGCCGGGGGGTGTCAAGGGATGCTACGCCACGGGGGAGCAGCAAATGGCTTCTGTCATCCCAGAAGTCCGACCTCTATAGGGCTGAGCGAAAAGTCCACCGAACCGTAGGCGCGGGTCGTTTTGGTTGGATGAACAGGTTACCCGAGCACCCAGCGACGCTCCTGAGACGTGAGAAATAATTCCTCTTCAGGTTACCGTCATGGGTCCGACGTGGAGATTGATGAGGGCCCCAGAGTGAGAAACGGAACGGTGAGGGAACTGAAGATGACGAGACCCAGAGCTAGAGGGACGACAGCGAAAGAGTAAGCGATGAGAAAGACACGCGGCGGCTCAGGTTCCTGCGGGCACTACCCAAGCTGAAACAGAACCAACACCATCAATCGTGAGCCGCAAGAGCATCAGAGACAAGAGGCGCAGGCCATGCGGCACTACTGTCGTGGATATTCGCTCGCAAATCGCTTTCGCCCGAGTTGTTGGTGTCGCAGCAGTAGAAGAACGTCTTGGATTCGTCAACCAAGCACCGCCCCAACCACCACGAGACGGACGCACCGCTGCTCGCTCTATTCTCATCCCCATCCTCCGCTGCACGTCTACTTCCGCCATTGGCCGACGGCATGAAGCTCGCAAGCTCTAGCGGTAGGCTGTGAGCAAAGAGGTGTCCTCGCTCCGGAAAGATGGTGCGCCAGGTGCATTGGCACTGCTACCGTGGCAGCCATTGAGAGGCCTTGCTCGTCTGCTTGTCAGACAAGGCCACGAATCAGAAGACCTATACGGGGCATACCCAGGTCGATAATCGACAACGAGGACCTCATTCGACACCGAGTGCTGGGATTTGGGGGCCGAGAACCTCATGCGCAGAGACTAACAAAGGAAGTGTGTTGCGAGGCGTTGCGTTGGTTCAAGGTTGTGATGAGGTTGCGCATTTCTGCCGTGGTTTCTGCCGTGTCAGGTGACCACCTTCAAAGGCAAGAGTGCGATTCCATTGTGAGAGATAAATGAGCTTCTCCCCATAATAACGCATCATGAGGATGAGATGCATTACCTGCCACTCTATTAACCACGCTCTCTCAATAAGGCAATACAACTACATAATCCTTCTCGCGAGTTTTATTACATGCTCCACTCTCGCTCGCTTCCTGCTGACGATGCACTCGTTTGTTTCAGAGGGCTCGCTCTCCATCATCCTCATGTCTCTCTCCTCCCAACAGAAGAACCCTTGGGCCAAATGCTCATGCACAGCCGATCTTGCTTGGTAACACAGCTTCTCACAAGCCTCTGTGCACGATTTGGCACCTCGGGATGGCTTGGTAAGCTCCGAACCGACGCCGAGGGACGTTCAATCACGGTGATTTATCCCAAAATAGCACGGGTAGCGCGTGTGGGTCCTGTCATCTGAGTTGGGCAAAATAGCTTCAGAATTTACGGAACCAAAAAAGACCTACCAAAGAGAGGTTAGGTAGGTGGTTTCTTTTTAAGCTTTTCTCTGTGCGCCTGGTCTGTCTTTAGGTACAGTATGCGGAGAGGGAGGAGTTTGATTCCAGGGGCAGATTGTTCCTTTGACCCGTGGCCTGCTGAGCACTTTGTGTGTTCTGAGGGGTGAAAGGGGAAACCTTCCTTCCTAATATCATGTCACAGCATCGGTCAAGAAAAAAGCGAGACACCATGATAGGCGTGTGAGGTTGCTTTCGCCTAAAGATAATTGATAAAATATGATAGGAATGAATAAAATATTTTGAATTCTTATTAGATTGTGTCATGATTTTTATATGAGCAGTCAAGTAACCCTCGCTCTCGCGTCTCATTTTTGACCCTCGTGCCACGTCCCAGGTGGAGAGGCTGGAGCGTTGACGATCCGGGGGATGGCTTACCGGCCTAGGAAGGCAAAGGGACTTTGGGTTGACGCTTGGAGCCGATGAAACCGCACTCCGAGAAACTGCGGATCTCGTGAATTAAGAGGGGCATTTCATCCCGTCGTTTCCCACAGCTCTCGAGTTGCTTCTTCAAAAGTTTTTCTAAGTTCAAAGTTGGAAGAATCATTCCCAAGTCCAGAACTCTCACTCACCACGGTGAAAACCGATCGTCGATGTGTCGGTCAAGGTGAGGGCCCTAAAAAGGTTCCAGAAGCACATTCGTCAAGGTTTTTCCTTGCGACAGGGGCCAAGGGGAATGGATGAGGTTGGCTTCTGATGAGATCATGAGATGAAGCCGCGGTTCATCAGACCAGATCGCGTCACATCACATCAACGCCCGCTGTCAATTTTCCTTGCGGGCGGTGGAATGCCCATGCTGAACCGCAAACCTCGTTCGAAATACCGCGTGAACGTGCAAGAGCCGACTGGAGGCGCATCGTGAGCCTACCCTTCCACACTCCTCGCCATGCCCCATTTCCTCGTGGCCGCATCGGGCGCCAAGCATCCTGCCGTGGCGGTCCTTGAGCTGTGGTTCGTGAATGCCTGGTCGGTCAATGTGACAACGGACAGGGTCCTGCAACTTTCGTTGCATGGTGGTTAGTCAAAGTCAGTGACTCCTCACTCCCACGCCGGACCCTAAGCCAGTAGCCTTCTTCAAGAGCTGTCCCGTCTCCAGATCGTCGCTTCGAGCCCGTGTTTCGTGTGATCGGCCGTCGCCGTCGCAATCACCCTCTTGGCATCGCCATCACTCCGCAATTTGGAGTCCGGTAACCAAAGAGTTGCTCGAGGTACAGAGACAATGTCTCGAGGCTGTTGGGTCCAGAAGCGTCTTGACCCCCATTTTCTTTTTTTCCATCCTTCTGCTGCAATGGCTTTTCGTCTGCATTGTCGGTCAGCAGAGCGAGGGGTCCACCCAGCATTGTCATGAGGGCCTAGGCTGGCTGGTTGTAGTATTCCTTTTTGTTCCTGCGCAAGCGAAAGCATCAAACTTTGCCCCATTGCCACTCATCAAACCAAAGGGGCGACGATCGCCCCTTTCCATCATTTCCCTAATTAACCAGACGGGACGGTTCCCTTCATCTCAGCTTGTCGATGATCTGGTCTCTTGTAGCATCAGAATCGGGATGGGTGCAGCCGAAAGGCACCAGAACGCGGGGGAGGAAGCGGACGGCAGCGCCCATGTTTTAGATGGCTTGCGAATCGACCAGGTTTCCCTTCTGCCGCGCCTGTTAGGATGGGTAGCCCATCACCATTTCAAACCCAAATAGGCTGGGCGCCGGCCGTGCGATGCTCGTTGACTCGAGGCACCATGCAACGTGCCGAGATGGCAGCTTCTTTACCCCGGATTTTCCAAGGCGCTGGGGAAGGCAATGCCAGGGCCAGGTGTTTGTGATCCTTTTCGATACTGCAGGGACTTGGAAGATGCTTGAAGGACTGGTACGACTTGGCAATGGATGATATTATCTGCTAGTTCTCAGGTATTTGATGTTTGAGCTCGGTAAGTTGGATTTCGGGTGGCGTTTTATGAGGGCCTAAAAGAGGATCCCATTGATGCAGATGTCAATTCAGCGTTGTCGGAAAAGTCACCTGCTCGCAGGAGCGGGGGCGTGGGCGTGGGCGTACTGTGAGAGATGGAATAAACACTATGCTGACACAGTACTCTTCACACAATCTCTACCATCTACACAGTCCCAATATCGTCAGCCCCCTGTTGCCACGAGCTTCCTCCAACAACTCTCTCCGGTCCACCCGCCGTCAACCAACCCTTGCAATGTGGTGCTCATCCCCCAAACCTTTCCCCCCAATGTTGCCCCAGAGCCCAGAGCTCCCCGTAACGTAAAATCTTTCAGGGGCCCGGGCTCCAGTTTGCTCGGGCAGCTTGCTCCAGCTCCAGGCCCTCTCCAGTTCTTCAGCGGTCACTCAAGTCAACCTACTGCAGCGCCCGTAACCCCGCAAGCTAATGGAGCTTCACTTGGCCCGACAGGGCAAAGACGTCTAGGGATCGGGCAGGGATGGCCCATGATTACCCACGGTCACGATGGTGTGCAGAGATGGATGGGATGGGAACCGGACGGGACCCAAGACCCAAGCAAGCCAAGGACCTTCTGTTGGTGTGCTTCTTGGGACCGAACCATGACGCCCCCGAGACGCGCGAGGCATCCATTTTTGGTTCCTTCCATCTTCTTTTTCTCCTTCTTTTTCAAGTTCTCCCGCTGCTTCTTTTTCCTCAAGGGCATCCGTCTCTCCGTGACTCTCGAGAAACACCAAGACGAGGTTGGACTTGACATCGCCAAGATCTTCGCTCCGTCTCCCGTCTCCCGTCTCCCGCCTCCACGTTCGCCCTCTCCACGATCCTCGGCTTCCATCGTCTAGCTACTCCCGGACTTTATTTTCCCCCTCTTCCCTCCCTCCCCACACCCACGCAAATC
>NHTE02000018.1:439177-523184 GCA_002168265.2 Fusarium euwallaceae
CCCCACACCCACGCAAATCAGTTATTCGATAACACCGCCATCGTCCTACCCTCGGCTTCCTTTCCTGTTCCAAGACTAATAAATCCCCAACTGTCTTGTGCATGGGCGCCTGCAGCTTCTTGATCAGATCGCCTCTGGTCTTCTTGGACAAGACCATGCTTGATTGCCTCTGCTAGACGGCCGGATGGAAAACGCCTGATCGATTATCTGATCCTTTGATCGCCTCGCCACCAACAAATCTCCATCATGTTGCTGTACACCAGACTCGCACCGCCCAAGGTCCCCAAAAAGCGCTCGCGCGCAGGTACGTCAAAGCCCCTACAGCGCATTCTGTTGCACCGCATTCTCCATGTTATAAGCATAAAACGAACGTTGCTGACTTGTCATGGATGGTTCGTCGGCGCACAGGATGTAGTTATTGGTAAGTTCCATGATCCACCCCTGCAATTCAAAATCATCTCACTAACATTGCCTCTTTGCAGCAAAGAAAAGGTAATTTCACCATACAAGATGGTCTTTTGGAGGTTGGTCTAACCTCTACTATAGAAGAAGAAATGCGACGAGATACGACCTGCCTGCGCACGCTGCCAGGAACGCGGCCAGGAGTGCGTTTACGAACCCGTTCGCCCTCGACAGCGGCGCAAGCGTGAGACCACCGCTGCTTTCTCTCCTTTCGACACCAACTCCTCCTCGGGTTCAGACCGAGCTCAGCCTTTGGATGGCGACGTTCCAATCCGACAATGGAAGGAGGATGCTCAGGATAGATCAGCCGACGAGGACTCGTTCGACGAGGAGGTTCCTGTTGTGACGCAGCCACCCGTCTCCAGCGATCTCCCCCTCAAGACCTCCATCGCCAATCCCATGGATAGCATCCTAGGTTGGAGTCCTGGAGACCTGCCAATCGTATCCCCGATTGACTCGATCGATTTTCAATTGCCTGTGTTTGACGATTCAGGTATTGCCATTCAACACATTGAGAACAGCGAGGAGGAGGATGTCGAGGAGGTTATTCGTCGCGAATCCATTATCAGCATTCCCACTACGACCTACGCTGCGACCTACTCCAATGCGTACGCGCCTCACAGCCCCTCTCTGGCCCTCATTGCGCCTGTCCCAGCGCCGTCTCCACGATTCGAATTTTGTTCTCCGGTATTCTCCGAGTTCTCCGACCGTACCAACCGTCGCGCCTTGGTAGACCACTTTTGCAATGTTCTGTCACATCTCATTGTTTTCCGGGAGGAGCGCGGCAATCCTTTCCAACAACTCGTTCTCCCACTTTGCCAGGACAGCCAGGCCGTTACAAACGCCGTATTTGCCCTAGCAAGCGCTCACTTGGAATATCGGGGTGTCACCAATGACGAAAAGAGCGTTTATTTCCACAACAAGGCCATCCAAGGTCTTGCTCGGTTGATCCAGAAGGGAGCAGGAGTAAATCGAAATGAACTCTTGGCAGCCATCATGCTTCTAGTCTACTACGAAGTGGTGAGTAAAGTCTTGGCATTTCTGATTCGCGCGCTAACAACGTCATAGTTGGTTCAGAAAGGTCGATCGAATATTGTAGATGGCCATCTTAAAGGCGCCATGACCATCATGAGCCACAATGAAGCAGCCACTGATCCTACAGGCATCTTTTTGGAGCGAGTATGTGCCTCTTTTATGATCATGGCCGACTTGAATAAAACTAATACATGGCAGGCATTCCGCTTTTATGATGTGATTGCAGCACTCTCGTTTGGCACTGCTCCCCTCGGCAGCGCTCCAGGAGCCAACTACCTTACACCTTTCCCTCCTCTCGATTCAGGTGGTGATATGTCCCCTCTCAACAGTGTCGACACTCTCCTTGGAATGGCCACTTCCCTCTGGCCTATTATTCATCGCCTCTCGAACCTTCTTGCTCTCAAGGATCAACTCGACGCTGCTGTTACCAACGGAGAAGTAAACAAGGTTGCGGTTCTCAGGACGGAATTCGAAATCTCAGCGTCTGCTATCGAATCCGCTCTAGAAGAATGGCATCCCGCACTGCCTGAAGGGTCAGTCCTCAGTCAAAACCCTGAGGAATTGACACCAGAGCAGACGACAGAAAGGAGTCGACTACAGAGCATTCTCAGCAACGCCCTTTCTTACCGTCATTCTGCCTTTGTCTACCTTTACCGCACCATCTACAGCTACCCACGCAACCACCCACTCGTCCAACGCCACACCCACATTAGTCTCACTCACTGTGTGGGAACTGTCAGCAACACCGGCCCGATGAGTGCTCTTCTCTGGCCACTCTTTGTGGCATCTTGTGAAGCTACCACACTTGCCGACCGTGACCTGGCACGTCAAACCTTTATTGCTATCAACCGTCGACAGGGTATGACAAATATTGAGCGTGCTTGGACAATTGCGCAAGAGGTATGGCGGCGCGCGGACAAGGCCGAGATGATGCATCAGCAAGAGGAGGCGACAGCCATGGGCGTCAGAAGCGGTGGAGATCTATGGAGGAGAGTAAGTGCTGACATGGGGGTGACGATTGTTTTTGGATAGGCAAGCAGCGAGTCAGGGATACTTTTCAAGGGTGGCGGACTGGTGATACCCATCCAGCGAATTCACAAGCTGGACACTTTGGAGTTGAGGGAAACGGACCGATACAGGTTTAAAAGGTATGAAATGATGGATTTGGCGTTGGATAAGTAGGGTCGAGGCTCTACCAATGAAGTGAATAGGAAGGCTATCTGATTTAGCTTGTATGTATGTACGAACTAGCGGCGACAAGTCCAACTATGGAATATATTGTCTTGCTTTGCACCATCATGAGTCTCAATGCTTGTCTGTGGATCTCGATCTCTGTCGCCACTGCAAGTCGAGGATAACTCTCCAGCAGGCGAGTGAGATTGAGCCAACAGCACTCCATAGCATGACTGTGCATGATGATCTGCATGGGCAATGCATCTTGTCATTTATCCGGTCCCGGGCAGTTGGATACAAACAAGCTTGATACTTGGTTGAAACATGAACAGACTTTGACTTGAACTCGTAAGATACCCATTATCATTAGCTAAAACCTGCTCTCATAGCCAGCCTCTATCCGTATGTGATTCATAAAGGTTGGGAGATGTGAAGCCACAGGAACTCGAACATGCAAAAGGTGACTAACAAGATGACATGAAGGTGTGACAATTGGTTGTGCCCCCTCCCCGCAGACAACCTAATCTGAACTCAATGGCTCGGGGCTTTCGTCCGGACTCTGAGAGCCCATCCCATTTGTCTTAGCCATTCGGCTTCCTCGGGGTGGCTGCCGGATGGCGGGATGGGAGACAGGTGTCTAGCGCCGTGGGAAAGAGAGCGCTGCCAATCGACGGCATCCGAGTTCCTGAGCTAGGGAACCGAACCGAACTCTCCCCAACAACTTCATGTCACACTCGAAAGGGGGAAGAAAGAAGAGAGGTGCGCTTACGGAGTGTTCATCTCTAGGGGATGGAGGGGGGGTGTTCACCGTTTGTTTGTTCCTTTTTTTCCTAGTGGCCCTCGCGTGACCATGTGTTGAGGATCTGGGGCTAGCAAAGACTGCATGTTCTGCGCTCGGGCATGGAGAACGCCCCGAGACGAGGTGCAGCACACGTCTCTCCTCTCGACAGCCTTGTCCGGGTAATAGAATCCATGCAAAGAGGAATTGGACAAACATCATTGGATGCTACCAAGCACCCTCGCGACGAGATACACCGGGGGAGGGGCTTCGGGCTTGCATCTTTCGTGGTACAGCATGCAGCGAAGCCATCGTGGGTGTGTCTGGGGGTGAGGTGGTAGTGCAGGTCGGATGGTCACTTGATGTCGGGGGTGAAGGCGGGGAGTGCGCGAGGGGCCGTTATAGGAGGAGAGAGAGAGGGCCCAGACGGGAAAAGCAAAAGCAGCGAGACCAAAAAGTGTGGAGGAGGGGAAATCGGCGCCGGCGAAAGGAGGAGAGAGGAGGAATCAAGGCTAAATGTTGCCACTTGATGTGCCATCTACCGACATAATTACCCAGGTAGGCAAGTTGTTGGAGGTTGTGATTTGTGCTGCCTTGTTTTGTCAGCTTTGTTACTGTTGGTTGCAACAATACACGATGGTGTCCTTCTTTTTACCCTGATTGACAATACTCTTCCAAACTCTCCCTTCTGTCTGTCTATTGTTGTGGTCCGCGGTATAGAGTGAGGCTCGTGTAATCGAAGAAAGGTGCGTTGCGTTGCGTATGTACATGATCACTTGAGCTTCAGCTCCTTCCTTCTCTCCACCACCCTAGCACTCTACCCCCACCCACCTAAGGCAACGCCGTCTCCGACCTCCCTCTCCACCATGCATTCTTTCATCAAAGTCATCTCCAACCACTCTGCCAGAATATTTTTTCTATAATCTACCAAACTTCATCCTTTCTCTGTTGTACAAGCAAGCGTGTCTTGTCTGAACCCATATCCATTCATCTCCGCATCCCTTCTCCAACGACTCATCTTTCCCGTGTCTCGGATGTCGTGTTTCTGAGATTCTTGACCACAAACTTCTTGTCCTGGTTCTCATTCGCGTCACCTGTCTGTATCCCTGACTTCCTTCATGTCCTTGGTTGATTCAACGCGCCCAACCCCGGATATGCTGCTGGGCTACTGTCGCGCCCTCGTCTACCTCTAACACTCTTGTCCGACAACCAGCTACAAGAAAGACACTATATTAACCGTTGCTTCAGAAAGCAAACTCAACATCCAGCAACACAGCGCCTTCTCGCCTCCCTTGCATCTCATCTCTTAGGTTGCATTGACAGACGTTGCTGAGCCACAACCTGCAACAGGCCTGGAAACTTGCCGACCCCGCTGGTCAGCTTCCTTTCCTGCTTGTCACTCGTCACACGTTGTCCGCCTGTGCTCCGTTGCTCCATCTTGCGCCGGGTCCGTCGACATCCACTCCAACATCCGCATCCGCGCCCGTCTCCGCACCCTTAGAGAAGAACCACCATGTCCTAGCCATGAGCAACTTGAATACATCGGACTTGGTTCCGCCGCCGCCGCGTCCGATCCGCTTCGTTCACAACCAAGGCCAACCGCCTTCCAAGCGTCGCCGGATCAATGCAGCGTACGTCGTTCCCCTGTCTCCTATACTTGCCTCATCTCCCGATCTTCCCGTTGCCTATCTGTCGCGTCACTATTGGTGCTTGTCTGGTCGCCTTGTTATCGTCTTGCTATCTCACCCCTGGACTAGACGACTGAAGCCTTGTCAACTTGTTGCTGACTCCGACGCGAATCAGGTGTTTGACCTGCCGAAAACGAAAGACGAGATGCGCCGGCGAAAGGCCCTTCTGCTCGACTTGCACCAAGAACCACCACCGATGTCTGGGTTATCCTGAGGAAATAAAAAAGGAGGATGGCGAAAAGCAAACACCTATATCGAGACCCGACCATGAACGCGACAACCATGAACTTCACGATCACCGCGAGGACGAGGATGAGATCGAAAAGCCCAACCTCCACGTCCAGCGCACTCCTGACGCTCCTGCTCCGCAAACAATATCTCAAACTACCTCCGAGGCTACTCTGCCACCCGCGAAACATATAGTCGAAACTCCACAAGACGACGATGTGCCGAGTGTACGTCCACACCATGGCCATGCTCCTCTATCCCTAGCCGCAGACCTTCCACCCTCTCCCACTACGGTCCGTCGCTCCGAGAGTCACCGTGTCCCGTACTTCCGCTACTTTGGCCCGACTGCTATCGTTCCTGGCTTCAAACAAATGGTTGTCTCGGTCCGTGATCGCCGCCGATCTACCGCTGGCTCGATGGCTGGAACGTCGCCCGTATCAACGCATAGTGGCGCATTAGGAAGCAGTTCTGCAGCGGACAGCGAAGTCATTGGCGATGATTTACCCACGTACGACCCCAACGACCCGGCTCCCGTTCATCCGTTGATCATCAACCTCGTTAAGACCTTCTTTCTCCAGATGGGTTCCAGTTATCCGTTCCTCAAACAGGCGAGGTTCTTGCGCATGGTTAAAGAAAAGAGAGTTGAGCCTATACTGGTTGATTCGATATGCGGCCTGGCTGCAAGGTTCTCGGATGCTCCATCTCTCACGAATGGAAACGACAAGATGCCCCGGACGGAACGTGGCGCGGTATTTGCGCAAAGAGCCAGACAGGCCACTGTTGACACTTTCCCGTGTCCGACTGTGGGGGCTGTACAGGCCTGTCTTCTCATGGCCTACGAAGGCTTTGGGGCGAGTCAAGACAGCGCTCTTTGGATGTACCTTGGCCTTGCCATCCGCATGGCTGTCGATTTGGGTCTGCAGAAAGAAGTCGGAGTGCAGTATCAGGGTGAAAAAGACCCTCTGTATGCCCTTCACTGGAGTCGTCAGTCAGGTGAAGAGGAAAGTCCTCAGGCAAAGGCGGAGGGATCAAGCCCGCCTAATCCCGAGGAGCAGAAGGAGGTTGTCCAGGAACGGATGGATACATTCTGGGCCGTCTTCATTCTTGATCGTGTCATTTCTTCAGGGACAGGCCGGCCTGTAACGTTTCGTGACGACGATCTTGAACTCTCATTTCCTGAACCCTCAATTGATCCGGTCACTCACTGGCCAGCGCCTTACCCCATCTTCCTCCAGATTATCAACCTCTATGGGCGCGTCTGTGACGCGCTCAACAAGATCCGCAATGCGCAAGATCTTAACAAGGAAACGTGGGATAAGCTTGGCGAAATGGAGCATGAGTTGACCAGACTCTACAAGGGTTGGGACTGGAGGTTGCAGTTCAACGTGAGCAACTTCAAGGCGTACCTTGGCATGGGCCAGGGCACGACATTCATCCTGCTGCACTTTTGGTTTCATGCGCTGTTCATCATTCTTCATCAACCTACTCTCCTCACACCCTTTGCTGAGCTTCGCAGCGAGCTACAGCTATTGCCGGACAGCCGCGAACTAAGCATGAGCAGCGCCAAGACGATCTGCGACATCTTGTCTTTTGCGGACTTGATTGATCCCAAGAGCTTTATTGGAAACCCCTTCACCAGCCAGCCGATCTATATTGCTGCATGCGCGTTCCTTATGGAGTCGAGCGCCAATGCCTCTGAGTCTCCGTCTCGAGCGAGCTCACCTCCGGGTTCAAAACGACTAGATGTGCCTCAGTTGCCTGGTAGCAAAAGCCGAGATGGCAAGGCTTCAAGGCATTCCCTTCTGGCTTCTGCAGCCAACCAGAACTATCAAAAGTGCTACAACTCCCTGCAGCAAGTGCAATTGTACTGGGGGGGTGTCACATACATTCTCACGGCTTTGGATCAAAAGGCCAAGGGAATCTGGGACTGTGAGACATATACGACTGAAGAATACGAGAGCACCAAGTTGCCTCGTAGGGGAAGCAGCGCTGCTCTGAGCAACCCATTCCCAAGGTTCGAAAACCAGGCTTCACCAAAGATGTCTGGGCCACCCATAGCGTGGAGCCTGGCAGGAACAGCCAACTCTCCCAACTCGAGCCTCACACTAATGTATCAGAATATTGATTCAACCGTTGCGTCTGGCGCGCAGCCAATGCAATCGACGAAGGCACCCAGCACTCCTCCAGGCAACATGGTCTATGACCCCATCCGCCAGAGCCTACCAGACCCGACAAGTTTGCTGGCACCGGCTTATCCTCAACCCAACATTTCAGCGGTGAGACAGACATCTCGACCGTCAGTGCCCCGACGACATTCGAACATGTCAGCAACAAGTGGGCACAGTCGACCGACTGTCAAGTTTGACGGGTTACCCGAGGGCGACGGGAGCGAGCTTTATGCAGGCCCAAAGTTCACACCCACGAGCCAGCAATCGAATGGTTTCGATACATACAGTGTCTCTCCACCAGCCGCAATGAGGGAGAATGGCGGAGTGAGTGTGGCCACAACGCTCTCAGGGGTAGCGAACATGGCAAATGGCACGAGCAACATGTACTTTGGCCAAGGCAACTTTCCCTACCAAATGCCTTGGGCTGCCCCTATGGGTAACATGGATGCTATTACGTTTGACAGTCAGGACATTGATATTGGGGTTTTGGGGCTGCAGCAACCAGAGCTAATGGGTCCTTGGTTGGGATATGTTCCGGGGGATGTGCTAGGATTTTTCGAGAACCCTGATATGAGTCAGGGCCATCAATGATGAGGGCAATGCATGACACGATGTTCTTTGCGAGGCGCATACGGGGCCCAGGTAACGGCGTTTGTGATGGTTATGACAAAAACGACTGCTACGACGTTTAGAGATATCCCGAGTTTGAGCTTGGTACAGGGTGTACACGGGGCATGCATATGGACTTTGCTCGCGGCGTCTGTATCTATATATGATGTTTTTCCTTGAGGATTTCTCAGGGGCCATGTCTGCAATAGGGTACCGGATTGGACATGGAGTAGCTTGGAGCTTGGGTTATGACAGGTTGTAGAAAAGGACGAGCCATCACAAATCATGAAGTCACGACCTACATTCTTGAGACGGCGTTATTACGGATGACCTTGGGGTAATGAAGCCTGTTGATCAAGAGATCTGGTTTATTTGCGTTCCTTCTCAAAGGTCAAGTTGCTGGCGGTATGTTTAAGCCATAGACGTGTTCCGAAGTTTTGAGCCAACAATCCCATGGTTATATGGCGATCAAGGAGTTTAGACACTGATATCATGACTTGGTCTTTGAGTTGATCATTCTTAATGTTTCCTCTTCCGTGATGAACATGACCACCTCATTGGGACTCTTCTAGGAGAGAGCGAGGAGGGAGGATGAGGTAGACGCGGGAGGGTGTTCAGGCACGGCAGTGGTTCTCCGGTTCAGCAGGGGGATCACTCCGGGTGATGGAGGGAATGACAGACGTCTCTGCCTTGGTCAGACCATTCTGTGTCCAGCGGTACACCGTCTCGCCCGCCTGTCCAGAGAAGAGAGAGGGTCGGTATCCAGGTGGTGGTCTAGAGTTCACGGCGCCAGACCAGGTCAGAGTCTTGGCTGCCGGCACGGAGGGTCGGGCGAGCTGTTCAGCACGTTGGCGACAAAGTTCTCCCTTGTTTGACATCCACTCCTCCTATCTCCGTCGATACTCCGTGCGGTCAAACTGGCCCCCGAGGGCGCAGACCACCCCACAAGCATATCTTCCCAACTCATCGGAATGCCAGAGAAACTGGCAGATAACGTGGCTCATGAGGAGACCGAGAACTCGGGTCTGGATCCTCTTCACCACGTGTGGGCTCCCTTCAGAAAGGGATCCCTCACCAGGATATCAGGAAATGCGCGAGTAGTTGGGATGATATCTCTGGAGATAAAACTTTCAAGTCGTTTTCCCGTTTCTCACCGAGCCTTGCAGGCAAGAACACGCCGTCCTTCATGAGAGCTGCTGTCTTGTCCCAGGGAACATAGCAGCACTCAAGAAAACTCCTGCTCAACAATGACACGTGCGTTTGAGGACGAGTGGGACTTGGGGTTTCGAAAATTTGATTAGACAAAAAATAAATTGAAGCGTTGGTTTCGTGTCGTCGCCTTCTTCGCCCTGCGTCAAAGATTGGGCTTGGTCGTTGGGCCGTTTGTGTTCAGTTTCCATTCGAGTCAGGTCTGCCTCTGGTTCTGCACCCAGATGGCGAGTTTGTTTCCCAGCATCTTGTCCTTTTCGTAGATGATCTTCATCAGGGTCCAGACGGCCCATGAGTTTGCAGAGAAGGTCTCGCGTGGACGTGCCATCTTGTGGGCTCCTGGGAGGTTTGTCGATTTCATGTAGGATAGATCTCCTGCGCACGTTTCCCAGTCGGTCTTATTCTCGTCGTCGAGAGTGTGGCCCCAGTCGGCCCAGAGTTTGCCTACCTTGGCGTGGGTAGTTCTCCCAGGGGGGTGGTACCTGGTGGTAATGGGTGTCTCCTGTGTCGGGAATAACGCCAGCAAGTCGGTGTGGAGGCCATGCCCCCAGGTGGATTGGGCTTGTCTCAAGCTGACCATAACCAGAAGCTCGTTCAATCCCTCTCCTCGAACCCTCAAGGCAGGGTCAATCACTCGGCGGATCCATTCGGATAGGTGCTCCCACGGGACCGCGGGCTGCCACCACACCAGGGAGCCCCGGCTAGTCCACCTCCAGGAGACGTGCAAACGGTTGGCGGTAAGGGTGACCACTTTAGGGATCTCAAGTCGTGAGGGTTGGTTACCGGGGTTTCCTGCGGAAGTGACAGCAGTCCCGGATCCAGCAGGCACACTAAGCAGTCTATAGGCAGTGTCCTTCCCGTCCTTCAGTCTGTAAAATCTCCCCCATGTTTGGTTGGCTAGGATATTTCGATCCAGTCTCCAGATGGTGTAGTTATGCTTTATCCGCGCCGGGCTTTCGACACAAGCGTCTCTGGGAAGTTACGGACACCGAAACCACCCTGTGATTGGGCTTTCCAGAGGTTAGAGTAACGCTCAGGGGCATCAGGAACTCTGGTCTTGGAGTCCTCTTCCTGTTGCTCTAGCGTAAGGCCCTTTCTTTGGATCCTCTTTAAGAGGGCGGGTCTTGGTTTTGAGCCTAAAGCCATCGAGGTAAATTCTCTGCTCATTGCGGTTGTTGATGTCTCCCCCGAGCGGAGCAGACTCGTGATGCTTGGTAAGAGGTGATCGACATAAGTGTTCGCGTCTAAGGCATTCTGTGATAGTAGGAGAGACATGTCGGCAGTGATCCCGTCTCGGAAAGGGGGTCTATTAACCTCCTGGAAAAGAATCCTTCTTAAAGAGTTTGATATTGCCATGTCCACAAGACAGGTTCAAGTATTTAAATACTACTATCCATAAATTCATAGGAGATAAATCCATGTCTATTATGGATAAGTTTTACGATAACACTAGTGACCAAATAACCATATCCATGAAGTTATAGTAATATCCATCTACCAGTTCTATGCTTAGACAGTGACCGTCTATCTCTTCAATCTCCCCCATAATGACGGTATTTCCTAAACAGACATTTCCACTGCACCTCCGTCCAACTAAAGGGCGACCCTTGCGTTGAGGGTACTTTCGTAGGTGTCCATATCTTAGCCTGTCGCCAGTATCATCGACCAGAACACATCGCCAGCGGTGAACCAGCCAGAGTCGCCGTGATCTCGATGACAGCATCACAAAGGTCTCGTTACTTCCATGGGCACTCTGGACGCCACTCGCCAGAACCGACTCACCACACCCATCAGACACCATCTGCGGCTTGAATAACCTGGCTGCTCCAACAGTGTGTTGAGTCTCGTTGGGACCAGCCTGATACTCGTCCCTCGAACCACAAAGCTGGCGTGTCCTCTGGATCTGGTTCTCGAACAGTCCTCGCTTCTGTTAAAAGGTCATATATGTTCAGGGCCCTTCCTGTGTAAGCCGTTGGTATAATGGAGCCTAGAGTTATCATGACTTGGTCTAGAACAACCTCAACAACATAAGGATGCCCATCTCGCCAGGATCATCACAATGGCGCCAGCCGCAGCCATGAAGTTCAAACCCTCGCACGGATGATTCCTCGATCAGGATGTCTGCGAGATCTCTCACCTCCCTAGCGGTCATTGGATCCGACTGCGAGCAGTAGCGTCGATGTCATTGGGCGATGACGGCGACCTTGCCAGAATCTCTTTCCTGAGTTGGCGGCTCCATCTCGGACTCCCAGCTGTTCACATCTACAAGAAACATCGAACGGCGCGTGAGATGTTCAACCTTGAAAGCCCTAGGGTCTTCACATCATCCAGAAGGCATTACAGGGGTCGGCCATCGTCCAGTGGGAGCTTGGGGCCACACTCCCAGGAGAGCCCCCCAAATCGACATTTCTAGTATCCCACCTATCCCTTACATCTTTGACCAGACCAGAGACGTTGGAGGGCAATGCTGCTTTATAGCGGGAGCGTGGAAATGCTCCAACGACCACAGCAAGAGCAACCAACCACGTCGTCCAGATAGGCCTTTTCAGAGTTGGATCTAAACGCCATATAGGTTGTTTTCTTCTGGGGTCAGGTCGAAGTTACAAGGTTTACGTATATAATTTTGTAACCCAGTATGACAGCCAAATGTACACGCATAACTGGCTACCTGTAATCTAATACTTTATGTACCATGGTTTTCTTTCCGACGTCCATTGCGGTGTCTTTTCTATAGTAACCAACCGTCATTTTTCTGTATATCAAACAGAACTGAGTCGACATATAATCCCAAAGTCGACATCCTTATGATGGAAACAACTCTTCTCTTGGGACCAAACGACGCGCCACAGACGTCGCGATGAACCCGCCCGCCCCATCTGAATGAACTTCAGTTTCTCTGGTTAAAGGGCCCCTTCTTTGCATACTTTAGGCCTCTGTTGATCTCGAACCCTCTGATAACTGGCAGCCTTGACGGGCTGACTATCACGACATGTGGGCAACTTCTCCACTCTGGTCCAGTTTTTACTATATCTTCTTCTGATCCTATGCCGTGCTTTAAAAATCCGGTCCCTCAAAGGAGGACTTTGCGACTATACACCCTCTGGGTATGCGTGGGCCTCATTGTCGGGGGCCACCCTCGCCCACAAGATTGCTCAAAGCGTGGTGGCGCCAGTTGTTCTTGAAGACATCGCCGGTCCCACTCAGGCGAGGAGGCACAGGCTTCTAGGAGGTTCTCTCTTTGTTCCCAATCTCTGCAGTCGACGCTTCTTCTTTACCTTATTTCCCAGGACTCCCCTTCTACCAGGGGATATGGGTCCATCTCATGCTCAGGACGCTGATGGCGCCCTAATTCCTCGAGCCAGAGTTTCCATCAAAGGGGCGAGGTGTTAGTTGAAGCATAGTGAGAGCAGACATGATTGATTTGGTACCTTGTAACTTTGAAGTGTTTCATGGACCCTGGGTAATTCTCCATTTGTAAATGCCACAGCAATACGGATTTTGTGAGTGATCCCAAAGTTGGCAGAATGCAGCTCGGGGTATGTCCAGGGTAAATCTGTTGAACTACCCAAACTACCTACCCATCCCTTTTCTGCTGCCGTCAAAAACAATAGCATGTGTCTATTGTAACTAAAACGTTTTATCAGTTCAAGATCAAGAGGCGTAAATGCCCAGCAGTATACTTGATTGCCTCCTCGTTGACAGCCCAATTTAGAGGGCAATCTCGGGTATTTTTCATCAACTAGAGCATCCATGCCTAGCTGAACACCCGGCAACACTCCTTCAACCAAGCTATTGGAGACGTTTCAACCCATACAATGTCCTTCTAATATTCATCACATTCAATCATGCATATTCAGATCATCGGACTCAAGTCAAGGTTAGGTTGATACAACTACGAGGCATCTATCCAATTCCCAACCGATTCATCCGTTCATTCCTCACCTCTGATCACTACACGAGATCAAAAATTCGCCATGCAAAAAATCAACAAAAAATTCCAATCCTTTACTATTTTTTAATATCTGTTTCCCTCACTTTTATTCCTTTACCGTCTGAGAATATTGTTACCCATCTGTCTCGCATGCTGCGCCATAACAGCATCAGCAATAACAAGAGCAGCCATCCCCTCAACAATAGGAACAGCACGCGGCACAACACAAGGATCATGTCTACCCTTGGCAGCAAGTACACCCTCGCCTGTAGCATCGTAACGGGCGGTGGTCTGGTCCTGACTGATGGTGGCAGGAGGCTTGAAGCCGACCTTGAAGAAGATGGGCATTCCGTTGCTGATTCCGCCCTGGATTCCGCCAGAGTGGTTCGTCTTTGTCTGGAGCTTGGACTTGGGAATTCCCGTCTTTTCGGCTGCTGCTTCAAGAGCTGGGGCGGGAACGAAGGGGTCGTTGTGTTTGCTGCCTGTCATCTCAGTGCCTGAGAATCCTGAGCCAAACTCAAAGGCCTTGACGGCGGGGATGGACAGCATGGCATGCGCCAAAACAGCCTGCAGCTTGTCGAAGCAAGGCTCTCCAAGTCCAGAGGGCGCATTGCGAATGACACAAGTAACAGTGCCACCAGTGCTATCATGCTGGTCTCGCAGCTCAGCGATGCGCGCCTCCATGGCTCGGCCGGCAGCGTCGTCGGGGCATCGCACGGGGAGGTTCTCGTCCACCTCTGCGCGGGTGATTGTCTCTGCAAGACTAAGAAAAGCCGGATCGGCGCTCATGGAATCGGCGTCGCCAAAGAGCTTAATGTTACCGACCGAGGTAACAAAGGCGACAATCTCAATACCGTATGCCTCGCGGAGCCACTTCTCAGCTACAGCACCAGCAGCGACTCGGGCAATGGTCTCACGAGCAGAGCTGCGTCCACCGCCAGAAGAAGCCTTGACGCCATACTTCTCCAGGTATGTCCAGTCAGCGTGACTAGGTCGGGGGTACAGGTCGATAGTCTTGTCTCCGTAGTCCTTGGGCCGCTGGTCCTCGTTGGGGACGGTGAGCAAAATCGGAGTACCGAGGGTGACGCCGTTCTCGGTGCCCGAGTGGATGGTGACGCGATCCTTCTCGTTGCGGGGCGTCGTGATGGCCGACTGGCCCGGACGGCGACGGTTGAGCTGGGGCTGGATGTCGGACTCGGTGAGGGCAATGTTGGGTGGGCAGTTGTCGATGATGCAAGACACTGACTTGCCATGGGATTCACCCGCGCTGTAGTCAATTTAGTCAGTTCAATCGTTCCTTTGAAGCTATCCATATTTCATATCGCGCGAGAGTGAGAAAAGCAAAGAGGAACCTACGTAGTCACGCGGAAAAAGTTTCCAAAGGAAGACATGATTAGTGTAAACGTGGTGATGAGAAACTTTTTTGGTGTTTTGGCACCTTTTTTTTTTTACTTTCAACAAAGGAGAAGAAGAAGCAAGCGCGGGGGAGGGGGAGGGGCAGAAAGAAGCAGCGTAATCGGCCCCCGTTAATTGAGATTCTCCAATGTAAATCAATTGAGACACGATTAATTAACAAAATCAATTAAAAATCCTCTCAATTAAATTTACATTCCTTCTTTATATACCTTCATTCCCTCCTCCCCCCCTAGAAACCCGACATCGGTTCTTGTTGTGTGACTCAACCAAACCTGGATAATTTCTCTTCCCTTACAGTTTACAGGGGGACCCTCAACAGGCGTCATGGAATACGAGGCGAAGAATAGCATCCATACAATACAAAAGAAAGAGGTGACGAGTCTGGCGTTTAATGATGATTTTAACCTTTTATCAGGACACCTACGCTTCTCTATACTAGGTTCCAGTGGAGGTTCCCAACTGTTACTGCCCGTTATTTTGGTCCAGGTTAGCCCTGTGGGTTCTAGCCGGAGGGAGTTTCCCGCCTGCAAGGCTGACGACGTTGCACTTCAATTTTTTCCCCATTCTCGCTCATTGGATAGCCTCAACAACAACTCATCATCATCCCGCCAACCAAACGCCTCTTGCCGTTTAACCTTGTCATCGGTAAATGATAAAAAAAATATAGACTTTTACACTAAAGCAATTGGGATTGAGAGCTGATTGAAAAATGTTATCTCTTACCCGTTCATCAGCTTCTCGCCAGCTATCTCGAAATATCCTCACATCTATATCAAGACGTCAATTCACAGATGCAGCCTCTCACCCCTCAAACAAGATCCAAGTTTATACCTCAAAGTCGAGGAATCCCTTCCTTAACCTCTCGGTAGAGCATCATCTCTTGCAAAACACTCCCCCGGATTCCACCATCCTCATCCTCTACACCAACGACCCCTGCATTGTCTTTGGTCGTAACCAGAACCCGTGGACAGAAGTCAACCTTCCTCGACTCGCTCAGCTCCGTAACCGTCCTGAGAGTGTAGGGTGGACTGCTGGTCCTGTGCAGCTGGTGCGTCGTCGCTCAGGAGGCGGCACTGTCTTTCACGATGAGGGAAATGTCAACTTCAGCGTTATTTGTCCGCCTGCCGTGTTCGACCGCAACAAGCACGCCGAGATGGTTGTCCGCGCGCTCTCCTCTCTAGGGAGACCAAACACACGGGTCAATGAGAGGCACGACATTGTCATGGACGTAGCCGATGATCCCATTGGCACCTACAAGATCTCTGGGTCAGCATACAAACTCACACGCCTCCGCTCTCTTCACCACGGCACCTGTCTCCTCCGCAGCCCGAACCTCGCCAACATATCAGGCATGCTACGCTCACCAGGAGAGCCATTCATCAAGGGCCGCGGCGTAGACAGTGTCCGCAGTCCCGTCAAGAACGTCGACGTTGAAAACGCCCCCTTCGAAGCTGCCGTCGTTGAGCAGTTTTCTCGCATGTACGGCGACTTCCACGTTCAAGATGTCATCGATGACAAGTTCCTCGAGATTGAAAACATCCGCAAGGGCTATGAGGAGCTTCAGTCTCGCAGCTGGATATATGGTCAGACACCGAGATTCACATTCTCCACCTTCTCATACGCAGAGGATCCTCGCCCGAGACCACAACTGCCCTTTGATGTGAGCACACCACCAGAAGAACAATGTCTTGGGAAATGAGCTAACACAATCAACCTAGCTGAAATTTCGCTTCGAAGCCAGACATGGCCTTGTTGAGAAATTCGCTGTAGAGGGTGCATCATTCCCTCCAACAGATGTCGACATGTCAGCACTGGTAGCCAGCTCCATCTACCATGTCCCAACCTGGACCGACCAGCTTGCCCAGGCTGGCATGGCTGAGGGTGACGCCGCAAAGGTCGGATCATGGATGGACGATGTTCTCGGTACTGAGTTTACGAAGCCTGCGCAATAATGTCGCCGCCTCCACCAGGCTGCGACGTGATACGAGGTCAGAGAGAGGCATCCATCTACTACACGCGCAATCACACTTCGCCTCTCACCTCTCTCTCACACCCCTTCGTGCCAGGCATTCCGGTGTCGTCCTTGGTCGCCGTGTTTCACTCAGCCCAGCCCAGTCCAGCCCAGCCCGAACAGACCCGGTGACTGCCTGGACTGTCCACCAACAAGAACATGTGAACTGGCACACACTCTAACCATAGAGAATCCCCACACACATTCATCCATTTGCCTCACGGCAGGGCAAGGCTGGCTGAGCCTCGCGCGCGTCGTCGCGTTCCAGCACGACCCGACGCGTCGACACCTCTTGATGGTGAAAAAGATCTCCCGCTCTTCATTCTGGGTGGCTTAAGGAATGGGCACGGCACCCTTTTGCGCGAGTGCCGGGTGAGATAGGGGGCATCACATGGCTTGTCAGCCGACCTGCTGCTGGCGTCCCTCACGCATGCCCAAAATGTCCAACCCCTTTGATTACCTTTTGATACCACACCTCTTCATCGCCCCGCTCCGCGATGGCCTCTCCCTTTCCTTGCTTCAAATCTAGCGCACTGTCTGGACGGTGCAACATGACTGGTCGTCCGGCATCCGGGAATATCAAGGTGTGGCTATTGAGCCAAGAGGTGTGCCCACGGTGAGGAAAGTATTCTAAGACATTGGGAGCAGGAATTGGGAGCGAAATATCCAGCATCCATCACATCCAACAACCCCAAGCAGAAGTTGCCTCGCCCAGGACAGGTTAGGGGCTCGTGGGTCAAGGAAAAAACGAGACACCAGGACAGAGATCAATCCTAGCTCATCCTTCCCTCAAGGTAGCTACCAATAACAAGAATAATAAGATAATAAATAAGGAATTAGATCTTCATTGCCTTTTTGGTGTCTCGTTTATTTCTTGACCTATGCGAGGGTCTGCGGGGTCCAGGAGGTTGCAGCATTGCCATCCTCCAATATCCAGATTGTGAAAAGACCAACAAACGAGGTGGAGTGTCGGGGGATGCAAGCCCCGAGACATGCGTCGTCGATCACTTTGCAACCTCTGCAATCCGGTCTCGGCAACCATGGTATGGTCGGTCATCAAGTTCCCATGGTGATCAGGGCCCGGGAGTCAAAAGAGGGAGGTGGTACAGAAAGGTCCCCCCCGGCTTCAAGTTCGAAAACAGGTAGACGGAACCAAAATCCCCGACGCGGGCGCTAGATGGCGGTCAGAGCCGAATGAATAAAGACTCCGTCGGACTGGAACAGGTGTAAGTCAATGTAAGCAATAATGGCTTGAATGTTACCCTGAGACAGACGTGGTTGGCTGCTGATATGAGAACTCACTCATCATTCTCGTCCAGCTCAGCCCGACTCGTCTTACTGTCACATCCATCCATCCATTCAAGGCCGCTCTGAACATCCGTAACTCATCCGCCATTCCCGAAACTCTTGGCCGATCCGATGGTTGATCCAGGGTAGGCAATAGTCCTTGGTCAAAGGCTCTCAAAAGACATCATCCTGACGTGGGACCGAGACAAACCCTCCCCTCCCCACACCACCAACACGAACGGGTCAGAATTGCCCATGCCTGCCCATGCCTATGCCCATCCTTGGAACTCTCAGTCTCCATCTGTGATCCGCAAGGCGGGCATGACGTGCATGAGTCTACCTCAGGGCCCAACAACAAATGAAATTCCCTCGTCTCTCGACATCCTTTGCAGCAACAGACTGCCCTTCACCGCTGTGGCGCTCCCTCTTTGTCACCTTGACTCTCTAGTGCAGCCTTTTCGGGACGGGTCATTCGAAGAAAAGGGCAGGACCCTTTGTTGCAAGTCGTGATTCTGAGTGCTGACCCAGGCTCGGCTTCAACGGGAGGCTGGCTGACTTTGCCAAACACGGACCCAAGAACTCAACCTCCAGCTGGATCCGAAGTTGCAGATTGACTGATTAATTGGTGGGTGATGATGCAGTCACAAGCGCTCGACATGTCGGTCCTCATTCTCCACATTGCAAGCTGGGTCCATCTTCCGCGGGAAGCCGTGAAACATTTCTTTGCTTTTTCCACAGGAACGCTGTTCCTCATCTGGTAACCTCTCACACCTCCTGAGCCTGGTGGTTCCCGGGATTATCGAGGATATGATGAATCATGACAGTACAGAGTGGCATTCTCCATGCCATGATGGACAATATTAGAGTTGCCAACGGTTGAATGATTCAGTTCAAGTGGCCGTTGAGAGGAGTGCCATGGCTCTCCAAGGCGTCCATATTTGTCAAACGAGTACGGCTGGCTCATGGACCATGTGTCCGTACCCATCCTGTTGGTTCAGCCGTACCCAAAAACTTGCGCTCATGCAGTGTAGCTCGTCATGATTGGACGAGTCATCGATATTCTGCAAGCCAGCCAAGACACATCCCCAATCTCAAACCGCCAATACCTCGCCTCGCGAGTACGGTATTGCACTCAACTCAATATCGCGAGACCTCGAAACCTTTTCTCTTCCTTCCCGCCAGTGGCGGCAGCTCCTGGTGTCAATCCAAAGTGGCATGATGGTTCCCGTCTCTGCATCCACGTTGAAAAGAACCGGCGTCGAGTTTAATCTTTGGCGCCTGATTTATGGAACACCACCTCCGGGCTGTAGTGGCTCCCGGTGGCCTAGTTACGGCACTGCTGCATCTCGAGATCCATTTGCAGCTGCCCAGATTCTGGGGGAGGGGACGTTCGGGGATCAACTTGGACCTGAGAGCAGGGTTGAGCTCGCATTGAGGTGTAGACGCAAACGTGTGTCGGCATCGGCCCTGGGAACAGTACTCCGTACGGTACTTTGTATCCAAGTCTCTCCCACAGTGTATTGAAACAGCCCTGATCGTGTCGGAACTCCGCGGCCTTTGGCCTCTATCTCCTGAGCGGCACAGTCATCGCCTCTAGGGCTGCCATCTTGACAAATCTCAAGCAGGGATTGCAGAAGAAGTGTCAGCAAGACATGGCCGAAATCAGGACTTCCAGCTTCTCTTACGCCGTCATCACCGTCAAGGTCCCGGTCGCAGGGCGTCCTCATTGTCTGTCGCCCCCTAACAAGACAAGGCAAACAAAGGCCTCGACCCTCCTTTGAGCGCGAACACTTGTGACGAATCATATTCTACGCCACCTGAGCGGCATAGAGATGAAGTAAAATGCAACCGGCCTGGCTGAGCTGTGTTACAGCAGATTGCCGTTTCCAGAGCGAGCAACATGCGATCCGGCAACTGTTGGGAGCCTCGTATCCAATGAGGTCGTCGAGCACGAGCGCAGCTGGTCCGAAATAGTCCATGGTCAACGCCCTGATGCTGCGTCTTGCATGTCGGCTGGGTTGTACCATTCTTTGTGTGACGGCCGTTGACGCTGACGAAACGGGCGCCGCTTGTAAGATTGCCGAGCAAGTCAGTGAGGCTTGTCAGATGCAACTACATGAACGCCCTGAATTGGAAATCTGTGAATCCGTTTCCGAGATAAGCATCAAGAGAAGGAAAGCGCATCTTTCGACCTCGGCCAAATACTTTGACTGACCGAACGAACGTTCAGCTCTCTTTGCACCGCAGTTGGTTGTCAGCCCACATGAGCGGCAATCACGGATGTTTCTGTTCTTACTGTACCTTTGTCGTCCCCAATGTGACACACCTTGAATCTAAGGAATCATGACGAAACGGATGCAACCGTGTGCTGGAATGGAAAAGAAATGCCATACCGTCGCTTACGGCGGGACAGCGTTTCAATCGGGACTCAACCCAACGGCCAGCGGCAAGGAGCGGGCCACCGAACGTACGCATCACTTGCATAAGCTTTTTTCTTCTCATATGTAGCAGGGTCCAGGGCTCTTTGCTCGAGCCCCCCTGAAGATTGCGTCCGTCTGGGCTAGTTCTTCCATCCTGGGAACACGTTGGTCGTTGCTTTTTCAACTCTCTCTTGTCTGGCAGCCTGATTCAATGAGACTCGATCGGCATCGAGAGAGTGTGTGGGCAGCAAAAGCAACTGTTGATGAGCAAGCTCCTTATCCCTGCCTAATCCTGACCCCTGCCATACTGCCATGCTCCATGCAATGCAGGCAGGGTCGGTCTCGACTTGGACCTGGATCATTCGTCTGCCGATTCTGTGCTGGTTCTTTGATGGCCAGGCTTAGATCAGTGAGCAGCCGCCACGTTGGATGCAGGAACTCGGGTCGCTGTGCTGGGCCGTGGTGCAGCTGTGGAACACACATCACAGCACATCACAGTACAGCAACACGCAAATCTCGAACAGTACGGGGAGCAGGACTGGACGTCCTGTGTCGCCAATCGATGCGTTAGAGACTGAGTTGTCATCTTCTGCCGCTTCATGCACCAAGGGCTTCCACCCACGACCAAACCCGAATCGCTGCCCTCCGTCATTAGACTGCGCTGCTGCATCGTGACGGGTCGCTTGATGCTGGGAGCTCCATCAGTAGCGCAAGCGAACAAGAGTTGGTCCGTGGCCTCGATCAACGGCTCTGATGGGACGGAACGAGAGACGCACGGGCATTCATACAGGGATGAAGGGTGCGGGCTGCGACTCCATCAAGCCACCGTCAAAGCGGACCACCACCCCACTGTCGAGCATTCATCCCGCACTAGGAGTTACTATCGTGAGCCAGCGCGGTGAGTGTACGTACGCAATACTAAGTCGAGCCAAGGTATTTGTGCATGTGCCCTTGTTGTCGAGTCCCGATCGAGTTGAACCGAGGACATGGCGTTGATGATCATCGACAAAGAACTACTCTGCTTGCTTGCCGTGATGCTGAGGCCAACTGGTGATCCAGGATCGCTCACCGATTAGACGAGGCTTGAGGTATTGTAGTTAGGGGGCAACACAGAGAGCACATGGCCAAAACCTGGGGCATCAGATCTCCATCCGCCCTCTAGTCTGGAGGGCTAACACGCTAGAGAAGATCTCTGTACCCATCTCGAGTTTCGCTGCAGACTCGGATGCAAAGCGATGCAATGCGACGAAGTCGAAACGGACCGAGACCGATAGCCACAGTCGGCGGCGTCTGCATCATCATCATCCAGTCCAGGATCGTGAAGTGAACGGGAGCCAACGGGATCCCGACGACGGCCGACGAACAGCGCCATCGTGGTCTGCGATCTCTGTTGATGAGTGACGGTAATCATACCATGGCGCAAAGGCCTCGCAACAAGGTTCGTAGCTGCGGTGATGGCTCGGCCAAGAGGCACCGGAGCCGGCTAACACTGGACAGTGTTGACGGCGTCAGGGGATAGAGGCAATGGCTGATGCTCCAACCAACCCAACAGTTAGTTGTTGGCTTTCCGTCGATAACGGTATGAATGCAGATCCCAAGGAGCAGAGGAATCCGCTACGTATTCCCCATCCCTGCCTCTACTCCCTGTCAAGCTGTCGGGCAGACCCCTGACTGATCTCCACCCACAGATGATCTCGTCCAGACAGCGTCAACCTGCAGCAGCGGGCCCGCTCGGTGCTACGCTCATTATCCGAGCCGGGCCGGTGCTGGACATGGGCTTCATGCTGGTGGCCGCGATGGGTGGTGTCAGAGCTGGAGCCACGCAGCTCCCCTGCCGCAGGCCAGGGTTGGGGACTTTGCCGCAATCAGTTTCCTGTCTCTGTTCGTCTGGGGCAATTGTGCTGATTATTTCGGAAGGAATTGCCCAATCGATAAAGGCTCGAGACATTTGCTTCGTCTGGGACCCTGTAAAAAGGGTCCTGGGGTTGAGTGAGGCCAGAAGTTGTACGATGATGCGGCGGCTACGAAACAGTCCGTCCATGGACTGGCATGCTGGGCAAACATGTCGGTGGTTTGGTTTGTTATCGAGAGTGAGCCTCGCCTCGGATGGAGGCGTTCAATGAGTGACGTAGCGAGAGAATTCGCCTCTGATTTGTGAAAGAGGCTTGAGGCAGTGTGAGATCCATTTCCGGTCAAGACAGAGCCAAGAGAGCGCTAACTAGTTGAAGACGGCGTTTGAGAGAGCTCCCTATCGTGGACTGTTTTCATGGCGTTCCAAGACACGACCTCAAGTTGATTGAGCAGGGACTGGCTCCTCGATATGCATTGGCAATGTCCACTCAGAAGCGGAATTAGTACTTCACGATGCTGCCGGCTCTTTATCGTTGATTCAGTTGGTTCTGGCTCTCTTCACCTAAGCCAACCCAGCCTAGCCTGATCAATGTCTCGCTTGTTGGTCGTGCCCTCTCCGTCACAGAGGCGTGAGAGGCTTCCCATGTCCCCAGGAGGTGTTGAAATCACTAGCCGCTCCGTCATGGCTGGCGGCGTCGGGCGAGACCGCCGCTGGGGTCAAGAAGCGAAGCTTGGATCTGCCGGTTGGGCCATCTCGGTAGTGAGCATCTGGCGATGGGAATTCCCACCTACGCTTGTTTGGTTTGGCCGTTGGGCAGTATCATGACAGGACGAGATGCTTGGGAGCTAGGTATCGAAAAGCTTGGGGAGGCTTATCGACTCCTGAGCCAGTCAGTCTGGAAGATTGAGAAGAAAAAAGTGGGCGAAGATACCAGTGAGTTTCCAGTTGGCGTGGCGGGGAAGTTGCAGAGAGCGATGGGGTGAATGGAAGGCGCCAAAGCAGACGTGGAGGACCGGCGGGGACCGGAGGCAGGGCTTGTGCAGCTGCATGCAGATAGCTGCAGGAAGGTGCAGACAAGATGAAGGCGCTAGGATGGATGGTCCATGGCACAGCGTGTTTGGCTCTGAAACTGGAAGGGACGAGCGATCGTGGCGAGTCAGCTAGTCAGACCAAGACGGCGATTACCACGATCAGTTGATGCCGTGTTTATTGTGCAGGCTACATATCTTGAGATGAGATGATAGAATACCAAGTTGATCATTGAAGAGGTCAATGAAGAGCGAATACGACATCCAAGGAATCAAACTCGAAACTCAACCGGGCACAAGGAATCCTTCAAGACGGAGAAAAAAAGGGGCAAAGCTGGAGAATTGCCGAATTTGATCGACACAACGAACCAGCTAGCTCACCCATGTGCATACGGTCTAAGTGAAGTCTATCTCCGTCCATGCCGTTGAATCCTCACGAAACAGGGGGTTTGGTGGTATCACAATGTCAATGGATCAAATGTGCTCACTAGGTATCCGTACGTATTCGAACCTCTCACCAGATGATTACCCAACAATAACAACCTAAGCCTGGAGGACGGAGTTGCCAGCCCGTCACTGGAATTGCGAGACTAAAAAATTGGTTCATCCGGGCGGGCACATGAACGGCTGCAAGCTGTTGGACGTGATGGTCTTGGGAGCAATCTCATGACGAAGGCACGCGAGCAGACTCCGTTTAGCGGAAACCGACAATGTACACGAAGTGAGCCTCGTCTGCAAGAGTTATGCTGGGTCCGGAGAGCAAAGAAACGTTTACGGGCAAAAACAAAGACAAGCCAAGCCAAGCTATGGATGTCGCAGCCCAGGCGAGCATCATAGCCAAACGAGAGCGAAAAACAAATGTCTGGAGCCGCACCCTTGCAGGGCGCCCGGAATTGAATACACTGCAATTCTCATGCACAGCAGAGACGGAGGCGCAGAAGCGTGTCCGTGTCTGGTGGGCATGGACAAGTTCCGTTTAGGCAACCCGCTGGAACGAGGCTCAAGGATTCCAATCTGTTGGTTCCAGGTCAGACAAGAGCCACAAGCCAAGATGTCACAAATACCAAAAAGCAAAAAAAAAAAAAAAAAAAAAAACCTGCGTGCGTTCGAAAGACGCGAATCTTATCGGGGCTGGCTGGAGACAGGGGAAAAACGGCCCCAGCAAAATTGGGTCATCATCAAAGACAAAACAAGTCAAGACAAGACTGGGGCCCAGCCCAGAAGCCACCAAGCCCAACGGGAGCGAGCGATGGATTCTGGTGAGGGTGAGAAATCGAACACACACATGAAAATACAAATGGTGAGATGTCATTGGCTGGCTGGTTAGGTCGGCCGTCCATTCGCCCATTTGCGGTGTCTCATCGGCCATCACTCATCATCCATGAAAAGATCATCCATGAACCACGCTGGCTCGGCTGTTGTTGACAGATTAGGTGTCAAAGGCGGGTTCCATGGATGGAGACTCATCATGGGTTTATCCAAGGCGGCTGCAGGAGCCATCATGGCCTGGCAAGGTAGGTTCCCGTCTTGAAGGAAACGCTGCTCCACTGAGAGCTGTTGACGCACGGTATGATGAGCACAGTGAATCTCAGCCAGAGCAGATGCTCCAGACAGGACGTGTCCAGGGCCTGTTGTGCTGCTGCAGGGCACAGCATCCAACAACGAATCAAACGACGACGATAAGGCAAGGGTAGGTGTTTGAGTGTCCACATCTGTTACAACATCACCGCCTCCCGCACCATGGCCCGCAGCCGCTCACTGGTTCGCTCGAGCTCCTTGACTCTCCCCATTGCGTCAGCTATCGACGACGCTTTGGAGATATCGTTTTCAGCGCCCAAGTGTGAGTGCCCAGAAGGTGAGGTGCCGAACATCATGTTGAATTCAACCATTGACGAACATCCCCAATATTGACATGTCGCGTCGCCACGCTCCCCGAGTCGTCATAGTCGCGGCTAGGATCTTGTTGGACAAACCGGGTTATTTCTTCCCATGTCAATCTCTCTGTGACACTCACCAGACGCCGCGCTGCAAATCACATCGCCAAGCCCATCCCAGCCCGAGCGTTGCCAAGGCTCTCGCCGGGCAGGGCCAGGACTTGCTCAGTGCTTGTGCGAGCCCTTGTGCTCTGCTGTGCTCCCTTGTCTGTTGAGCTCGTTGTTGGTGCCCATAGCTCTCACCTTTCGCAAGCATTGATCTGACGGTGAGAGATGATATCGAATGATGGGCCTGATCGAGAACTGTGGTTTCAAGATAATCTCATGTCGTCCTCTGGAGAAGCGCCAGGGCATCAAAGGCGCGTTGAATGCGCTGGAGGGACAGAGGCATTGCACAGTGCCCAGCATCTTTTGAGGCCCGAGGCTGTAGTTGCAGCGCCTCTGCAGGTGAACGGGTCAAGAATAAACGAGACACTGGGCGCAAGAACAGCAAAGCACTCCAAGTCCCCTCAAAGGCTATGGCTATGGGAGAAGGGTATTGTCATAAAAAGACGTAAAATTATGTAAAACAAACCATCATGAGAAGAGACAATATCTCCAAAAGTTTCATATTATTTCCTAATTCTTACCACACTTCTATTGCCATCCTTTGAAAAGCATACACTACTTTTGTCCGAATCAGTGTCTCGTTTTTTCTCGCAGGCTCCTACGGTGCAGTGGCAACACGGCGCTGCCAGTGGCCACCTCAGACGGCTACCAAGATGGAAAGTCTCTACCGTGCGAGGACCGATCTCAGGGAAAACGGGTCTGTGCTTCGACGCCATGGCGCCATGCTTCCCATTCCCATCCCGACCCTGCTCGCAAGTCGCCCTCACCATCTCCCTCAACCCTGTCCTTTCCTGTCCTGTCTGCAGATGGAGCGTAGTGCGCACAGAGGATGCCTCCTCATGCACACACACCGTCCTAAACACCACGACCTTCACGCCCTGCCTTATCCACACCACCACCTTCAACCTCCAGCTCCTTTAGCGCGCACCCGTCTTCCACTACCAAGCATCTCGCGACTTGGGCTGCTCCCGCTCCCCGGCCGTCCGCAGGGCAAGGCAGAGGGGAGAAAACTTTACTGTCTCGACGACAAACCAGCAGCCCGCGCTGACAGCTGATTTTGTGCTTGACATTGCAGTCCCAGCCAGCCCAGCACTGTAAGGTACCGCCCTGTTAGTACCACGCATCTTATCTCTCGTCTTGTCTCTCTTCCCAGTTGGACTCGCCTTGCCTCGACTCGCTAGGTCCCTCGCCTGCCTATGCCCAGGGGAGGAGGGGGTGGTTGCATCTCGCCAACCCCCCTGGCTTGGCCTGGCCTCTCTCTCTGTGACTCTCGACTGTCTGCACCGCGCTGCTTCTGCTCCTGTGCTGCGGAGTCGGCCGGCCGCCCAAGGGCTGGTTCTCTTTCGTTCGCCCGCCCGCTCCGTTCCTCGCTCGCTCTCACACGCCGTCGTCGCCGCCGCCGCTGCCCCATCCACACCCAGAAGAATCCACCTCCATACATCACCGACCCGGTCCCAACCCACCAGCTAACTAAAAAATCCACCCCCCAAAACACACGACCTGTTCTCTCTCGCTCTTTACTGCTCCACTTCCCTCGACTCTTTTGTCCAGGTTGTTTGACCCGTTCTCCATCTCAACTTCCCTCATCAAATCTCTCGTCCCTCTCACTTCTCCTACATTTCCAACGTCCGTCGGTCCTCCGATCCTCTACCTCGATCCTCCTTGCGCTCTATACCCGACAATGGCACTATAGGCTTCTAGTCACAGACGTTGTGACTTTAACGACTCCCTGGCCCGCCTCTGCGAGCCCTCTACGCACCAGCATGTCGAGTCGACCAAAGTCGATACAATCTCGCCCACCATGGATTCCACTCAGCAGCATCACGTCCACCATCACCACCATCACCACCACCACGCCCATCGCCACCATCACAAGTCGCTGTCGCAACAGCAGTCGTCCACCTCCCTCTCGACGGCGAACCGCGGAACCCCGCCGTTGCACACGCACCTCCCTTCCTCCTCCTCCATGCCGCTGAGGACCGCCAACAGCACTCCCATGTCTTCTCCTGGGCTTTTCAGCCCCTCGGCTTCGCGACAAAACCTCGTCACGTCCGTTTCCGAGAACAACACACCTCCTGGGTATACCCAGAGCCCTCTGTTGCATCCGTTACAAATGCACAAAGTTCGAGAGTAAGCATCGTGAACTACCACGGATTTTTGTTTCACAGTCATGCTCAATTCCACCCCTCCCGCTCTCGCTTGGGCTGTTCGCCTGCAGCGGGGTGGGACAGGCAGGGAGCTTATCGTGGGGTCTTAATTTGCGAGATACTAACGCATTTGCCAATCATAGGACGCACAAAGCTCTTATCGACTCGGATACCATCACAGGCCGAAAGCTCATCAACCAATATGAAGTAATCGAAGAAATTGGTCGTGGGATGCACGGCAAAGTCAAGTTGGCTCGCAACTTGGAAACAAACGAGAATGTGGCCATCAAGATCATCCCGCGCTTTTCGAAGAAGCGCCGCCTCGGCAAAGTCACGGCCATGTCGCATCAAGACAAGACCAAAAAGGAAATCGCCATCCTCAAGAAGATTCGTCACCCGAACGTGGTAGCCCTGCTCGAGGTCATCGATGATCCGGAGCTCAAGAAGATCTACATGGTTCTGGAGCATGTGGAGCTGGGTGAAGTAGTCTGGCGTAAGAAGGGTCTCCCTCACATCTGCTTGTACGAACGACGGCGCATCGAGCGAGAAATGCGAGGCGAACCCCCGACTCCCGAGCAGGAACGTTATGAACAATTCCTCGAGAACCGTCAAGCCCTCAAGCAAATAAAGCGAGCCAAGGCGGCGCTTGGTTATCATGGCCATACCAACTATTGGAGTTTCGAGCACGGCGACGTCGACGAACCCAGCACCAGCCTGGGTGCCCAGTCTCGCGTATCATCGAGGGACGACTTCGCAGTTAGCGACGAACCGCCATCAAGACCCATCTCTCGCCAAGCCTCTTGCACCGAATCAAGAACTCACTCACGATCTCGTTCCGTCGTATCCTCAACCCGAGCCGTGGAGGATCCTGACGAGTTCCTTCAGTGGGAGGACGATAACGAGACACCAGGCGCTCTTCGATCCAACCACACATCGAGCGTCGCTCTGGACGGAACCATGTATGGCCCCTACGTCGACGAAGGCTTCCGTGGCCGCTCTCCCAGCATGGCCGACTCTATCATCTCGCATATGTCGTCTCTTGACTTTAACCCTCAATCACACGACCCCTTCTCAGACGACTTTTCTTACGTACCTTGCTTCACCTTCGACCAAGCCCGCTCTACCTTTAGAGATACCGTTTTGGGTCTAGAATATTTGCATTATCAGGGCGTTGTTCATCGAGATATCAAGCCGGCAAACCTTCTGTGGAGCAAGGAGCACCGCGTCAAGATCTCCGACTTTGGCGTGTCCTACTTTGGTCGTCCCATCCGTGATGGCGAGCCTGACGACACCGTTTCCGAATCAGAGGCAAAGGATTTCGATGACGATCTCGAACTCGCCAAGACGGTTGGCACTCCAGCCTTCTTTGCCCCTGAGCTTTGCTATACAGATTTGGACAAGGAACAACCCAAGGTTTCGGAGCAGATTGATGTTTGGTCTCTTGGAGTCACCCTCTACTGCCTGATCTACGCCCGGATTCCCTTTCTGGCAGAAGACGAATTCCAGATGTTCCGAAAGATTGCGACAGAGGAGGTGAATATTCCCAGGAAGCGTCTTATGCCGGTCCATCCGTCGACATCGCCGAATGCTACATCCCTTTACAAACGTCAGAATAGGCACCCTTATCGAGACGACAACGACTTGGCATATGAGGAAGTCGACAATCTCCTCATTGACCTCTTGCGCCAGATGCTCACCAAGAACCCGGAGAAGCGTATTCGACTACGAGACATCAAGCGACATCCCTGGGTAGTCCAGGACCTGTTCGATCCCATCGGCTGGCTCGATGACACGGACCCTGCACGGCCCTCATCCGGTCGACGAATCCAGGTCGACGAGAGGGATGTGTCGGCTGCGGTTGTACCGCTCACATTCCTTGAGCGAGCGCGCTCTGTGGTCAAGAAGGCCGTTGGAAAGGTAATACACCCCCTGGTGGAGCGGAGTGATAGCAAGACTCGACGAAGAGCCGACAGTAGTGCCGCTAGCTCCGCCGGTGACAGTATGAGCATGTACAACAACGTGCCACCGGCGACTCCGCATCAGCAGTATCGCGACAACCGACGCAAAAGCATCCGCGCCGATGACTACTTTGCCAACGCTGTTCGGGAAGCTACTGCGAATCCGGACCACCCTCTCTCGGTCAGCCAGTCGATCAGCCCTCAGCCAGAGTCCGTCGTCTATGATCCCCTAGCCACGGTGCTTCCCTCAAACGAGGCCCCTCGAGGACATGCCCATGCGCATAGCGAAAGTGAGTCTCAGAAGGAACCTGAGAAATCCAACTCGGCGGCATCTCTATGGCCATTCCATCGTCATGCCCATAGTCATGGACACAGTGGTCATCACCACAGCAGGTCCAGCCATCACTTCCTTCACTTCGGCCCTCCGATGCCCATCTCTCAGACTACGCCTACCACTCCCAACTTTGCCCCATTCGATCACCCTGATGATTCTGGAGCTGAGACGATTCGAAAAACGCGGGATATAGACTCTGCTGATGAGAGCTCTCGATCACGTTCAGTCGACCGTGGACTCTTTGCCAGCAATGACAAGCGCGCCGAAGCCAAGGTTGGTGTGAGCACAGCTGTCGCTCCAGGCAGCGTTCACAAGCCATCCCGTCATGGGCGACCCATCAAATCCGTCGACCTGGGCAAGGGTGCACAGAGCAAGCGGCTGGAGGCATCACTGCTTTCTGCATCGCTTGTGGCTGCCACTGGGTTTCAACATGGCCAACCCTTGATTGACCCGAGCTATTACGGTGAAGCCCGACCTTCGACCAAGACAAGGCCCCCAGCAGCCCAGAGGGTCGACAGTGCGCCGGCAACTCGATCGTCACCGCCTCGCCACTCAGAGGAACTCTGCATGCGACGAACTGAGCGGCCCAAGGCCGACCCTGTCAGCTTCTCGTGCCCACCTTCGCCTATTCAGGAAGAATGGATCCGGAATCAGTCCCTGCCCCGCGCAGAGACTATGCCCACGACCAAATCGTCGAGTGTAGACTCGATGGAAGCTCTCGGTACCCCTTCGACTAGCCCAAGCGAGGTGACCAGCCCGGTGTCAGCGCAACCTTCGACCGCCAGCACATCGGAGCGGATGCTGGTGTTCCAGTCCGACCCCTCGCTGCCAGCCCTGCTCAGTGGAGCCAGTTCCGTGTCGGCAGATATGGAGGCAGAACTCCTTGGCAAGCCAGGTATCGTGAGCGCTCACCCTAACCTGCTCGAGACAACCGATAGCCTCACACCACCGGCTCTTAACAAGGAGCCCGCGGCTGGCTTCCCGATCGACCATGTTTTTGGTAACGCTCCTGCTATGGAGAGCGGCCCACTGGCTGTTCACCTGGATGGAAGCACCCGAGACTCGGTGACAAGCACCCCTGTCGCCCGACCTGTGGAAGACGACTTTGACGACGATGGCAGTGATGATGGAATCCTATTGATGGCCAAGACCAAGAAGAAGCCAGCAGCATCGTCGTCTCGTCCTCCAGCCTTCAACCCTCGGAGACGAGACACCAACATCAGTATTGCTAGCACCGAGACTGCCAAAAAGGTACCAACCTCTATGCACGGCGACGAGTGGATGTCGCACTACGAATGATGATACCCTTCCCCACTCTGTAACGAGATTTGTCAAGTTTTTCTTGTCGCCACACATACTCTATCAGACGGCAGATGGGCGTTGCAAGACGTTCTCATCCGCCAAGTTGCATCTGTGGCCTTTGGTTCCTGAAGACATGGAAGCATGCAACAACACACACATACATACACTGGGACTGCGATTGCATCAAGTGTTTTTCTTCTTCTTCTTCTTCTTCTTCTTCTTCTTATTGTTACTAGACCATGGTTGCTATCCCAGAGAGGGACTGCTGCATATTTCTTTTTTTCTTGTTCCTTTTTTGACATATCACGGGCGGTTCGGTTGCTCTCGACATATTACCCCCTTTTGTACTGGGTCTGGAGAAGTCTTCTGGTGGATTGAAGACAATGGACGGATACGTGGATGAAGCTTCGATGAGAATAATGATGGGTCACGGGCTGGGTTCAACGACGGAGATGAGCAGATGATGGCATGTGTCCAACGGGGAACCTAAGTTCAAGGTTGATGCGATGCGATGCGAGGTCATTCACGGGATGGGGGCGGCTTTTACTTTGTTATAAACGGGATTACAAAGAATGATAGCATTTCTTTGCTGGGGCTAGCTAGGTATTCATTAGTTAGTGGCTTTGGGCGTTGGCCTGCCTTTTCCTACGGGATTGGCAAGGAGCTCTTGGGTGCATTTGCATAGGAACTGGGAGGAGTAGCGTCTCTTTACTGATTGCTCTCCTGTCCCCTTTTGGTGGGATGGGATGGAGGTGATGGGAAGCGATATCACTACAAAGATGAATCAAGAAGCGACAGCGAGTTGACTGTCAACAAAAGTAGTCCCCAGTATGATGTGAAGTGAAGCGAAGTGAAGTAAAATTCTCTTTTATACCAAGTCAATGATCTGTGAAATGTCTCTATGTGTTGTTGAGGCATTTGAACCTCTTCCATACTTGTCTAAATGCTGGATCAAGGCAACTCAGTAAGAGGAGGACAGTTATCAACATAACCAAACCATCGTGCCCAATGCAGTATTTAACATTAAACAGGCTCTGTAAACGCATTTACATTCACGCTGACACTCTGCTTCGAAGTCTTATGTATACTTGTATTATTACTTGGGTCAAGTTTTGACTTTGACACTGAAAGCGTTGGTATCCAAGAGAAACTGTTACTTGCTGAGTACTGACAAGACACCCGCCACAGCAAAAGCCAAAGAACACACGAAGAAAGCCCCAACGATGTTGACGGCTCCTGTAGGGGGAGCGGGCTGTTTCTTTGAGACAATGTCACCCACAATGTCATCAAGTCGCTGGGCCATCTGCTCCCTTCCAAAAAGTTCCTTAACCCTCACAGCACCCTTTTCACCCATAACCTCCACCTCATCATCGCCCATGCTCAAAACCTCACGTACAACCTCTGCCCAAGCATTCACATCCTCTGGCGAACGTAACCAACCCGTCTCACCATCAACAACAGTCTCAACGGGACCACCAGAGTTGGCAGCCAAAACAGGTGTTTTCGACAACATGGCCTCTAGAGGGACAATGCCAAAGTGTTCGTTGGCGGGTGTGTAGAGGAGAACGCGGGCGGAGCGGAGGAGGGCGTTCTTGAGGGAGCTTGGGATGGAGAGGAGGAAGAGAACTGGGATATCGGCTGGTGCTGAGAGGGCTGTGATTAGTGTCTTTGCTGTTAGGTGTTGGAGCGAGAGGGATGTTGCTAGGGTCTCGAGTTCGGTGTGGTATTGGACGTTTTCAGAGACACGATGATCGTAGCCACCTGAGATTATCAGCATTGGACATAGTAAAGGGTAGTAGTGTGACTGTACCTGCTAGAATGAGCCTGCAACCTTTGCGCTCAGCCTCAGGAATGGCAGCGAAAGCCTTGATAGCAAGTCCAATGTCCTTCTTCCTCTCAAAGCGATTAATACTCAGAATAATCTTTTCACCCTTGAAAACAACACCCTCATCCTCACCGACGTCCTCCTTTGCTTCAACGTCGACGCAAGGGTAGACCACAACAGTCTCGACATGCTTCTTAAGATCCGGCCAAGTCCTTTCAACAACACCCTTCGTGAAACCAGAGTTTACAGCCACAGCGCTAGAATAACCCATAGACCACTCTTCAATCCAATCGAAGGGTCGTCTGTATAGACGTTTGATGATGGACTCGCGGCCTCGGGCGAGGAGGAGGTCGGGAAAGTGACAGTAGAAGAGGATGGGAACTGTTGGATCGAGGTAACGGAGGAGTGGAAGACCGGCCGAGAGTTGATCGACGATAAAGGTTTGAGGTTTTAGATCTCGTAGTTCGCCCGAGAGTGTGATTTGAAAGATTAGGTGGACGTGACGAAGGATTGCGCAGAGGATTGTAAGGCGGGAGAGGATTGACATTGGGATAAGCCAATTACCCCGTACACGAACATCGAGGGTTCCTAGAAATTATTAGCTCCTGTGACCAAGTTGCAAGGTGAAGGTTATGATACCATCGCGACACTCTTCAAAGCAATGCTTAGGATCACAGTGATTCGTAAAGATGACAACACAATGTCCTCGTTCCTGAAGTCCAACCGCAGCATCGACGACAAGACGCTCAGCGCCTCCGATACCAAGATCAGGATGGAAAAAGACGATGGCGGGCTTCTTTTGATCTGCCATCTTTTAACGAGTGTGTATGTGTTGATGGTGGGGGACGGACACGCTATTCAGGAGCTTTGGAGGTGGGAAGAAGAGAGCTGTGGGGGAGGAAGAAGGTGATTGGTTGAAGAGTTTAGAGGTACGTATTCTGCTCATGGGAAGTGGGGCGGGGAATTCCCGTCTCATCATGAGCATGCAGGTTCGTTTAAACCCCAGGATCCATCTTGGCAGCTGATGATGGCCTTGCCGCCTTCATCACATGCAAAAAACCAGCTAAACACCACAAGAAAAGAAGGACAAGGGGTAGACAGCCCGACAATAATAAATAGTTGCTGATTAGCAAATACACACACATGGCTTAATAACACACTTAATTCTTAGCCAAGTCTAGCACATGACCCACATCAAACCGAGATCAAAACCCAACCACCGGTCCGTACCCCCAACCTCGAGCCGAGGTTCCCCATGTTCCATCCCAAGCCTCATATAGAACCAAGAACTTCTCACCTCTCACAACTCAAACATCAACATCATCAATCTTCCAAAAAAAAAAATGTCCCTCTTCACACTCCAAATCCCAAAATGCGGTCCTCACGTAGGCGGAACCCTAACATGCACCTCACCCGAACCAAAAGTGTACCTCCTAACTCTGACGTCGCCTCCCGATAACCGTCTCACTGAGCCAGTTCTCAAGGCGTTTCTTAACGCTCTTGATATCCTCGAGTTTGGATACCCTCACGGCGTCGTCATTACTACTTCTGGAATTCCGAAATTTTATAGTAATGGTCTTGATTTGGAACATGCTGTTGCTACGGATGGGTTTTGGCATCTTCTTTATGATGTTTGGAGACGGTTCCTAACGTATGCACCTCCACCTCTTCTTCTCATCAACCGTAACTAACAAAATTTAGATATCCAATGCCAACTGTAGCTTTTCTTAACGGCCACGCCTTCGCAGGTGGCCTAATGCTAGCAACAGCCCAAGACTACCGTCTAGCCCCGACCCCAAGAGGTTTCCTCTGTCTAAACGAGCTCCTCTTCGGAGCCCCCCTCAAACCAGCAATGTCAGCACTCTTCCGCCACAAAGTCCCCTCGACAACCTACCGCAGCCTAGTCCTCGAAGCAAAGCGCTTCACAGGAGAAGAAGCAGTGACCGCTGGATTAGCTGACGGTGTGGTGACAAAGTTGGAGGATGTGCTCGCGTTTGTCAAGGAGAAGGAGTTGGTGGAAAAGTGCAAGTCGGGTGTTTATGGTGTTCTCAAGGCGGAGATGCATAGTGAACTTCTAGAGTTTCTCAAGAGTCCTGGTAGGGAGGCTCATGAGAAGAGGTTTGATGATGCTCAGACTAGTGAAGATGAGAGAAAGGAGTTTGGAAAGGTTTGGTATGAGCAGTGGCTCAAGGAGACCAAGGCAAAGCTGTAGATGACAAGATAGTTTATGTAACCATATAGAGTTGAATCTTTTTATCATTTTTTGTATTCCTCTGCTCTAAAGGATGCATAGTATCTCTCTGGTGTATACCTTTCGTGTATGCCCGCTAAGAAACGACATCGCTTTTATTCAAGCCAAAAAAAAGAGACAACCTCGCTTCAAGCAGGAAAAAACGCCTTTCCCTTCCTTTCAAAAACCAGACCCTGCCTGCCTGTCAGACCAAATTGACAAAATATGTAAACGCCGCAATGCTTCAACTCCCCTGTCGAGATGTGCTTGAAGCACCTCGTCCAGTGGGTGGGTATCATGGCCCTATGAGACGCAAACTCCAAATCCTTGTCCTTTGTCCAATCCAATGTTTCCAACTTCCTTTATTCCCCTCTTCACGCCTGTTCTTCATTCGGCTGCGTCTCTACCGCCGTCTCGCTCCCAGTCTCACCGAGTGATGCTGTAGTAGGCTTGCTTCGCCCCGAATCACCGTCTCTCGCCGCCAACATATCCTTCTCTGCTTGGATCGCCTTCTCTCTTCGCTGCTCCACATCATCTCGTCGAACTACCTTTCGCAACGCTTCGCTGGCTTGGATCAAGCCGTCAATGCTGATAGCATGCTCCGTCATCTGGTGGCTGATGTACGTGTACACTCCAGCAGGCGTGTTACACTGCAAAAGATTCCCTTCGTTGAGCTTGAGTAGTGCCAAGGCCACCTGGAAGAGGAATGTGCTGCCGTCGTTAGTGCAGAGAACTACATCCCACAGGCGGAACAGGGCCTCGGCGCTCAGGCAGTCTGTAAACACGGAAAGGAACCACTGGAATGTCAACGCCTCGAGCTCAATAGACAACGAGTCGAGATGCGCCGAGAGCTTGGGAAGCACTGACGCAACGTACTGTCGCAGAACCTGCTGATCCGCACGCGAAGCCAGAAGCGAGTGGTCGTAGTATCCATGCGGTAGAATGTTCTCAATGATGGACGCTAGAATCCAGAACGCATCCTCGGCAGACGGCATCATGAGCAAAAGGTTGGCGGCAATGAGGTTCATGCCTTGGCAGTAACCGACATCCTTGTTTCGCCTGGCATACGCGAGAAGAACCTCGTTAAGCTTCTTAACTCCTGGGCCCTTGCGGAAGAAGATGTTGTCCGTCAATGTTCGGTTGATGTCCATCTTGATCTGACTGACAACAACAGCGTCGTCATCCTCGCCACTTTGGCCTACCAGGTCTTCGTAGTAGCCAGGAACACGTAGAGCCGCAGCCCCCGAGCACTCGGACCACACTTTGGCTCGATAGGCAACGGGAATGCCACCTAGCACCAGGTTCTTGAATTCGTTCCACTTGGCTCTTCCGACCTTGCCCTTGTTGCCCAGGTCTGAGACGCCAATCATTTCACCGTCGGCAACGCGCGTCTCGGGCAAAATCATGGCGGGCTGTTCATAGCGAGCCTCGGCAGCGGACCTGGCAGCAGCGATAGCAGCTTCACCGTCGCGACGACGCTCAGCACGTACTTTTCGGAGAAAGTCGTTCCATCGAACCGTCTTTTCGCGCTGGAGAGAATCATGCAATTCGCTGAGTTGCTGTAGCAAAAGCTTGACAGGTTCGGTATCGTCCTTGGCGAGGGCAACTGACGACTCAGGTTGTGACACCTGTGGCGTTTCGTTGTCAACAGCCGTTGTCGTGCTAGCCGAAGGAATGAGTCCAGAGTTGGTAGAGACAATGGCTGGCTTGGTCGGTTCGCTAGTCTGAGACTGTGGCTCGGGCGTCTGGGTTCCCTCCATCACCTCTAGTGATACGGCGATGCTTGGCGTATGGCTCAGTAGCTCAGTGGGAAACGTCGCGATCTTGAGATAATCTTGCCATCTCTTCGACTTGCCATCCTCTGCATTCCGCTCCTCCAGACTGCTCGGGCTCTCTGGGCGACCGTCGCTTGAAACACTATGCTTGGGGCTAGGAAGGTCCTCGAAAGAGCTGGGAGAAATGCCGGTGCGACCATTGTGTAGCATCTCAGTGCGGCTACCCTTGCGCAAGTGCCGCGCCGTCTGAGCTGCCTCACGCTGTCGCTTCTTGCGCCGTTGGTCGTAGATGAAGCCGAATCGATCTGTTAAATATTCGCTGTTTGGAAAGTTGTTGTAAATATGCGTAAGGGTTGGGGGCTGCGACTCCGGGGATCGAATGGCGTCCATCTCGACAGGACCATAACTCTCTTGTCGCGAAGATAGGTTAGTTGGGGGACTACCACGCAAGCTATCCCATCCATCCTGTGCCTGCCCCCTCGCTCCCTGAGCAGATGGTGCAGGAGTAGCTCGTCGCATCGCCATCAACGCTTTGGGGCCTCCAGCGACCGACACTGCTCGGGGCTGACCAGTCCGGTTGCTAGCACTAGAAGCAGCTCGGAGTGATCCTGCATTGGTAGAAGTGCTCACAGCGCGACCTCGAGACTCAGCCTCACGCCCGCTTATGGCACCGCCAGCTACCAGCCGCAGGGCCATGCTTGCCAACGAAGATGATGCTTTGCGCTCGCCGGGTGTGCCAGACTGGATGCTCGATGCCCTGCTAGGGGTCCGCACAGATTGCGCCTCGGGTGGGCTGAAGAGATCATCCTGAAGTGTTGGTCGTCGGTCCATGCTAGAGTGTGATCGTATCACAGTTGCCGGGTTGACTCCCTCGCCATTAACGCTGTTGGTCCGACTCGCTCGTTTCGCGGTTCCCGAGCCCCAGATATATTCCTTCCACCCTCTCAGCGTGCCCTTCCCGCCCTCGGTGTTGCTGCTGATCGACTGGCTGCTGGCCCGGATGGTGGAGCTCTTGGTGCCTGTCTCGCCGTAGGCAGTAGCGACAACCGTATCCTGCATGGCGTCGCTCATGAGTTCGCTCAAGCCACTGTCTTCCTTCTCCAGACCTTTTCCAGGGCCACGCAGATCGGCTTCGACGGCTCGTAGCCGCGTCTCGAGATCCAGGTTGGAGAGGCCGCATTCTCTGATTATCTTGCGCAGAGCACGTTCTCGCTCATCGGCGCGTCGTCGCATGGAAGAAATCTGTGCATCTCTTTGAGCAAGATCCTCCGAAATCTGCCTAATCAGACCAATGGCGCCGTGTCTTGAAATCAAACGTTGAATGTGTTCGTCATCGGCCTGGTGGAGGGAACCGGGGACCTTGCGCATCAGCGGGGCATCTTCGAATAAAGCGCTCCTCGCACGTGAGTCTGAAGTGAGGTTGTCAACGATGGAGGTGCGGCCAGAGGCAGGCACGGCCTTTGGGGCAAGCGTGTCGTCAGTGCTGGGTGGCTTGCTGTTGGACTTGGCCCAGGCCGGCTCCTCGAAGCGTTCGTTGCTTGGTGTCTCGGGTGAGAAGCTGGGGAAGCTCGTGAGTGACTTGTCACTAGCAGCAACACTGCTAGCAGAGCTCCCAGCCTGACTGAGACGCTTGCGTCCGCGAGGACCTCGAACGGTGGCACTGCGATTGCTGCGGGAGCTGCGATGGGATGCGTGCGAGGTGCTACTATGCTGGGAGACGGACCGCTGGAGGGGCGACGGCGGTGATGCGTCGGCCGCTTCCATGGCCGTCGCCATAGCTAGGCCGGGGGGTCAGCGGTATCTGACGGTGAATTTGTGTCGATGTAGAGTTGTATCGATCGATTGTGATTTTGCTGCTGGTAAACAAGGTTGAGTAAAGTTGAAGAGGAAGAAGGGGAAGAGAAGGAAGCGAGAGAGACGAGCGAGGGCAAGCAAGCAATCAATCAATCAATCAAAGGGTGTGAGGCTTGAGGGGGTGTGCGATCGGAGGGAGAGCTCCTACCCACCAACCGAAGGGCAAGTACCGAAAGTAGAAAGTACAGCAGGTACCTCCTGTTTGTGTTGGAGTGGACGTCAGCCTGTGACTGATATGACTTCGATTTGATAACGCAACGTAGGCGAGCCGGATAGAAGAAGCGATGGGGTTTCAGGTCCGATGAGATGGAAGTTGAATCAAGAAAAAGAATATTTCTTACAAACAGATGCAGCAGCAAAATCTCTCATCAATACTTCTCTGTTGGGTTTGTTCATGTCGTAAAATTACCCCAAGATGAAGCAAGAGTCAGTTACGACAAACCCCGGTCCGTCAAGGTATGTACCTCTTAAAGTGCGTTTGTGCCCTAGCGATTGGCCCTCGTCTAGGTTTTTTTTTTTTTCCACTGCTTAGGCATGGGGGTGATGCGTTGGCCCGTGACGACCTCTCCTGCGACGGACGGCTCCGTAATGGAAGAGAGAATGCGATTAGCGACCCCTGCCAGAACCTGTGAAATTGCCCGCCCTGAGCTATTACCGTACCTAACCTACCTACCTACCTACCTGTACCGCTCGCCTGGCGCCGGCTCCACGGTAGGTTGGGTTTCTACTTGGGGACACGCGCCCAACGGGGGGGGTTACCCCCAAAGCCAAGCCCCAAGCCCCAAGTCCCACGGCCCTAGAAGCTTGATGAAGAAGCTCCGTCACCGTTCAAAGAAGGGGACAAGTTGCTGGGTAGGGCTAGCAGCATCTCCCGTCTCCTATCCCGCCCAAATTACTCCAGCCTTATGACCGAGATGCTCATCTCTTGCGAAATGTTGTCCCCCTGGGTTACGCCTGGCCAACTAAAAGAGAATTCCATCCTTAAAAAGAAACGTCGGCTTTTTTTTTTTCTTACGGCGAGATTCCAGAACTTTTCTCTATACACGCCCCCCTCTGAATGGTTGCTTTTTCCTTCTCTTCTTTTTGTTTCCTGTCTCACCTAGTGCCGAAGGATAACGATGAAAAAAAAAACCTTTTTTCATGAAAATTCTTACAAGGGATAAAAAAGAAAAGAAACACAATTTTTTCCTTCAATTTTTTTTTTCGTGGTCACACGATAAATTTTCGTGATGCTGTCCAAGCCGTGAATACAACCCATTGACACCAGTCAATCCATGGGGATCCAATCTCATGCAAAAAGACTTCAGCTTTCAACAAATGATCGACTGCGTATCTCTGACGTCGGTGCGGCTACGACGTGATCAGCGTGACTTCATCCTGCAGCCAGAAGACGCGCTTGCACATGGTACCCTTGAGTCTCACCTCACGGGCTGTCGTCGTCCATGGACCATGTCCATGTTCATCCATGTCCTGCCTATCGTCGCCCTGGCCATCATCCGCATAACACACATCCCTTGTCAATGCGACTAATTACAGCATTAGAGTCAGAATCAATGGAATGAATGCTCTCTCTCATGTCTGTTGTATTCATACAACTCAGGTATGCAGCATAATTACTCGTAATAATCAAACCCATTTATCCGTGTCCTTTCATTTCATTTCCTTTCCTTTCCTTACTCCAGCCAGAAACCTTTCTGGGGATGCCGTGTCCGTTCCTGTTCGCCAATTTCCTCTCCCTTTCTCAAACCCTTACTCGACACTCTTTGGTTCGCTTCATTATCATCTATCAAAAAAAGACCACAAAATTCCACAAACGCCATAAATATGCATAACTCAGGACACGTCCTCCTCATCATGCGCACTCATACATTGCCATGAATACACATGCATGCACTTGCTCTGCCTCACGCAAAGCTGTCTTCTGCGTTCCACTGGCTGCTTCTCAACGTGTCAATCCCGTGATTCGTCTCAGGTTCACCCGCCGCATCCTTGCAGCTTGGAGCCTCGTCGCCGACAAGTGTCTCGTCTGGTAGCAGACCCTCGGCCACCAGCGTCTGAAACACCCCATCCTTGGCCAGAACCACCTCTCGGTTGATGGCAAGGCCATCCAGCTTTCGTAATCTCTTGCAGCTTGCCACAAGCACGATTTGGTGCAACCTTCGCCTCAACTTGGTCATCTCGTCCAGTCGCTTAGCAAAGAGCTCGTCCCGCTCAACATCAGCGTCAGGGAGCACGAACGGATCTACGGCTTCGTTGCGATCCCTGGAAACCATCACCTGCATTGTGGGGTAGAAGCCGATTGTTACCGGGTTGTCCCTCAGGTCGAGTTGCGTGAGATGGGGAAACTCGATGAGCAGCTCCGTCACCATAGTAGAGTCGGCAAGTCTGTTGCCAGCCACCAAGAGCTTCTTCAACCGGGGAATGAAGCGCAGCGGCTCCAGGTCACGGATCGCGTTGAAGTTGATGTTCAGCGTCCGGAGATTAGGCATCAGCTGGCCCAGGTTGTCTGGCAGTGCTTGGAGGCCGCAGTTTGCCAACTCCAAAAGTTGAAGGTTGAGAAAGTCGACCGTCGGCTCAAACGAGCCCAGGTAGTTCCCAGAAAGGAAGAGCTTTCGGACCTCATAGGCCTCCGACAAGAAGCTGAGGTCGAGCGATTGTTCACCATATTGCTCTCTGAGACTCAGGCTGTCAAGTCGTCGAGCTCGGTTGAAGCCCGCCAGATCGACAAGGCGGTTACGATCAGCATGCAGTGAGTGCAGGTTGGGCAGGTTGCTTATATCCAGAGAAGTGAGCCTGTTATCGCTGAGATCCAATTGACGAAGCCCCTTGACGTCGACCGCCACCGTGAAGTTTTCGAGCCTGTTCTTGGAGAGCCTAAGTCGCACCAGCGCTGGTGCAAGCTCCAGGTTCCGTACAGACGAGATTTGGTTACCACCCAAATCAAGCTCAGTAAGGCGCTCCATCTTAACTCGCGCAAAGTCAACTTCCTCAATCAGGTTATCCCGAGCTCGAAGACTAAGAAGTCCATCGTGGGTATCAAGTCCATCGAGGCTTGTCAGTTGGTTGTTGTCAGCCTTGATGCTTCGCAAGTGTACCAGACCCTGGAGTGCCGACAGGCTCTTGACCTCGTTGCCGGAAATATCCACGTATTGAAGGTTCATCAAGTGATCCCACGATGTCAACTCAGTGAGCAAGTTTTGTGACACCTTGAGCTGACGTACGCTTGACGGTACCCCGTCCAGATGTCCCAGCGTGTTCTTGGACGCATCCAAAGTCACCAGCTTGCCGCAGAATTGATCAAGCATGTGTAGGCTCCCCAGGCGCTTCTCATGCAGATCCAAGTCTGTAATGTCCTCCCAGTACGGCTCGTAAGGCTCAACCTCACTAAGCTTGTCCACGAGTTCCCGTATCGTCATGGACATGACCTTCTTAGAGCCATCACCGGTTGCCATATGTCGACGTCCCATAACATAGCTGACCTCGAAGCCAAACGACTGATCCGAGTTGTTGAGAGTAAATTCAGACAAGGGGCTGAGGGAGAGCTTTCCAACGTTTTGCCCGACAAGGGCGCTATCATTCGGAGGAACTGAGAGAAGGTTGTTGCGCGGCGTGTGATTCACGATGAAGCTGAGACTAGCACGACGACCATCGGGTGTCTTGTGGCTAATAACGCTCGTCTCACCAATGATGCTGATCTGGCGTTGTTCGTCGGTTGGGACTTCGATCGTACTCTCTTCATCCTGCTCGTCGATGCGAGACACTGGTCTCGGGATGAAAGCTGGGCCGCTAGACGCAACACCTCGTGACACAACGCGGTTACTGCGCACTGACCCTTGGCCGCCGTTCTTGAGGGCTGACTTGCCAATGCTGGGATAACCTGGCGATTTCTTGGGGGTCGGGTTGGAGCTGAGATGTCCCTCGGGCATCTCTGGGTCATCTTCCAGAGTGTCCAAGTCTTCTGCTACCACGTCCTGAATGACGGATGCCACTGGCGAGGAAAACGTGATAGTAAGATTGCGCCTCTTTGTGACCGTCGAGGGCGTGTTGCTGGCCTGGTCGTAATGAATGTCAGTCGAGCCTTCAACCGACTCATTCAATTCCAGCTCAGAATCTTCCATAACACGAGCATCCAGCTTCTGAAACTCTTCTCGAGCAAGACTGGCCACATTCGGGCTGAGTTGTCCATCGGGAGACAAGGTCGTGTAGCCTCGACTAGACCGAGGTCGTGGTGCCCTGGAAGGACTAACTGGTGACCTCGCCTGGCTCGGGCTACCTGCTGCGTCCGTTTTCTTAGCTGTGGTCAACTGCAGGTTTTGCATCTCCCTTGTTAGGTCAACAGAGAGATCCGGAATGCTGGCGAATGGGTCATCCTCGCTGTCTGAGGGCAAGATGTTGCTGGACCGGCGACGAGTTGGGGTCTCCTTCTTCTTGATCCAAATGTTATTCTGCTTGTCCAGATACATGCTGCCAACTCGATCTGGGATCAGATGCGACACGCTTTCCGGCATTATGGTCTTGCGCGTGTCAGAGCCGCGAGAAGATCCTGTCGGATATGACCTGTTGGTAGAAGCCGCCGAGGAATGAGAATTGTAGTTTCGTGTTGGGCTTGGAGGCGTGCCATTGTGAGCAGGATTGAACGACAACCGAATGTTAGGCGGGTCGCTGATGGCCTCATCGTCGGTAGTATATGGAACATCCGATCTGGTGCGCGAGTTCTCGTCAATCTGGCGTTCAATCTCCAAAGCAGCGCGGATCGCATCCTGTGCGAGGCCCATAGATCGCATGGATGAAGAGATGATATCTCCCATGTCGCTCAGTTCCTGATACTTTTTCAATCGGTTAATGAGCTCAGGGTCTTCTTGACGCTGGGGAAGTCTCGACACAGGTCTGCCCTCACGGCTGGGGGGTCGGGACAGAGGCTCCCCCGTGGATTGGTATGAAGAGTCAGGGTCCTCAGCAGAGGGTGTACCCTCAGCTTCCGATTCCTCCACGCTTGACAAAACAGGCGGCTTCACCTGGTTGCGGATCATGGCCATGATCTGGGCAGCCTGGTCAACAAAGTCCTGAGTCCTAATCGACGGCTTCCGGTCTGTCTCGCCAAGAGCGTCACTAGCCATGCTCTCGTTCTGAAGTGCCCGGATTGGGGACTTCTTCGGCAGTTGGCGGGTATCGCCGTCCTCGGAATTGGCCACTGGGCTTTGATCGCTGCGTTGCGACGACCCGCGACTCGGTGTAGGGCTACGAGGTCGAAGAATGGTTCTCATAGCAAGAACGCTTGGGTTCGCCAATTGGAAGTCTCCAGGTCGAGCATCCTTGCGCTTCTTCCCCATGGCAGATTGCATGTCTCGAGATGCCGATTCTACGCCTTCCAACCAATCTTCACGACCAAAGGCGATGTCAGAACGGTGAAGTGTGCGTCGACGCTTGGGTGTAGGGTCTTTAGACGGTGAAGTCCGCGGCCTCTTGCCCTCTGAGCCAGAGTCACGTTTCGGAGTACCGGCATTGTCTGGACCACCCTTTGCCGGACTGAGATTCTTTCGAATCACGCTAGAAGTCGAAAATGTTCGGTGATGTTTGCTGCTAGACGAAGCCATGGACTTGTTCCGTCGCCTGCGAACAAGGAGCTCAGAATCCTCTCCGGGAGACTCTGGGTACTGGAATAATGGCTCGATGGGGTGTGACGAGAGAGGGTGAGGAGCGGCGTTCTCTTTATCCGAGTAGGGTGACCCTGCTTGTGAGACATAGGAAATGTCCTCACTGAATTCGTATCCTTCGAGATCATCTCCACCAAACTGGCTAACCGACCTCAAACCAGGGGTCCGATGAGGCGGCACCGCAGGACTTGAGGCTGACACAGGACCTTGGTAAATTGGAGAGCTCTCCTGGTCTGCTTGAGGGGGCGAGCCAAGAGACTGTCGGGAAGGGGTTGCAGACATCCCTTCCTCGAATTGGCTGATTCGTCGGAGGAGTGTCTGGTTAGTAAAGGTGTCGTAAGGTCCGAACAGCTTCAGAGGGCTTGTAGCCGACAACGGCCTGTGTCCAGAAGCGATCTCCCGCTTATCGGGACTGGGGAAAGGTGCCCGAGGCATGGAAGGGCTGAGATTAAAATAATCGGATTGGTATGGGTTGGTAACATTCGTCCGAACAGAGGGGAATTGCTTAGGAGTGCTGGCCTGCAGAGACTCTTCAGGAAGCATTCCACTTGTATCAACACCCAAGCCAGGGCTCAGGTCGCGATAACGGAAAGAGCCCTCCCCGGATCGACCTCCTCTCTGCAAATTCAGAAAGCCTCCCCTGCGTGCGTATTCCTCCGTGTTTTCCACAGAGCCAGATGCGTCATCATCAGTCTTGTCGAATCCTGTCTGGGGATCAACATTCGGATCCAGCAGCATCTGGTTGATGCGTAGAGCTTCCAGTTTCTGCTTCAATGTGTCGGCTGGCAATTCGATAGGCGCAAAGTCCATCTTGCCATCCTTGTCACTCTGCTTGCCGATGAGGATTGGGCTAAAGTCCTCATTGCGAATCACGCTCTGGCCGCTAATTTTTCGAACGCTGCCATCTGGATCCTGAGTGGCACTCAAGCAACTTTCGTCTCGGTAAATATCGTCTCGTGGTCGTGAAGGTGTCTCATCATCTCTTGGGCTTAGTTGGCTCGAAGCCATGGAATCCTCCACGTTGAGTTTGTACTTGATCTCTCTCTTCGCCCTCCTAGGGCTTGGGCTTGGCGTAACTTCGTTGGGGTATACTGGTTCTTCGTCGTCAAGTTCGTCCAGCTCGTCCAAGGCGTCCAGTCCGGCGTTGACATCGTTGCTCGCGGTACGTTGAGGGTAGAAGGGTGGGCTAGACGGCATGATTGAAGTCTCAGGTTCGGGTTGCGACTCGTCATCTCCATGGTCTTCGGGGGCGGATGGTGGTTTGAACATGTCTTGAAGACCGGTCGCAGCAGAGCAAAACAGGTCGCGTTGCTCTCCGTACTGGACGTCCCCATACACTAAACGTCGCTTCCACTCTGGTGTATCCTGGGGCTTTCCCGGCGACGACTTATGTTGCACCGTGTTATGAACAACAGAACCACTTGTAGAGGCAGAGACTGATCTGCTAGCGTATCTTCCACGCCCAAACTTGAACTCTTGCGACGGCTTGGTAATTCGAAGGCTGGAGACGTTGATATCATTCGGGGTTCGCTCGCTGAGGACATTGGCGCTGCTATCGTGGGGATGTGCCAATTGAGGTCGCGGACCAAACGTTCTACGTGGTATCCGACTCGGTGTCTCTTTTGGCTTGGTCTTGGGGGAGTCGGTGTCTTTGAGAGGAGGAAGTTGGACAGCTGATGCGTCAGATCCGACCTGAGAGGGCCAGTCTTCGGACAAGGAGTCCAACCAAGCGTGCTCCATGGCGACGCCTAAACAAGTAGTTCGAGGCAGGAATTATCAATGCGACTCCATAAACTAAACAAGAAGAGATGCGATCGACTGCGGGGTCGCAAAGCTCAATGTTGTTTATGCGTCGCGACGTGTGTGTGCTCGACCAGGCGAGAGGGTGGTAGCGGGATAGTGAAATGAAGATGTATTAAAACATGAGCGAATGGTAGGGATTCAAGAGGTAGCCATGAGGTCTGAACAAGATATCAAACAGAAAGAACCATGTGGGAGTCAAGGTCGCGAGGTGATGTTGCGCGTATCCTTGAACTTAGAGTCTGGAATAAACGAATAAACAAGACAGGGGTGTTGATTGGGGTTCGATTGGTTGCCGTGTCAACACTCTTACTCCAGCCCACAGTGTGTCATGAGATATGCTTCACACTGGCAGGTCAACATTCTAGCCTCAGGATAAAACTTCAACACAATGTTATAAAATAATAACAAAATTAGAATGCAGTGATAGAGACCTAAAAGAGCTATATCATTATTGTAGTGGACTCAGATATATAGCAGATATTATTCCTTGACATTATGGATGCTATCTTCAACTTGCTGGCCTAGGTAGGCAATAATACAGTGCGAACGGACTGTCCTAGATCTCCCTTCACGCGTAGGTAGATCACGTGCTGGGTCACGACTTCTTTGCTTCTAGCTCTCTACACGCATTCGGTCTGAACAAACGGTCGTCAAAAGTCTCAACGTCACCTTTTCGAGTGTTCGGGACATTTTCCACGACATATTCATCTTCATTCGACTTCTTTCGCCTGTCATCGAGGCAGTGTGCTGGCTTTCACAAAACCACTTTACGCGCTCTCACGTGAGAAACGCGGGGCGCGTCTCCCCTGGAGACGGCGTGAAATCAATCAACGGCCAAGCATACACCACAGCGCACTGTTGACGATAAATGCGGGCCGATCAACCGAGATAACTACGTTTTGCGCCTCCTGGAACCCTACCGACTTATTTATGTACCTATTCAGGACGACAACCTTTGACATCGAGGGCGATACCCTCTGACGCCGACATCATGCAGCGCGTCGATCCATCAGCCGATGAGCTGTCGTTAGAATGGGGGGAGGATACAATCTACAGCGAAGCGACATGCGCCCCCGAGGATGTTATGTACGAGGGATCAGACGACGAGGATTACGATGATCCAATCTCGCGGAAACTACGATACGAAGAAGCTGGACAGCGATACCTCGACGGAAAGACTCCTTTCCTCATCACAGCATCACTGAAGGGCCCGTTCGATTCAAAATCTAGCCGATGGGTGAACCCATGGCGATCCAAACACCGCACATCCGGGACATCGCGAGGAATACGGACATCACCAGGCAAATTATTGAGGTCGGCACAAGTAAAGCGCAATGTGTCAATTCCAGAGACCATCCTCACAGCACCGGGCGACAGCCTGGAGTGTCATTTGCCAAGCCCTGAGAGTCTAAAGCAGGCTTCAGTTGCAGGAGGGCATGCGTACATGGAGGAAGATGATCTAGCAAAGGTCCAAGAGTGGAGGGCAGCGGTAGAACCTGGAGATGCAGCAAGAGATCGGTTCTGGACATCAACACCACAGTCATCATTGTCGGCGAGAAAGAGGAAAGCGAAGGGATCTTCATGGCTAAAGCATTTGGCTACCAAACGACGACGTACCGATATCATGGAATCCGGATCCGTCAACACTCCTGTCCCACGACGAGCACATCCCATCACCATTGTCGACGATCAGGATGACTATGGTGATGCGCCGACCACATCTTTCAACAGCGTTCCGGATCGATTACCTTCCTCGGCTCTTGCTGCCAACAGATTCTTTGCACCGTCCCAAACTAGTGACTGGGAGGGAGATACTCAAGCGGCAACGGATGTGGATGAACTAATAGAGCCAGATCGTCGGTCTTCTGCTGTGTCTTCCAACTCCTCAGTCAGGCGCATAACACCAGTTCGCGATCTTGGAAAATGCGCCCAAGACGAGGAGGCCAAGCATGCAGAAGATGAACTTTCTCGTGATAACATTGCGTCTATGCAGGCTGCCGCCACTCTATCATCGCCGATATCGCAAAGACAACACATGCCAGCCCCTGGTCGAAGTACTGAGTGCTCTCAACACAGCATGCAACAGCAAAGTCAAAACAAGCCAGCATCGCCCAGTCAACAGCGTTCACAAAACTATGATGCAGAGTCTTATCTGTCCTTATCCTCAGAAGACGACGAACTTTCGAGTCCCTCGCCAGCTTTCGAAACACAAGAAGATCGGAGTTTCTGTTTCAAGATGCGCCCGAAGCACATTGCAGTCACCGAAATTGTCGACACAAGTTCTCTCGTGCCGACATCAGTATCTGCTGAAGATCCTCAGGCCAGCGTCGGTGAAGAGGAATCTTGGTCCGGCTTGTCGTCTATGGATGAAGACTCTGGAGTACTCGCCCAGGACGACAATACACCTCGAGTTAAGCCTAACGAAGCCGAGAAGCCGGACGTCAGCCTGGCCGATGCCCCTGCGACCGAGCCGATGGACTTGGACAAACCTGGGATGTCAAGTGACCTGTCGTCAATTTCCAGTCAAGAGTTTACTGGGTTCGATCTCTCTGAAGAAGCGCCGGACGACCCCTGCGATGTAGATACCGCTAGCGATTCGTCAGAGAGTGGTTCGGATACAGCGATAATATCGTCTCCTACACCAGCGGAAGAGGTGATCAAGGTTACCGAGGCCGAGTCTTCCAGTGACTCTGAAGAGCCAGACTCCGAACCACAAGGAGAGGAAATCCGCGTTGCGGTTGAAGATGACAGTTCGAGCCGAGTTGAAGAGACCACAGATTCCGAGGACGAAACTACAGAAGAATTAACTGATCCCGAAGAAGACGACTCTGCGAATTCATTAAGGGCATCTGGTAACAAGTCTTCGCAAGTTTCGCCACAAAAGGAGCAGAGCAAGGTATCGCCAATTCAGTGTACACCACCTCAAGCCACTAGTTCTATCACCAGCCCTGCCCACGGATGTTCCCTCCTAAAGAGCTCTGTAAAGAAACACATTTCGCAGAGCTCTTGGTCGAAATTGGCTCGCATTACCCAAAGCCCTCTAGCATCACCCAACGCTCGCCGTTTGCAGCGCAAGGAAAGCGATGTTTCGTCACCCAGCACCCCGATTGCAAACAAAGTATTGAGCCGGATTGGGTCGAATACACGCCTTACTCCCTCACAAAGACCATTATCGAGCCCCATCAATGGAGATGAAAATGGCCATCAAATTGAGTCGAGTCCCAATCTTGGGCCCAAGGCTGCAGAATTGGAGCAAACGCCCTCTTCAATGATGCCATCCGCTAATATTCATGCCATTGGAGCTACGACACCCCAATTGGGAGTTCAGCAAACGCCTCGAGAGGCACATGATGGTATGGATATCGACCAGCAAGATCCCAAGGAAGACTTGCCAGTTCCCTTTTCACAACAAAGCCCATGGGCGGAAAGCAAGCTATCTCAATACGCATCAATGGCTATGGACCGACTGCCTATAATCGCTGACGCCCAGGAATCTACTCCGCTGATCAAGAAGCACGACTCCTTCACGATGACATCTTCAGCACCCCAGACTCCCTGGACAGAGGAGACGACCCGAACCCCCATTATGGGACGGACGAATATACCTGCCATTGCCGAGGAAGATCACATGGCAGTGGATGTGCCAAATACTCCTGAGGTGGCATTGAATGCCAATATTCAATTGCAGAACGAGGCTCCGGTTATCACCCCAGCTCCAGTCGCTAAACCTGCTACGCCTGAACCACAGTTCTCTGTCAAGTCATTCGCTTCGTTCATGTCACCTTCTCCGGAACGCCGCCCTCGCAAAGCCAGACGGGCCAGCTGGAGAGACTCGGGTTCTCGCCTTCCTAGCACGCAAGGCATCTTGGCCTCGGCGACCAAGAACCCCTGGGAGCGAAGCAGTTCACAGCGTCGTGTGTCGTGGGCGCCTCTGCCTCATGAAACCAAGGGACAGGGCAGCATTCCGGCAACCCCAACGCCTTTGGCAGTCCCAGCCCGCGCAGCGTCCCCTCCACCAACAACCCCAATCGAGGACCTCCCTACCGACGCCAAGTTCCGCAAGCATTTCAACGCTGTGGCCCGCCGGAGCAACATGGCCCACGGAAACGTATACTACCAGCGTCTACTACCCTCGGAGTCGCAGTGCACAGTCGGAAGTCCCGAACCGGACGCCATGGCGGAGACATTCCTCACGGCCGATCAACTCCGACAGAAGCAGCAGCACGACGACAACCAGCACCACTTGGCGGATCACACTAAGAGTGACCGCGAGACGGATGAGTCACAGGATCCTCTGGACATGGTGGAGGACGTTTTCCGTGAGATGGGCGACTTTCTACAGAAGTGGGATGTGGACAACACCGAGACACCCCAACCCGCTCAGGGGCCACAGAGCCCTTGGTGAATGGTCGACCAACAAATGCACGTTTTTAAGGCGCTATGGAAAGCCTTGTTTTTTCTCGGAAGCTACGGCAAAGCACAGATATTAGGAGGGAAAGGATTTGAAATGGTTATTTTGGTTTTGTGAATGAATTATTATTCACGTATACGTACATCGGTCGGGACAAAGCATGTCAAGGAGTTCAGGAGGCGAAAAGGACAAGGCAAAACGAAACGACACGATTGCATGACACGAGGATGGGTGTTTAACCCAACAATTGGGCGTTTGTGTGCAAAAGATACCTCGAGTAGAACAATTTCTTGTTTCATATTCAAAAATAAGCTGCATAAGATTAAAAACACTCTGTCTATGCCTTTTCACGTGGTTGAATAATCGAAGCTCTAAGGTCGTGATACTAAATGCCTACGATTCATCTTGAAACTACGTAAAAAGAAACCTTTGGACACCGCTTCCTCGTAATATCAATGATGACGAAGAAGCAAAAACCCTATTCTTGTCTCAGGGGGGAGCCATCAGAAACGTGCATCCCCTACGTTGCCTGTCAGAGCCCATGAGTGCGCGGTGCCGGAGCTGATTCGCCAGATTGCTCTCCCGGGTATTATTTCCAACAGAACCTACACCGCGAGACAATATGCCAGGAACTGACAAGCCGAGTACGCTTTCTTCCAACACATCTCCCCGAGCTGCCAAGACAAGGGGAGAAAAAGGTACAAGAACAGTTGTCCGAGTACCTCTCAGCCCTGGACACACGCCCCCCATGGCGACCACGACTACTAGGCGCGCAGGGCCGCCGCCATCTGGGGTCCCGGGGAGCACATGGCTGCGAGGTAGGCCTTCTGTGGCCGGGTCGCGGATCGACGATGGTGCTCGATCGAGGGTGCGGTGAAGCTCAGCGGACGTTCCGGGTGGCAGGGAGATTAAACCGGTCGGTGAGGAACGAAAGCCTAGAGCATTCCCAGTCCCAAGTCTCCGGGAAGGACAGGTACATACCCTGGAGATGATCCTGTTCAGGGGGGAAACTCAAACCTCCGTGTTGAAAGGTATGAGGCCAAGTGGTTGACGAAACGTCTCAGGGCTGAATATCTCGGGGCGATGCCGGCGGAGCGACGGGTGGAGCAACTCTGCCCGTCCAGTCCGGTCCCGGGACGGGATGCCTGCGCTGGAGGAGACAGCTTATTAGTCGGATCCGAGAGGGTCGTGGCCCACGCAGCATCTCGTAGCAATCCTGCTGTTCCCTTTGCCAGTATGTAACTAGGGTTGTCATCTCTTGTCTCCTCTCTGTCACCAAGTCCGACTAGGGTGGCCGCTGCAAGAAGCAAGCCCCATCTTCTAGAGTTAGACGACATTGAGCTTTGTGGGTTTTGTACCCATCTGTTCCACCTTCATCTGGCTCATGGAGGGCAGTCCGTGTGGTGCTGGATTAGATAGAGGAGAGGGTGAGGGTGGGGGGAACGTTGGGACTCGAGCATGATCGAGACCTTGCCCCTACTCCCGCGGATATCCAGATTTGAATCTCTGGGCGTCGGGCTGTGGGAGATGTGGTTAAACTTTCCCATATGGTGAACATGGCTGTCAGACCAGACTAGCTTGGAGAAGAAGAGGTAGCACACGACAACCTCGTGTGATCATCGTTCCAAAGAGCTTCTCGCTTCCCCCTTCCCCTGAATTGGCGTTGGCCCAACGATCAAGAGCGTGTCTCACTGGAGACAATTTAGCTCGCCTCGCCATTCTAAATGCAACGGGGGGATTCGCGCCTCCAAAACAATCAAGGTCGGCCGGGGGTTTGAGGTTGAGTTTGCAGCGTCATGGAGCGGGCGGTTGAGGCACGTTGTCGATAGGCGAGCGACGATTGGCCGGTTGCGGCTCAGTGGGCGATATGCACATCTCCAGGCCAAGGAGGCGAACATGCCTCTGACAAGATAGGGAATGTCTCGCTAAAAGTCGGGGTAGATCAGCGGCGAGATTTATTGGACAATGGCAGCCGGGATGGAGCAGGGAAGGTCGGGCGGAACTGCCTTGGTTCGCTGGACTCTTGCAAGATGGATGTTGAAGAGGAGACGGCGGGATGGGACGTGCCGCCAGTAGCTGGGTTGTTGGACTTGGTGGTGGAGAGGTGTTGGATGGCTTATCAAAAGCCCGCTTCCACCGCAACCAAGCAAGTTGAGGCCTTGGTTGTTTCGCGCACAAATTTCTGCAATGAATTTGTGTGCGTGAAACGAAACAAAGTTCATCTTGTTCCATTCTCATTCTCTTCTGCAACCCTTGCACCGTCCGGGCCGCCGGGGAAGTCGGACCAACAAAGTAGCATTGAATCGATGCGGCGGTCATGTCCATGCCATGCCATGTATGCGCTCTGTCCTAGGGTAAGGTCAATCAATGCCTGCGCCCCCTCTGTCGGATCAAGGGCATCAATCATGAGACGGTCAACTCAATTCCACCGTTCACAGGTTGCAGCATCCTCATGGTCTTGCTGCAGAGCACTTGCAGGGCCGTTGACAGCCGCGCTGTGCTGGGATAAATTCCCAATGTACTGTTTTGGTCCGGCTGTTTCTTGCGGATCATCTCGCAGCACGCGCATGGTCGCATATCTGAGCGGGGCCAGGGTATGGCATGGCATGGCATTCTGCCTGAGCATATCGATGGTTGCTTCGTGGATTCCCGCATCTAAGAACACACCCCTAAATCAAAAGAAGGTTATGCAGAATAGGAAAAAGAAAGGAACAGAGATAGCGTCCCGCGCCAATCAACCCTGCTCTGGGATGGATACAGTGCAGTACCGGGTACCTACCCTACCTACCTCATCCAAAGCTTGAGGCCATGGCACGTAGCAAGATATGGATGGATCATGGATCGACAGCCAAGCGGAAGTTGCCAGAGGACTGTCTAGGCGGTCTCAATACACGATCCAGGGGGGCATGAGCCCGAGATCAAGCGCGCACGAGGTCGGTGCGGAGGCGTATGAGATGGGTGAGGGTTGGAAAAGAAAAATGGTGTCGCATCTCCCGTCTCACGCCAGCCAGCCAGCCCTGAACTGAACTGAACCGAACCATTCAACAGGGTCGGAGAGAAAACGTGTCTCGAGGGTTTCATTGTGTCATAACACAGAGCTGATGAGCGATGAGTTGGCTATGATGATGGAATGAGATGACGAGGCTCAGAGCGATTCGATTCGATTTGTGGGCAGAAGCTTCAAGCTCGGTCAGCGACTGAAAGCTTTGGACGTGGCAAGGCGACACCGGGCGAGACTTCTAATGGTCGCAAGTGACATGTTGTGCGAACGTGTAAGCTCCAGACCGGGAGAGATGAACCAATCCAAGCCATGTGCGTCCCAGGAAATGCCACCAAAGAATGCCACGGGGGTCATGGTGCCACGGTGCCGCGAGAGAGGGTGAGAGATATCCGTCCGTCCTCCGGAGACGGCAGCCGGGCGATCACTTTCTTCGGCAGCAGGTCGCAACGACATGATTGTTGTTGTTGGGTGTTGGACGATACCCTCAAGTGCACAAAGGAAAACTCACACTGTTGGGCCGACTGACCAAAGAGCCGCCCCAAGATGTCATGATCTTGGCGGGCGGCCGGGGCATCACATGACACCCCCCGGCTTCAAAGTTGCCCGCCAAACGGAGAAAGAGCCCCGCACTAGACCGAATCGAGACACCGTTTTGAATCGCGCATACAGACACACATCCATCCCATCCAATCTCACAGACCACCAAGATGCAACAGACTGGGGTCGAGATTCGAGCCAGCACCAGCTTGAGGGCGAGGACCCTGGCGGGTACGGTGCGATAACGGGGGAAAATGACGAGATGCGTTGATAGTGGTCCGTCTCTTGCAGCGCGTCTGCTCGTTTCGTGGCGCGAAAACGGAGCAGTCCGAGGGAGAGAGGGACGTTTTTTTAGGCGCGGCTCGCTCAGAGCTGAAAGGGAGAAAATGGATACAGTATCGAGGGAGCCGGCAATGGATGGATCGAAGGGAAGGGGTCTGAAACCCTGCGCCACCCGTCGTCGCTTGTTTGTTCCCCGTGGCCCCTTGTTGAAGCTTTTTGCGCCGTCCGTCATGAAAACAAGCTATTATCCCGGGGTCATGACCTCTCGGATTGCGCCCCTCAACCAAGTCAGCAGCTCAGAAAAAAAGAAGACTACTAAAAAAACGTCCAACCAATCATGACAACCAATTGATCAGATCAATCTCGTAAATCGCCACCGTATTCCCTTGCCCGCCGTGTCCGGTGAACAAATCCATAGCCCCAGGCTTGGGTATAGGGACGGGGCCGTTCCCTGCTGTTGGGCAGCGTGACCAGAGGAGGGACCTTGCCTTGGGGCCCAAGGGAAAATCCAGAAAAAAATGACCAAAGAATGACCCAGAGATGATCCTAGCGAAGCCGAAGACGGGGACTGGGTCCGCCAAGAGGTGACAAAATACGTCAGCCTCGGCCTTCTCAGTCAGTTCCATTCCATGAGGCACTCAATGGAACTCTATATCGATTTCCCGCGCCCTGTCTGAACTGTGTCTTTGATCAGAAACTCGGAAATAACTGCGGGTAGCCGTAACAATGCATTGGTCAGAGTTGCTGAGTCTGTCTCTCTCAGCAAGATCGCGGCGTGAGTCTCGTTTTATTCCTTCACCCTCTGACAGGGCAGCCCAGTAGCCTCCACAACGCTCCAGCCTCTTGTTCACGCCTGCAGCCGCGGACTGGGAGCCAAGGCGGGTCCCGGAAGATTCGAGACAGGGGACCAGAGGCGTTGTGAGGGCGTCCAATGGCTGCCACCTGGGACTGGATGATAAGGTCATGCATGGGGGATCTGACGCTTCATGGAGGACCTACGGTATGACAGCGGAGTGTCCTATTACAGCGGGACTCTTGGACGGCAGGCGGTGCAGATTGGAGAAGCAATTAGCATTGCCTGATTGGCATTGGCATGATATTGGCGAATATTGGCAAACTGCGGTCATGGACTGATGTATGCGCGTGTTGTCGATTATGGGAAGAGTTGGACGGTGAATGGGATGAGATATGATAGGACGACCAGTCACGGGGACAATCCAGTTCAAACTCCCATGTGAATCACGCTGGCAAAGGTACAAAGAGATGACAATCGCTGCTCAACATGCAAGTAATTCGCATCTCTGATTAGGTCCCTGACGTTGGGGTAGCACTCTATTTTTGATGAGACGGATGTGATGAGATGGTGCTGTTGCTTGATAGAGGCCATCCACACACCCTTTTGGCTCTCCCGCGATGGACGTTGTCATTCAACCAACACTCCCCCCCTCATCAATGCCGTCCATGACACCCGCCCTGCTTTCAAAACTGCCAACCGTCACAGAGATAACGGAGCGCTTTCAGTCTCTACACGTGGTGGAGAGCCAGGCTCCCTGCAACTCTGGGCTGCATTAACAGACGCCTCGGCCGCCGCCCCGGTGCAGACTTGGAGACGACAGTACATACATACAGTAGCCGGGACCCCACAGGCGTGACCGCTATCCAGCGGCCTGGAATCCTGCTCTGCAACAGAGCTACCGGGCTGCCTCTATGGATCATTGGGAAAAAAGCACGGACTGCTGGTGGCATTGGATCTCAGCTTTACCGGGGGCCGCTGGTGTTTGCTTGACAGGCAAACCTGGGAGGTTTGGACGCGGTGTGGCCTTCGAGTTCGGGCAGGCGGCCACTAGGAGGCCGGAACCCCGCGAAATGGCTCAGGGCTGGCTCGGGAATGGAAGCTTTGTTTCGAGACGGTCTGGATGGGCTGGCATGGAAATGGACGTCACCCCGCCAGAGATGGACGTATGTCGTCGACTTTGTGTTCCCCCAGTCGCAGCCAAATCTCGGCGCATCTGCCGGGCTGAGTTCTGGGACAGAGGGTCAGGTACTTGTCAGACAAAAGGGTACCTCGCCTGGGGCGGGCCCTTTCAAGTTTCTCTCGGTGCACCCTCCCCCTCCCTCCAGGCATGGGCATGGAGGGCGGGCAGGGCAGGCGCGGGGCCTTCCATTCAGTTCAGTGCTTCTGCTTCTCATCCACATCCATTACAAGGGCCTGACGACTGACGCCCGGGCCATCCCCTCGCTATTTCTACCGGGTCTCAGATACCACTTACCGCCCCCCGGGCTCCGTATCTACGAATCATTCCTCCACGCCCACATCCTCGTCCCTCTCCCTCGCTCTCCCATCTTCAAACTCACAACTCTTCCCTCTTTTTCCCCCTTCGCCAACCATACGAGCGTGTTGCGCCAGATGTCCTCCTCATGTCCAGTCCGCATCCCACGTCCGAAAATGCCGCACGCGCCGTACCGGTGAGCGAGCCTGAGCCCTGTCGTTCGCCCGAGGTCCTGCTAGATGCTGCTCCAGGTGCTGCCGCGGGCGCTGCGCCTGATGCTCATGTCGCTTCTGGCAGTCCTGGCCTTGATCATGACCATGATGATGATGCTGTCCGTCTCGGCCGCCGTGCTCAACCCCCCCGGCTGATCGCTGCTGCTACTGCTGCTCCCACATCCTCTAACACTACTCCCACTCCCTCTGCTGCCATCTCTCCCTTCATGCCGCCACCCTCCTCCGCAGACAAGGTGCCCGACAACGTGCCTGATTCTGTTCCTGATTACGTGCCCTGTGGTGATGCCAATGCCAGGGACGCCGTCCAAGGCCCCGTCTCCCCCGTCAACGGCCATGCCCCCGGTGCTTCCAGTAATAAGAAGGCCCGTGGCCCCGGGCCCCTGCCGAGGCAGTCTGGTCCTTCCTTGTTGACCCAGGCCTTGGCTTCTGCCCGTGGAATCACAAACCCCAAGAGCTCTAGGCTCTCACCCCAGTCTACTTCTACTACAACTACAGCCACCATCTCTCCCACGACTGTCACCTCCCCCAGCTACTCGCCTATTACAACCCTGCCGACAACCATCCGATCGTCTAAGTCGGACCACAACGCTGCAACCTCTCCCGCGAACACCTCGACTCCTACTACTCCCATACCGCATTCGACTCCTTCTCCTACACTCGACGGCCCTCTTACAGAACCTGCGAACTCGACATCGCGACCCGACCGAGACAGCGCTGCCATCTTTATCGATCCCTTTCACCAAAATGTCTCCACGAAATGCGCCGCTCCTAGGCCATTAACGAGAGCCACATCCGAGTCTTCCAACATGGCAGCCTCCACCGTCACAACAATGACCTCACTCGCTGCCCGAGAGGCCGCGAGCGTTCCCTCGTCTTTTAGCCATTCGGCCCTCGCCACCCTTCGCGATGTCATTGCTGATCCCCGTGAGGCGAGGGATGTCCCCCGAGGCAGGGCCTCGACCTCGCTGGATCTAGACAGAAGCACCATTGATTACTACCAACCCCGAACGACCACCTACACGACATCTTTCAATGATTCGCCTTCGCCATTCGAAGACGATAGCCCGGGGACCAAAACACCACCTGCGACCTCGCGACGGGAGGATGCTAGGAACACCGATCAGAGACCAGCGCCATGGGTCAAGGCCCCCCCACATTGGGTGGCAATGGGACCTGAGAAGACGGAAAAGATTTGGTCCATTGGCTCAGTTGAAGGCCAGGAGGAGGATGGCCTGGTCGAAAAGTCCATCACCGAGGCGATGGCTGGCGTGGAGCCCAATGCACGAAGTCGCAAGTCAAGCTACAGTTTGCGGTTCTTCAAGGAAGGCCTTCCACCAGAGGACAAGTCTCGTCGCAGAGAACCGAGGCACACCCCAAAAGAAAAATTGGCGCCAACACTGGAAGAGGATCACGAATTGGGCTCGAATGTAAAGCCGCACGCCACTCCCTCTAAGGAATCAACCGCCATTCGCTTGCGACACGATGATGGAGGGGTCCCTCTACATATACCAAAGGCCCCCTACTCCGAATACGTCCTCGAAGAGCAACCAATTCTCAGCACGTCGCCCGATGGGGATTATTTTTCGCTGCCCGTCGATGGCTCGCTCACCTCGGGAGGCAAGACTCCGTTGCGAGTGCAACAGTCCGCATCTCGACCCGTGAACGGGCATGAAGAGGGCAAGTCGGTGGAGACAGCTGAGCTTGTGGGGCCGACCCCGGCCGCTGATGCCGACGGCGAAGCCGAAAGAGTGGAGGCGAGACGGAAATCAGGCGACAGCGTCAATACCGAGGTCGGATCTCACGATGATGGAGATGCCGATGAATCCGGGGAAGAGAAGATCTCATCTGCCGTCTTCTTGCCCCACCAGGAGCTGCAAGAACCTTGCATAGGTGAGCCCCAGGACCGCATCGCGGCCCGTAGTATCCGGGTGCGGTCTCTCTCCCAGAGTAAACAACATCCGTGGCTCGTCAAAGCGGATGAGCCTGAGCCTGAATGCATTCAGGAGAAGGATGAGCCTCCCTACGGCCTCGCTCGCCTCCCTTCCCGCGAGCGCCTTGCTGTGAAGCGCACTGAGCTCGTGCCTGACAAGTTCGAGGACGGCGCTGTCGTTGAAGAAGACACTACAGTGACGGCCGACGCTCCTCTTAAACCACCCCAAGCCGTGAGCCAGTATGAGGACCATATCCATGACCACCAGCACGATCCTCAAGAGCCCCTTGAGGCCATTGAGCTCATTCCGTATAAACATCAAGTCGGTGGTCATACCACTCTCTGGCGGTTCTCTCGAAGAGCCGTCTGTAAGCAACTCAACAATAGGGAAAATGAGTTTTACGAGACTATTGAGAGATACCACCGTGATCTGTTACCTTTCCTTCCTCGGTATGTTCCACCGCATTTGTCATTTCCTGATTGAATGGCGGATTGTTCCGTTGACGCGAATTGCTTTGAAACTGGAGGCTAACTATTATGCAGCTACATTGGCGTCTTGAATGTGACTTTCCGCAAGCAAACTCGCCGGAAGAGTACCTCTAAGAAGGATGAGGCTGCAGCGGCTGAGCGTAAGAAGGCCCAGGAGCAGCTTGAGGCGAACCGCCAGGAGAATGGGCAGAATGGACACAAGGACCACATCAAGGCTGAACCGCCAATGGGTCGTGTTATTAGCCAATCTCTGGCCAACTCCAACGTCCCTATCCCCACGGTGACATTTGACGACAACAAGCACATCCTACCCCGAAATCTGCTCCAACCGATGCCCTTGCCAAAGGAGTTCCGACGGCAGAGCATCTCAACATCGACGGTATCAGATCCCGCGGTGCCAACATCAAAAACCGCGACCCGTCCACCACTCGATGAGCGGCCTAACAGTTGGGGCGCTACCATGATCAACAAACGGCTGCGGAACGAGGTATTCAACGATGCGTTCCTGAAGGAGCCTGTCAAGGTTCATCGTCACCGTCGACCCCATCAACGATCGATCCCGCGTCCGACTCTTCAGCGCCTGCTTCGATCTACAAACTCGGACCCTTCCTTGATCAAGCCCGACTCGCCTTTTGTCAATGTAGACGACAACCCGACCAATCATGGTCAGTCTCAGAGAAAGCTTGCGCACCACCACTACTCGCATAGTGATCTCGGCCCTGAGCGGGCTGTACCTGATATGGACGAGTATGTGCAGTCTGAGCCTGAGCAAGCACCAGGCGAGATGAAGGATGTGACGGGAACAAGTGCACCAGAGCCCGAAACCCTCAAGGACAACCCACTTGCCGCCAAGAAGAAGCGCAGATATTCTGCTGGTGGACTCCGTCGAAAACCCGAAGACGTGAGAGAATCTAGAGGAGACTTGAAGTACTTTGAGGAGGCCGACGATGCTGGATACAAGGGAGACAATGAGGAAAAGACAAAGCGACATTCGAAGAACTGCTCCACGGTTAATGGACACAGCACTCCGACAACTAATGGGAACAAGGAGCATGCGTCAAACATGGTTCATCAACAATCCGAAGATGACTCTGCCGCCAGTTCGACTCTTGCCACACCAGCTCCTGAGAACATGCTCGATCTTGCGCCCGAGCCTGCAGCCGAATACAAAAAGATCCCCCGGCCTGTCAACCCCAAGGAAGCCAAGACGCAAAAGGATCGAGTCGAATACTTTTTGCTGCTAGAAGACTTGACTTCAGGCATGAAGAGACCCTGCATGATGGATCTCAAGATGGGTACCCGCCAATACGGCGTGGAGGCTACACCAAAGAAGCAAAAGTCCCAGACGGAAAAGTGCCGGACCACGACGTCTGCGGAACTGGGGGTGCGTATTTGCGGTCTGCAAGTGTGGAATGCCAGATCGCAGACGTACGACTTTCAGGACAAATACTACGGGCGCAAGCTAAAAGTCGGTGAAGAGTTCCAAGGCGCTCTCCAGAAGTTCCTTTACAACGGCCTCGACCTGCACAGTATCCTTCGGCACATCCCGGTAGTCCTGAAGAAGCTTGGGCAGCTGGAACAGATTGTCAGCAAGTTGCATGGTTACCGATTCTATGCAGCAAGTCTGCTCATGTTTTATGATGGTGATACGTCGGAGGACCCCGACTACGAAACGATGTACGAATCCACTACCGACTTCGCGACAGACACGGAAGAGACGACACGGAGGAAGAAGAAGAACAAGAGAGAGATTGATTTCAAGATTGCCGACTTTGCCAACAGTCTCACCCCGCTCGACGATATCACGGACAAGCCCTGCCCGCCGCAGCATCCCGATGAACCTGATGGTGGATTCCTCAAGGGTCTGCGGAGCCTGAGGAGGTATTTCCTCCAGATCCAAAGGGATGTGAGGCAGGAATTGGGTCTGGACCCCAATGGCCGATTCTCGGGCTCCGTGGACTATCCGAGGGAGTGCGATTATGACGACGACGGAATGGTCAGCATCTGATGGACTCAATGGTTGTTCATTAGCTGGCAGCGGCGGTGTAAGTTGACATGGGGAGTCTGATACCCACATCTTTGTCCTTGGGCAGCTTTGCAGCAAGGATTGTTTTATTGTAGCCTTTTCTTTTCTTCTACGAACCTTTCTTGTTTCTTTTTCATTCGTCTGTTATGGACTGTCGATTCGGCGTTCACAGGGGCCTGCCCCTGGAATCATGGGACAGAGAGGATGCCAAAAAGGGCAAAAGGAACAGGATGTGCGTCTCATGACAGGTTCACTTTTTTTCTTGAAAAACATACCCTGCATCGGTTCTGGCGTAATGCGACAAGGAGGGGGGAGGGAGCTGGAGTTTCAAAAGCCCAACTTTTATTCTTTTGACTGTTTTTTCTTCACCTGGGCTGGAGGACAACGAGCAACGGATGGGTATAGGCAATGGTCTATGATGAGGAAGGTGTGTTTCTTTTTTTATTCCTTTGAAATTGGCGGTGTTTATCGGGGGGCGGGCATTGGGTAACCAGAATGATGACGGTCTTGTTTGTTTCACTGCGGTTTGTGCTATTCTTCATCTTTAACGGCAGATAATGGACAGGAAGGACTGGGGAAATTGGGGAAGGGATTCTTAGAGCGTTAGAGAAAATGCCAACTAGAAGGATCGCTGATCCAGCATTCATGTCTTTTATCATTGAATTGCCAAGATGATTTTGCAGTTGACTTGTGGTGTTTTGAAGTGATTCTCCGAATGTGTCTTTGTCTCATAAATGTGCTCGAGACATGCATTATCTTGATAAGAGGAATGTAAACCACTCGGTTACTGAACCCATGCTTGCCGATCGAGATAGTGTCTCAGTGTCTCACCCTCAACATCTCTCTTAACTGATCTTGTCTAACCACATCTTAGCCTTAACCGCACTCTCTTGAATCATGGGCGCCATCATATCCACGATCCAGTCAACTGTCTCAACCGTATCATCAGTCCTGAAAACCCTCTCATCTCTGCACACTCAATTCTCATCCCTACTCGTCAGGGCCTCATCCCCGCCTAGTCTGCCTGTCCCCGCACCAACCCGCTCATACTGGCTTGACGACCCGCCGTTTCCTAAGCTATGCGACATTCAAAGTGAGTTGCCTCCAGAAGCAGATGTCGTAATTATTGGAAGCGGCATCACGGGTGCAGCGGTGGCCAAGTCACTGCTGGAGCTGTCAGGAGAGTTGAGGGTTGTCGTATGCGAGGCCAGAGAACTGTGTAGCGGTGCTACGGGTAGGAATGGCGGACACATCAAGGCCACGCCGTATGAAGTTCTTGCAATGTTTCGCGCCAAGATGGGACCAGAGAAGGCGGCCAGGCTGGCGAGGTTTCAGAGGAGTCATCTCGAGATATTGAAACAAGTCGGAGACAAAGTGCCGCAGGGTGAGGTAAGAGAGGTAGAGACGGTGGATCTGTTTACTGAGAAGGAGGATTTTGAAAAGGCTCAACTAGAGGTTGAGGAGATGAAAGTGTGGATGCCAGAGGAGAAAGCCATTGTCTGGGAGGCGGATGAAGCCAGAAAAGAGGTGAGCTGGACTGATTCATTCCTGTGGGACGAGTTTGCTGATCAGTACAGTTTGGTGTCAACGATCTCATCGTAGGGGGGATCTCTTATTCTGCCGGGGCTCTCTGGCCCTACCGTCTTGTTACGGGTGTGTGGAACGATCTGCTCGATCGATTTTCCACTCTGAGCATCCATACCAACACACCCGTCGAGAGTGTCTCGCATGAATTGGGATCGTCGCCGTACGCTTACACGGTCAAGACAATTCGCGGAACAATCAAGACTCGACACGTGATACATGCGACCAATGCATACGCTCCCCATCTCGTTCAATCGCTTCGAGGATATCTCACCGGTGCCTTGGCACATATGTCCGCTCAACGCCCAGGAGCATCATTCCCTTCGTCACACGGAGGACGATCATGGTCTATTGTTTATAATCCAGGTTTTGATTATGTGACGCAGAGACCGGATAAGGAAGATGGAACGCCGGGGGATTTGATGATTGGAGGGGGTTTCTTTAGGAGTCGAGAGCAGGGATTGGATCAAGTTGGAGTTTGGGATGATAGTCAAGTGCACGCCCTCCCGTTGACGCACATCCGGGGTATTATGCCAGCTATATTTGAACCACAATGGGGAGAAGGAAGCAAGCTTGTCAAAGCCTGGACAGGTGTCCTGGGCTTTACGGGTGACTTGATGCCCTTTGTCGGCCGAGTTCATCCTTCAAAGGACAAGAACTCAGGAGAATGGGTTGCAGCTGGGTTCAATGGCGAGGGTATGGTTTGGGCTTGGCTCTGTGGAACAGCCCTGGCAGTTATGGTTCTTGGTATGGAGGAGGAGAATTTGGAGGAGGGTATTGGAAGGCCTGGGGGAAAGTTGGATGAGTGGTTTCCGAGGGAGATTCTGGGTGTTGATAGGGGGAGGTTGAGGAGGGCTGATGTGGCGAACCTGGCTGACTTTGTCAGTTGAAGTTATTACATATTTACAGAACGCTGAAATTATATATGGACCTATGGCAGATGCTAGTGTTCATTTGTATTGGTTGTAGTGAAATGTGGTTGGCACAGGTTGCCAGCTGTTGACAGCCGTCAACTGCCAACCCATAAATACCTTGCATGCATCACCACTGCCTACTTTCTTCTTCACAACAACAACATTTCATTTTCTCACTTCACCACATCCTCATTCACCTTCATCATCTCACTTCAGTCTTGTATCGTCTCATGCCAGCATCTTTGTCTCTTGCCACAAAATGCCTTTGACTCCGATACAACCTAGTGAGCGCATCGACGCGTGGCGGGAGCGTGTGCCCAGTCGTCTGGAGCGACGAGATCCGTTCGAGGGTGACGGCTTTGAGGAGCGTCCTTCGACCCGTCTCGTGAGTCTTTCCCCAGCGACTTGTGTCTTCTTTTTCGCTCATGAGTATCCGTTAGACCTTCCGTGAGGCATCTCCTCCTGCACGTCGTCCATCGACTCGTCTCAGCTTCCTCCGCGCTGCCACACCTCTCTTTGGACGTCCTTCTACCTCATCTAGCCGACCGTCCTCGGGTCTTATCAAGCGACCCGTCGAGAAAAAGCGCAAGGGTATTTTTGGAATCTTCAACGGCAAGCGCAAACGTGATGACTCGGAGAGTATCCCGCGGGAACCTATCCACCTGAACTTTTTGTTTGTGGGCAGCAAGTCTGCTGGACAGACCTCTTTGCTATTGTGAGAGCTTCGTCATTCGTGTGTTGCCGTACTGACCTTTTGTAGCCGTGCTCGATATGGCTACTTTCCTGATGCAAGTTATAGGGAACTCGACGTGAATCATAAGCTAACATGTCACAGTCTGACGCTTTCTCGAACCCCTTGTATGAAACCTATGTCAATGAGCGCACCTATAACGACCACCCTGTACGCATTGAGCTGTAGGATACCTCTGGCGTACCAGACCTAAACACAGTCGAGAGATTGACGTACATTTCTTGGGACGCTGTGTTTCTCTGTTTCAACATTTCGGACAAGGTGTCCATGTATACCATTATGCAATGGGTGAGTGTCCACCGGGCCGTAGGGTTGGTTGTATGAAGCTGACGGATGTAGTGGCATCACGCATCTCACGATGCATTTGCAAAGACCGAGACTTTTCAGCCGTTGCTGTACCTTGTTGGGCTGAAGAAGGATCTCCGTGATCAGTGCTTTCTTGAGGATCATCGGACTGGTTCTGCACTTTCGCCGTCGGGGCTAATGGCGTATCCGACATGCTGTGTCTGTTCCTCTGAGGTTGGTCTTTCATTCTTGAATTGCATGTAAGCTCGAGATGAATAACTTGAAATAGGCAAACTGGCAAGCGAAGCGCATTGGTGCGCATCGATACATTGAGTGCTCGGCTGCTACTGGTCAAGGTATGAGGGAGGTGTTTGAAGATTCGACTAGAGAGGCGGCGAGACGAGCTCTTGGAGAGAATTGTCAGGAAGAAGAGGCTCCTGTGCCCAAGAAGAGAAGACGATTCTTTTGAGGCAGATGTTGGTCAAGTGTGCATGATCATGGGCAAGTTGGCTTTCACAATGTCCACTCACTCATCAATGATTGCTTGGAGCTTGGCATTGTTGGAGTATCACATCACCAGAGAATAATGCTTAGTGATTCACACACTAGCATTTACTTTTTGGGAGTTTTCTATGTACAGTAAATAGTCTGACTACCTGATTGAGAATCGATTCTTTCTGTTAATGGTCTCTTTAATCGAATAATTCAGGGTAGGTTTATTCAACCAGTCAAATATCCCTGAACTTGGCTTACATTTCCCATTTTGGCCCGCGCTTGAGCCACATGAATCCACTTTCAACCTCACTTTGTTCTCCTTCGTGGCACATGCTTTTTACTCAAGTCGGTAGAGATCGTGTCATTCTTGGAACAATGGAAACTTATTCTTGATTGTCCTTCTTTTTTGAGGATATTCATGCAGAGAAATTCGATGAGGTATAAACTTCCTACCCATGGACTTGTTGACTTTTGTCCTTTTTTTCTTTCTTCCTTGATCCTTGTACTGACCACTTGTCCTCCGACAACAGCCGCATATAAGTCAACCTCACCACTCATCACCCACGCGACGACAGAGACATCTCGCCAAGATGATGTCTACCGAGTCTCTCAAGCTCCTGGCCTCCATCGTCGCAGCCCTCCTCGGCGTCAGCATCGGCCTCTTGATCTGCTTCCCAGCGGAGAATGTCTTGTTCCTCCTCCATCTGCTCTTTTTCGTCGGGCTCATCGTCTTCCTCACGGTGAGCCTCTCCTTGACCTTTTTCTGAACCCACGGAAGCGTTTTTTTCCCTGACTCCAAGTGAAATCAAGGTTCGCATCATTCAGCTCACCGCCCATCGCCGTGCCGCTGCTGCTGGTAAGCAGGTTGGACGTGGTCGACTTCGTCGTCGGGATGTCGACTATCATCTCTTTGTTCTCGGCTCTGGTGGACATACCAAGGAGATGCTCATGATGATGGATGATGGGTTTTGCAACTTTGCCAACTTTCACCGTCGCTACCTGATTACCGCCGGAGATTTCAACACCAGCTACCAAGTTGCCGAGTACGAGACTGATCTCGACGTCTTGTGTGCTCACGAGGGCAAGGACGCTGGAACCTACGACACCTGGTTCGTCGCACGCGCTCGTCGCGTTCACCAGTCTCTGTGGTCGACTCCCTTCTCCGCCCTGCGCAGCATGCTGGATATCATCCCCGCTCTTCTCACACCTCCCAAGAACGACGTCAGCGCCAAGCTGCGATACCCGACTTGCATCTTCTCCAACGGCCCCGCTACCGGCTTCTTTGTCGGACTCGCTGTTTATCTACTGAAGATGTTCTACGTCGTGCCCATGGACTCGATGAAGTTTGTCTACATCGAGTCCTGGGCCCGAATCTCGACTCTGAGCCTCACCGGGAAGCTCTTCTACTACACCGACATCGCTGATGTCCTGGTTGTGCAGCACGCCGAGGTTGCTGCCAAGTATGGGATTGAGAATGCTGGGGAGATGGTATTCAATGCCCGGCGCCCTGATATCTGAGATGGAAAGGGGCTGTACTCGGGAGGGTTCCGAGATGGGAAGGTCTGATATGGAGAGGTATAAAATGGAAGGGTTCGCACCTAGAGGTTCATGGAACATGCGTGAATCTTGATTCTCGTACATAGACGGTAATTTTTACATGGTTTGTGTACATGACGGGTATCATCCGCCCTTTCTGCATCATCAACCTCAAATCCCCACCTTGTTATCCGCCTCAGCGGCATCCACTTCAATAGCAATGTCATCCCCATCAGCACCCTCCTCCTCAAGGCCAAAGCTCTCAATCTCCGCATTGCGCTGGGCCTCGGAGCGTTCCGTCTCCTTGCCGGCCCAGAGCTTCCAGTTCTCAAACTCGCGGTCTTCGAGGCTGTGTGAGACGTCGATGCGAGTCTTGCCAAAGTAGGCGCCCACGTGCCGGGCCTCCTCGACGGCCACGCGCTTCTCGATCTCCTCCTCCTGGCGGAGACGGTAGAACTCGCGGCGGGTGATGTCGTAGGCCTTGCGCTCGCTGACGTTTTCGTTCTGCATGAGCCACATCTGGCGTTGAACGACACTATGGCGGGGTTAGCTGATGTACATGAGTTTTATACAGTCAGGTCGACTTGCCATTCTCCGCTCAAGGGGATGTGGGGTTGCCTCAAGCCCTTGCTCCAGTCACAGTGCTGGTAATCCTTTCCGTCCAACTCCATGATGATACGAGGCCTTGCGAGCTCCCATGGGTGGTCTTTGTAGAAGGTGGTTCGTAGCGAATCCTCAAGGTACCTTATCCTCTGCGGGCGGAAGATGTTCTTGGGCTTGGTGGCTCTGGGGTTGGGTGTTCGGTGTCGGGGAGGGATGGTTCGGACGAGGGTCTCTGAGGGAGGAACCGTCTGCATGATGGTATACCATGGTGGTCTAGCGTTGGACTTTTGGCCGAGGAGGCTGTGGTTGAGCTCCTCAGTGACGGTCTGAAAGACCCTCGCGGGTCGGATCTGTCTGCCTCCCATGGCCAATTTCTGAGATATGGGTTAGTAGATGAAATAAAGGTCATTGAATGCATCATATCTAACTTACAGGGTCAATTGGCTCTCTACAACGGGAGTGGGTTGCGATGTCGCGGCTCTATGCTCAGCGTGGTGGTGTGGTGGTGGAAATTTTGGAGATCGGCCAATCTTAACGCCGATAATGCGGGATGCCGGCATGCTTGGCGCGAATCCGCCCCCGATCTGTTAGCAAAAAATCATCCCGGAAAAAGGTCCCGCTAAGAAACAAGCCTCTCATCCCACCACGACGAGAACGAGAGAGATTGGATTTTGCCGACATCCCTTCTCTCACTCCCCTTCTCTACTTCCAATTCTCTCCTCCTTGGCTTCCTCTGCCTCGAGTGCCGCGGCTACACACCGAGGTCGCAGCATCATGAGGAGGAGCTCATGAAAATCTCCAGTCGAGTAGACGGCTCCGTCTGTGCGGTGCTCTCGAACCGACCTTCGGCCAGGCTTGCCGCCACGACCGTGAGGAGGAGTTTCTGCGCCGTGAGAGATGGTGGCGGGGGGACGCACAGGAAGAGGCTTGCTGCCGATTTCTTTTGCGCGAGGAGCTCGTTATGGCTGCTCAAGACTTTTACACCGGCGACCGAACTTCGACGGACCCTCCCAATCCACCGACCCCGACATGCGGCAAAGAGCTACGGGACCGCCGCCGATGCTGCGCGACATTCGGGCCATAGCACCAATCCGACGCATAGACAAGATCCAGATCATCTCATGTCTTTTGTCCGACAAGAAGACTCGAGTACATTGGAGGAGCACCTGCAATACTACCAAGACCCATACCGTCGAGGGTATGCCCAACCCGACGGGCAAAAGCTGGAGGTGTCGGACAAGCGACGGGACTTTGAGCATCCGACCAAGGAAGAGACTTGCAAGGGCAATGATGAGACGAGACGAATAGTTGCCAAGCTCTGTTCTGCCGTCTCTCAAAAACTCCGTCGCCCCTACTACTCCTCGCTGGGGCCGATATACGACATCTATCTCCAACTCCCCGAACCCCGAATGCTTCACCTCACATGGCAGTGGCGAGACAAGTTTCTCAGGGTCATGGGATTGCCGCCGAAGCGCGATTCCGAGTCGATGCTGCGATACTTTAAACTGCTCGGTGACGTGAGAAACGTTGGCTTGACGCTGCGCCGGACCCATTGGAACCTCGCCATGGCGTTTGCTACCAAGTATGCGGGCCGGGCGACGTCTACTGAGATGGAGACTGCATTACGGATATGGAGGGAAATGGAGCGCGGTGCCGGCATCAAGGGGAACGAAGTGACGTTCAACATTTTGTTTGATGTTGCTTCCAAGGTTGGCAATTATACTCTCGCCGAGATGATTTACAGGGAGATGGAAAACCGGGGTATTCCGTACAACCGGTACCACCATGTCAGTGTGATACACTACTTTGGCCTGCAGATGGACTCGGCAGGGATCCGGGCCGCCTACAGGGACATGGTCGAGGCGGGTGAGATGATTGACACTGTTGTGCTCAACTGTGTCATATCGGGGCTTCTCAGGTGCGGCGAGGAGGTGGCGGCTGAAGAGACGTATCGGAAGATGAGGGATGTCCACTCAATGGCCCCGGATCTCCCTGATAGGAACTACGGGATGCCTCGGGTCGTGACCAAGGTGTTGATGATGTTCAGCAGAGTTGGACGGAAGCACCCTGAGCTTGGGAAGTCGCTGCAGAAGCAGATTGAGCTCAGTCCGAACCTTCACACCTACAAGCTCTTTGTGGAACATTACTGCATCCGGATTGGAGACCTGGCAAAGGTTGCTCGGTACCTGGATGAGATGAAGTTTCTTCGGATCACAATCCACCCGACCATCTTCCTGGCCCTATTCAAGGGCTTCTACTCTCATGGAGGGTATTCGAGCTCAGAGTGGAGCGAGCAGCGCCTCGAGGGAGTCTTGAAGGCCATGTACCAGGCCAAGGACGAAGGAGTACGAGGTTTCCGCATTGACCGATGGCTGGTCATCTGGGCTCTGCGAGCAGTCAAGAAATGCTCCTCCAACGAGGCTGTCGTACAAGTCTACGATGAATTGGCCAAGCGTTGGGACATTGCCGAGGACCGGATTCCGTTCATCCAGTCTCTGTTTGACAACGTTCTCAACGGCAGCGATATGAAGTCGCCGATGGGTCGATGGGATGGCCCATCGTACCGAAGATATAAAAAAGATGGAACGCGGTTATGATGTAACAGTATATTCTGTACCAACTTGTATATTACGCCAAAATTAGAGCATACCCCGGAGCTAGATAGCTCTGTGTACTTAGATGATTCTCGTATGAGACATGAGCACGAATTGAGCTGATCATGAGTATAAATCGAAATTTCAAATCACACAGAGACAATCATGTTATTCAGACAAATAAAATATTCGAGTACAAGGATCGAGAGTGACTGTTGTCTATTTCGGTTATGTACACAACGATCCATCCACAGGCTCCCTGATCTGTCAATGGACGAGCACCATACCCAATCCGCTAACCACGGACTTAGGTAGGCTTGTAGGTCTGCCAGACTGCACGGTGAGTTAGCATCGATGCCTCCGGCCGGGAGAGCACGGGAGAGAAACCACGCACCGGAAATACCGAAGGGAGCGAAGAAGCCGGTGGCCATGAAGCCCCAGAAGCCAACGCCGAACCACTTGCTGCGGGGGTTGAAGGGGATGTTGCTGTAGGCGCCCTCGGGGTAGTGGTAGGGAGAGGAGAGGCGGGCGCGGGTGGTCTGGAAGCCTCGCTTGGTGACCAGAGAGGTCGTGGTACGGACGGCGGCGCGGGAGAGCATCTGCGCGAGGTCAATTCGGTTCGTTCGCGGCGGGAGGATAAAATCGAGCGGCTCAATGGCTTCGGAATCGTAGACGGGAACGCACCTTGACGTTGTGGAGTGGCGATTGAGAGGGAGCTTGGGTATGTGTCAAACGTCGTGATGGATAGCGCCGAGGTCAAGATTGGGTGGTCTGAGGTTGAAGGGAAAACGCTTAGCAAGGTCACGAGAGAGGTCACATGATACATACAAATTGTAAATGCTGACATCCCGAGTCGTACGTGACGTCGGCAGCAACCGGTGGATCTCGATCCCTCACCGCCCGCAGCTTGTTTCGCCAGGGGAGCCTTTTTTCTGCCGCCAAGCCCACTTCCTGGTCAACCAACTTTTTTTAATCGCATGGCCCAGGTCCCACGAATTGGGAACCACCGATCGATTCCTTTGTGTTTGTTGTACGGGACGACAAGGTCACGCTCTTTTTTTTTCTGTTGAGGTGACTTAATTTTGGTCTTGTTTGAGACCTTAGTTCCTTTGTTCTCGAATATCGCCCTTCTTCAACGCGCGCTGGGAATTGCAACCTTAGCTACCTACCTACTCCGATCTCGATCCCTTTCTCCAAAAAAAGCTAGCGATCACCCCCGATCGCGGGTAAACACCATCGCCAAACATGGATGACATGTTTGATGTTTTCGAGGGCAAGGTGGAGGCCCCGAGTGCGAGCGAAGACGAGAGCGTCCCCCGCAAGCGCGACAAGACCAAGAAGAGAAAAGCCGATGAGGCCATGAACGGCAACGCGGCCAAGGCGGCAGAGGACGTTGACATGGACGACAAGACCGAGACCTCCAAGGATGAGGATTCCGACGACGACGACACCTCGGATACTCCCAGCCAGCAGGACAAGAAGAGGAGGAAGAAGGAGGATGGCGCGGGTCCTGTCATGACGGATACTTTCCAGACGGCAGAATCGAGAGAGGTTGCTGGCGCATCGACCTTTGTGCCTCAGGATTCATCGCTGGTCCTGTCGCATAACATTCAGCATCAGGTTGCGCTGCCCCCGGACCTGGATTACGAGTATGTTCCGCTGTCCGAGCACAAGGCGCCCGACGAACCGGCGCGAACGTGGAACTTTAAGCTCGATCCTTTCCAGAGTCTTTCCGTGGCTTCCATTGAGCGGGAGGAGAGTGTGCTCGTGTCTGCGCACACCTCTGCCGGAAAGACAGTCGTTGCAGAGTACGCCGTCGCGCAGTGTCTGAAGCGAAACCAGAGAGTCATCTACACGAGTCCCATCAAGGCCCTGAGCAACCAAAAGTACCGAGATTTCGAGGCCATCTTTGGAGATGTGGGCTTGATGACTGGTGACGTGACCATCAACCCCACGGCCAGTTGTCTAGTCATGACGACAGAGATTTTGCGATCCATGTTGTATCGAGGTTCTGAGATTATGCGAGAAGTTGCGTGGGTTGTCTTTGACGAGATTCATTACATGCGCGACAAGACGAGAGGTGTCGTTTGGGAGGAGACCATCATCATGCTTCCCGACAAGGTCCGATACGTATTCCTCTCGGCCACCATCCCCAACGCTTTCCAGTTCGCCGAGTGGATCGCCAAGATTCATCACCAAGCCTGTCACGTTGTTTACACTGATTTCCGACCGACTCCTCTTCAGAACTACTTCTTCCCCGCTGGTGGCAGTGGTGCTAGACTTATCGTCGATGAGAAGAGCAACTTTAACGAGCAGAATTTCAACCTGGTTATGCAAGAAGTGGAGGAGAAGAAGGGAGCTGATCCCAACGATCCTACAGCACGACAAAAAGGAAAGGGAAAGAACAAGAAGACCAACAAGGGTGGTGCGGACAGCGGCTCAGATATCGCCAAGATCATCCGGATGACCATCAAGAAGAAGTTTAACCCCGTCATCGTCTTCAACTTCAGCAAGCGAGAGTGTGAGAACATGGCCATGAACATTTCATCCCTCAGCTTCAACGACGATTCTGAAAAGGCCATGGTTAAAAAGGTCTTTCACAGCGCCATTGAGAGCTTGTCAGAGCAGGATAGGGAGCTGCCTCAGATTGTTAACCTTCTGCCTCTGTTGGAGCGAGGTATTGGTGTGCATCATTCAGGTCTGCTGCCTATTCTCAAGGAGACTATTGAGATTCTGTTCCAGGAGTCTCTCATCAAGGTTCTTTTCGCGACTGAGACCTTCTCTATCGGCTTGAACATGCCTGCCAAGACTGTCGTTTTCACCCAGGTTACCAAGTGGGATGGTATCAAGAGACGTCCTCTCACCTCTTCCGAGTACATCCAAATGGCTGGTCGTGCTGGTCGTCGTGGTCTGGATGCTCGAGGTATTGTCATCATGATGATTGACGACAAGCTCGAGCCCGATACTGCCAAGGAGATTGTTACTGGTCATCAGGATCGCCTCAACTCGGCCTTCTACCTCGGCTACAACATGATTCTGAACCTGCTTCGAATTGAGGCCATCTCACCGGAGTTTATGCTTGAGCGATGTTTCCATCAGTTCCAAAACGCGGCTAGTGTCCCGTCTCTGGAGAAGGACTTGATGTCGATACAGCAGGAGCGCGATACCATGAGCATCCCCGATGAGGCGACAGTAAAGGACTACTATCAGATTCGTCAACAGCTGAGCACATACACCAAGGATATGCGAACTGTGATCCAGCACCCCAACTACAGCATTTCTTACCTGCAGCCCGGCCGTCTGGTGCAGATCTACAACCCCAAGGATGACCAGGAGACTGTCGCTGGCAACGGCACCGACTTTGGATGGGGAGTCATTGTCAACCAGACTCCCCGCCGAGGGCCCAAGCTTGGCGAGCCCGAACATATCCCTCAAGAGTCCTACGTCATCGATGTCCTCCTGCCTATCTCGAGGAAGAGCGCCGAAATTGCTCCCGGGCAGCCAGCGGGGGAGATGCCTCCTGGCCTGAAGCCATTCTCTGATGACGACGACATCAAGTTTGCCATTGTGCCATGCCTGCTCACCTGCATCAAGGCCATTAGTCAGATCCGACTTTTCCTCCCTAAGGACGGGTTGAAGACGGATGGCGACAGGGAGACGCTCACCAAGTCTCTGATGGAGGTTAAACGCCGATTCCCTGATGGTCTGCCTATTCTGGATCCTATTGAGAATATGGAGATCACCGACGAGTCATTCAAGAAGCTGCTGCGAAAGATTGAGGTTCTCGAGTCGAGGTTGTTGGCCAACCCATTACATCTCTCTCCTCTTTTGCCTTCACTATGGGAGCAATACCACACCAAGGTCAAGTTGACCGACAAGGTCAAGGAGACCAAGAAGGCTATCGCCAAGGCTTACAGCATCGCCCAGATGGACGAGCTCAAGTCGCGAAAGCGTGTCCTTCGTCGTCTTGGCTTCATCAACGACGCCGAGGTCGTCCAGCTCAAGGCCCGTGTCGCATGTGAGATCTCATCCACTGAAGGTCATGAGCTTCTCCTCTCGGAACTGCTCTTTGACAGATTCTTCAATGAGCAGACGCCTGAGATGTGTGCTGCCGTCATGAGTATCTTCATCTTTGACGAAAAGGTGGAGGCTCCCGCTCTCAAGGAGGAGCTACAAAAGCCCTTCCGCGAGGTTCAGGCCAAGGCGAGAATCGTTGCCAAGGTCAGCCAGGAGTGTAAGCTCGACGTCAATGAGGAGGAGTATGTGCAGAAGCTCAAGTGGCAGCTGATGGAGACGGTCTACACGTGGGCCCAAGGACGTCCGTTTGTTGAGATTTGGTAAGTGTTGATGACACATTGCAAGAGAATATCGCTAACAAGTTATAGCAAAATGACAAACGTCTACGAAGGCTCACTCATCCGCCTCTTCCGCCGCCTGGAAGAGCTCCTTCGACAGATGGCCCAGGCCGCCAAGGTTATGGGCAACGAGGACCTGACCAAGAAGTTTGAAGAGAGTCTGGCAAAGATTCGCAGAGACATTGTGGCCGCCCAGAGTCTGTACCTGTAAGGCTTTTGATGTTTCTGTTTCACGAGCAGTTCAAAAAAAAAAGGGGGATTGTTGGCATGTTGCTGGGGCCATAATTTTGCTATACCATCCGCGGGATTGGGGGAGTTTGGGCGCGTCGGTAAAAAAGATAGTTGTTGTCTTTTTTCGTTGTCGGGGCGGTTCGAGTTGTGCCCGACCAATGTTGGGAATGGAATCTATGCTAGCCCGTCTTGTTCGCCATCTGTAGTTGTAGTAGACTATATGTATGTAGTACGCTCCATGTAAAAAGAAAACGCCCGACGCCAGAAATGCCGCTGCTGTCCTTAATCATCTAGGGGTTGGCTCTACTAAGGCCTGTCCCCTGATATCCCCATGATGAATCCAATGCAGAGACTAAACACGACGCCGAAGCCGACAAAGATCTGCCATCTCTTACTCCAGATCCCCTCTTCGCGCATCAGCCATGTCAGGCTTCCTAGCGGGAAGAAGAAGCCAACCATCATGGCTCTAAATAGTATTTCTAGTACTGAAGCCATGCCTGTGTACTCATCCTCTAGCGGGTTGGACTCGGACGGGATCCCACCAGCGTTATTGTCGATCCACGCGTCCTCCATGTTGCGCAAAGTGTCGGGTGATGGCATGGCATCTGGCGTGAAGCGCGAAGTGTGTATCGACGTGAACTGGGTTCTCAACGTCGAAATCTCGGACTGTGTGAATCCGGACTGAAGTAGTCGGTCAAATCCTCTTGGCCTCGGTCTCGTCGACGTTGTAGGCTTAGATCCCTCAGGCGTCACATCCTTGGGCGGCTTGGCAGCCTCTTCCTCCTCTTGCTTGAGTTCCTCACTCGTCAACTCATCACCAATGGAGCAGTTAACATAGACGCGCGACACGCCCTCGACTGCCTTCCCCTTCCCCTTGGGATCATCCTCCCTCGGCGGCGGAGGCGGCGGAGCCTTGAGTACGGAGCTGAGGGCTGACGAGTCGGGGAGAAGACGGCCCTGATGGATGAGTCGCAGGCGGCTGCGGGAGGAGAGACGCGTGCGAAGGAGGTGCTTGAGGGCGAGGATGGTTGTTGCGTTTGGCGAGGGAATGTCGAGTTCGAGGTCTGGCTGGGAGGTTGAGAACCGGATGGTTAGGTGGAGGGGTGGAGGGAGAGGAGGTCTTGAAGATGAGGGTGGAGTGGTCATGATGGCGGCATTGCAGTTTTGTCTATTGCGCGATATGCAACGAAGAAAGGCTCTTGCTGTTGGTTGGCAACGTGAATGCCTTTTGTTGTAGCGACGGAAATGTCAAAGATGAGGACGTCCTGATCTCCATTGGGTGTGACGTGACCTCCCGTAAATCTACAGGGACCTTGCAGGGGTACCTAACAGCGCAGCACGTCCCGCGGCAGGGGCTCAAGACTGCCGACCGCCCGGCAGAAACCCCAGAAAGTGGGCTTGTCATGTCAACCTTGGAATAAACATTCAAAAATTCCATCTCATTGTTTTTTTTCTGTCTCTCTTACTCTCGACAAACGTCTCACTCGTTATTTTTGTTTGCAGGATTCTGGTTTAATGGTCATGGCATCATGCCGCGCTTGCGAGGGACGAGATACTTGAGTTGCTTCTACTGCGGCAAGAGGTCCAACACTAAATATGATTGTGTCACGAGGCAGTTTCTCTGCCTGTTTTGCGATGCGACCAACTATCTCGATGAAGTATGGGCGTTAAACCCCCGTTTTGAACCTCTAGCTGATCGAATTTTAGAATGGAGAGATTACGGATCCTCCAGTAGCTACCGAGCGTGAAGCTCCCGCAACGCAATACGCCGTCCCACGACAGTCGCCTCCCTCGTCCCCGAGGGACAGTATCTTTTGCTCGACATGTCTCAAGAATCAACGTCTATTTACGTCCTCACTCGCTCAATATCTCCCCGACGACCCGAATCATCCCGATTACCCTGAACTCGAGCGAAACTACTACCGATACCGAAAGGGGTTGGAGGAACGATATCCTCAGGTCTGTGATGAATGCGCCGAACGAGTGGAGGGTCAGATTCGTCAGGCAGGGTATACGGCCAAGACGGATCATCTACGGCGGATGATGGAGAAGAGTCGAGGGAGGAGGACTGATCCAGGGAGGAATACTGCGTTGGACTGGGCCAACAGCTTGGGGAGGGGATTGTGGTGGGGAGGATTGGTGATGCAGATGCTCTGGCACATGAAGACGCTGTCATATGTGTTGGAGCACCCAGATGAGGGAATGTATGACCCAGATGACAAGAGCTGGCCGACCATGGCGGTGGCCGCTCTATCATGGGCTGTCGCATTTCTCCCACCAGCCGATACTCTGATCAGCGGGGCGGTTACGGCGAGCATGTTATCTGCGTGGTGGAATCCTCAGTTTGTGCAGGTCAGCCGTGGCTTCACGAGGCATCTCCTTGGGTTTACGCAGTGGTATTCCTTCCAGGGGTTGATCATCTTTTTCCGCATCCTCTTCCGCCGGGTACTCGAGATGAACGGAGGAAGAGGACAGTCGAGAAGTGCTCAGCTGAGCGCTCATCTGGTCATGTCGGCTGTCATGATTATGGTATGTTTTTCTGTGTGAAAGTGAACGAATGCTGACTTGGTTAGATCTACTCTTTTGCAAGGAGGTCCATCAGAGTTGATACCACGCCCCTTTTTGGTAACTCGAGTGCCACCATTTCGCCGAAACCCAAGAACACGAGAAGGAAAAAGGAGGAATCAAAGACGTTTTCCGAATTGTTGAACGAGGCTCTGGACTCGCCGACTCCTGCGCCTCATCAGCGAGATCTATTCACTCAACCACTTGTTAATCCACTACCACGGCCATACCCTCCTAACAACCCCGTGAGGATACCACAGAGTCCTCATAGCCAGTTCAACAACCTGAACCTCTCTCCTCAGAGGAACCAGCCGGTTCAATACTCGGATGAGATGGACTGGACTCCTACCGAGTCTCCAGTTCCATCACAGCATCGAGCCTTTCGTGAGGCACCCCTCTCCAACGGCCCGAGACCGGGTTTTGGGGAGTCACCTGTCGGCAACGAGCAGAGCCCTTTTTGGTACAAGGTTCCCGCAGCACCGACGACTCCATCCCAACGATTACGGAACCCGCCCAACGCGCCTATTATGAGGAGTAAGCCTGTGGAGCAGGAGAGCATCTTTTTCCGGGGAGCCGCCAAGGCCCAAGCACAAAAGCAACAGGAGGATGAGAGCGATGTTTCTTTCAAGCCGCCAAGTTTCTTTGCGCCTCAGCAGAGCTATGATGCGGCCAATAACTTGGCTGACATGTTGAGTCAGAGCTTCAGCTTGAGCCAGGAGAGTCAACAGAACGATGCCACCGCACGACGACCAGATGGGTGGATTGAGGAAAAGCCCCCTGTAGCTTTAGGGCCCAAGATGGACAAGTTGGGCGTCGAGTTTATGGCTCTCGCCGCGTTGCTTGTCGTGTGGGGACTCACATTAGCTATCCATACCCCTTTCTGTCGGGAAGTGCAACTGGCATTGCTTTCTGCAGCTGGGACAATCGCACTTAGGGTAACGGGCGAAGCTAGTAAGGAAACAAAAGAAGAGAAAGGCCCAAGCACGGCGACGTATGTGGGTTCTGTGCTGAGCGTCATGGAGCTGGCGGCAGTATGCTGGCTTGGCTGGGAGGTATGGCAGGGGACTGCAGATGCTGGAAAGTACGGCATCGGTGTTTTGACAGTCATGCTAGGACATCAGGTTTGGAGTAGCATGGTTTGAGGGTTTGTGCATAGATGGTTGCTTTGGCAGGATACATGAGCATTGGCGTTGGGAGGGAGGACAGGGTGAAGAGCATTTACATACACACGAGTTGGTTTGTGAGAGTACATATAGAGGCAGGTCCTATAACCTGATAGTGTCAGAATCATTCAGGATTGTTGTGTTCAAGCCCATTGGGCCCCTATTCACAAGTTTCATCACATCGCTGCCTAAACATTCACCGTAGATGTTCACATTGACATATGAATTCCTTTATTCAGGTCCTCTGCTGGGATCTTTGCCCGCGGGACATTTAACCAAGACGCTATCATTATTCCTTAACCCTCAAAGGGAGTCTCATAGGGCCGCTCAGCCTGAGGCGTGATACGGGCAAGATGCCTTCGCTGACCAGACTTCCAGTCGACAAGGGCAGTGTGCTGAACGGATCGGTTGTCCCAGACGACAACGGTCTTTTCCTGCCACTTGACGCGAGCGTGGAAATCGGCTCCCCAGGCGATGTGCTCGTAGAGGAAGTTGAGGATTGCATCGGATTCTTCCTTCTTCAGGCCGACGATATCACGGGTGACTGTGGATGTAAGTATGTGTTTTATACTGGAGAGGAGATTGTGGCTTACACTGGGGGTTGACGAATAGTGATTTTTCACCAGTGACGGGGTGTGTTCGCACAATGGGGTGCTCGTTAACGACGGGCTCACGACGCTTAATGCTACCCTTCTTGACGCTGGCGTTGACCTGCTCAATACCAGAGTGCGTAGCCTTGAGACCGTGGAGTATCTTCTGGAAAGCAGGAGACAAACGCTCATACGCCTCAACGGTGTTGGCAAAGAGAGTGTCACCACCAGTATCAGGGGTATCGAGGATATACAAAAAGGTAGTTCCTGGAGGCTGCTGCTCGTAGGTAATATCAGAGTGCCACGCAACGGAGCTCACACGAGTCTTGAAAAAGGTCTCGTGGGATTTATCTCCCGCACCACGGTGCACGAGATGAATCTCTGGATGTCCCTCTGGAGAACCGGAAGTAGGATGAATATGATGACGACCAAAGTATCCTCCGAATTCAAGAGCCTCGGAGATGGGAAGGTCGGCGAAATCTTGGTTTCGGAAGGCTACGACCTTGCGCTCGGCGACGTACCTGGCTAGCTCGTCCTTGCCAGCTTTGGAGAGCTGGCTCAGCTGTACGCCTTCGACTTCGGTGCCGATGGTGGGAGTAAGATGAGATACTTTGGTGTCCTTTGTGATGAGGTTGGGGAAAGTTGGGTCTGCGTCTCGGCCGTGGTCGTAGTGCTCGAAGGGTTCGAGGGGAGGGTAGACCTGGTCCTTGTTCCAGGTGGGGAGGTAGTTGGGATACTTGAATCGTGTTAGTTTTTTTATTTGAGTATATGAGACCATGAGAGGAGGGAGCTAACCTTGGCCGCAGCAAAGTCGTCAGTTCCCTTGAGCTCATCATCCTTCTTGTACACGACAGGAGACAACTCCTTGTAAACACCCTCGACGTGACCGGGGTATAGCTTGAGCTTGGAAGTGTCGGTGACCAAGCTGGCCGTGGTTGTAGTTGCTGAAGGAGCCATTGTGAAAGACAAGTGATGAATCTACGAGTTTTTCGATTTTGTCTTGATTAAACTTTGGTTTCTGAGACAGATAAGCCGTCTCTTATATACGTATTACATAGCAAAACTCTTGTTCCCCTCATCGGATATCGCGATTCAGTACATGAATGCCGGCATCAACGCGGGGAAAAGCAACAAGCAGAGTAACCGACGGAGTCTGAATAATCTAATTCGTCGCGAGTTGATGTTGCAGGAAGCGATGGAAGCGATCACTCTGAGCGACTTTGGACGGGGATATTGCGTAACCAAGACCGGTCGATCAATGAGGCGCGAGTCGACGCTCGACAGGTTGGAGAGAAATCACGCAATATAGTTTTCTGCGATTGTTTCCAACATGACCATTTTGCCAAGTGGTTTAGACTGTAACCGGGGCGATGGAATAAGGATTGCGCCATCACGAAACGCCCGCGCGGTGGTGGTGTCGCAATCTCTAGGGCAGGGTCACGCAATGTGATGGTACAAAAGTATGGTGCTACGTAGTTTATCGGTCGGGGGGTTGATTATGGTTGAATGTTCAAAGAATATAATTAAATTTATTCGTGGTCTCTGTAAGAGTTGTTTTTAATAGTTGAGAGTTACGAGAAGGATATCTATTAGCTAGGTAGATATATATCAGAATAGTACGTACCGTATAAGATATACTCAAACCCCAGCTTCACGATCATCTCCCCGAAACCACTCACCCCCTCCGAGATTTTCTCCATGAAAAGACTCTAGTCTCTCTCATATCAACGGCATCTCGGTCGGTCAACACAGCGATTGGATCGGGGACTCCCCGTCTCCGGGCACGTCATTCTCCTCTTCTAGACAAAGCTCCGCCAACACGAAGTCATGTTAGTTTACAACTTTCCCAATGACGACCTCGCCAATTGCAACGTTCGCGAAAGGGCCCCGATGCTTTTGCCCCTTCTCGGTCTGATGCATTGCTTATCAGGGGGTCTCGATTGGTCGGCGAACTACCGCTCCCGTCGCCACGGACTCTCGGGGGTTCAGTGCTTTAGCAGGAGGTTATTGAAAGTGACCCCCATCTTTTTTGTAAAGATATCCAAGCTTTTGGACAGCCCGCCCAGCGTAGCTTTTTCTATGGGCATATCCAGGGTACAATCGACGCTTGGAGGCAAAAAAGGTCGTCTCACCGAGTTTGAGGTGATTATCGAGGTTCATCGCGACATTGCTAGTGTCCCGCACTTGAGGTTGACTTTGCGTATCATGGTTCGAACCCGAGGGCATGGGAGAGGGTGGTAGACCTTTATAAGCCAGCCCATGCATCCATCACAGGTTTTCTACTCCTGACATCTCCGCGGCCCCAAAGTCTTCCCTCACTTCTCCGCGGACTTTTAACCACCATGGCTGCTAGTGACGCTCCCAACAAGGAGGTCTATGTCAAAGACAGGGACACTAAAGAAGTCCTTGTCAATGATAGATCTCCTAGTGATTCTCCTACTGACAGTGGTGACGAGACTGCTTCTTCGACTATTGAGCATGCCTTTTCTGATCCTCAAGTCGCTGATCGCTGGCGAAAGGTTTATGAGAATGCCAAGTATGAGAATCGTCATAGGTTTGATCCAAATTACACTTGGACTGCCGAAGAGGAAAAGAGGCTTGTGAGAAAGGTGTGTACTCTATGCAGCATGTGAAGAGTGTTTTACTGACCACGGTTCGTCCCGGTATAGATCGATTGGCGTATTACTCTTTGGGCATGGGTCATGTTCTGCTCCCTCGACTTTCACCGACGAAACATTAACCGCGCCATCTCGGATAATATGGCAAGTTTAATCCAATCACGACGGCCTCGAGTGTTTGCTAATTAGTAACAGCTTCCCGAGATTGGCATGGACACCAATGACTTTAACTACGGCCAAACCGTAAGCGACCTCTCCCCATATTCACACACCCCACGACTAACACGCGAGACACTAGATTTTCCTCGTCACTTTCCTCTCAGCTGAGCTCCCTAGTGGCTTGATCAGCAAGAAGCTCGGAGCTGACAGATGGATCCCCTTCCTCATCTGCTCCTGGTCTCTTGTTGCTGGTTCGCAGGCTGCCCTGCAGAGCAAGTCTGCTTACTTTGCCCTCAAGGCCTTGCTGGGTCTTCTGATGGGTGGATTCATCCCGTGAGTTTTTCTAGAAGCTTTTTAGAGAACGTGTTCTAACTATTTTAGGGATATTGTTCTTTGGCTTACGTACTTTTACAAGTCTAATGAACTACCCATCAGACTGGCCTTTTTCTGGACGGCCCTGAGTACGAGTAACATTGTTGGTTCGCTTCTCGCTGCTGGTATCCTTCAAATGCGAGGCGTTGCCGGACTGGGAGGTTGGAGATGGCTGTAAGTCTAATACCTCAACTTTTATCGAATGAAGCTTACACCACGCAGGTTCATTCTTGAAGCCATCGGTACCTTTATCATCGGCCTCTTCTCTTGGGTTCTTATGCCTCCTGGTCCTTGTCAGACCAAGAGCTGGTTCCGCGGCAAGGATGGTTGGTTTACTGAACATGAGGAGTATATCATGGTTAACCGACTTCTTCGTGATGATCCTAGCAAGGGTGACATGAACAACAGGTGAGTTTTGACGTACATGGCTCGGTGATACTGAAGCTAACACACTGGCAGACAAGCTGTCAATCTCCCCAGACTCTGGAAGGCTGTCAAGGACTGGGAGCAGTGGCCGCTCTACATCATCGGTCTCATGGTTTACATCCCTCCTTCACCCTTCAACACCTACCTATCCTACATTCTGCGTCAGATTGGTTTCTCCGTCTTCAAGGCCAACCTCCTCGCCATCCCTTCACAGTTCCTCTACGCCGTCAACCTCCTCATCATCACATGGGTCTCTGAGCGAGTCAAGGAACGAGGCATGCTCTCATCTCTTTCGAACATTTGGATCTTCCCCTGGGTTCTCGCCCTTGTCGTTCTTCCCGCCGACATGTCCCCATGGGTACGATACGCACTCATCACAGGTCTTCTCAGTTACCCATACTGTCACGCCATCCTAGTAGGCTGGAACGCAAAGAACAGCAACAGCGTACGCACCCGAGCCATCAGCGCTGCACTCTACAACATGTTCGTGCAGACGGGTAACATTGCCGCTTCCAACATCTTCCGCGAAGACGACAAGCCTCTGTACCGTCGTGGTAACAGGGTTATCCTGGGTATTACCTGTGGTAACATTGTGCTGTTTTATCTTGTCAAGGCGTTTTACGTCTGGAGGAACAAGGTGCGTGATAGGAGGTGGAATGCTCTTACTAAGGAGCAGCAGGAGGATTATATCCGTAATACTACGGATGAGGGTCAGCAGCGTATGGACTTTAGATTCGCTCACTAGAGGGGAACGTGAGAGGATTATGGTAGAAAAGATTGGATAGACGGATACAAGTACAGCTTGGACAAAAAGTTGTTAGATAAAGATACATGAATATCCCTTGGTCTATTGTTCACCAACTACAATATGCTTAAAAGTGTTCAATGGATGCCCCCAAAGCTGGGGTAACTAGTCTCAACTTCTGGTTATGCTTCTCCGCAAATCCCTTGACGCGGCAAAGTTACCAAAATAGGCAAGTGTTGGAGATGTCTCGCAGGGTTCCCCAACTTTTGGCTTAATCACCTGACGTCAATAGCTGTCAGACTCGCGAGGCGGGGTAATCGCGGCCCGAGTTAAATTATTTAATTTATAATAAGGAGATAATTTTAGGTTACTAAAATAAGGCTATTTAATTAATTAATTAATCTCTATTATATTAATTAATAATAATTATTATTCTTATTATTATCTTTAATTAGGGCTCTCTTTTTTCCCTTTATTTTAGGTTAACGTGCGTGATAAGCGAGTGGGACAAACAAGCGAGCGTGACAGGGGTATTTTTACCTTAAAAAGAGAAATTAAAAAAGCTATTAAAATTCAAGATATAATTTAAAATAAATCAAATTTTAATATTAGACTTATTATGT